>SJYF01000642.1:833337-843899 GCA_006410515.1 Procapra przewalskii | reverse complement strand
AATGTCCTTCAATTAAAGAGTGATATTTAAATATACTGGTTATGATGCAGCAGTCAAAAGGAAATATTTCAAATATGGTTACCAGCATAGACAGATTTAAAACCAGACTGTTGAGTGAAAATACAACCAACAGTATTTTTTTCATGATACAAATACAACAGTGCTATTTGCATAAATTTTAAGCACAGATCAAGAATAATAAATTGTACATGTTTCCACATGTTCCATAGAAAAGTAAAAAAATAATATAAATAGAAAAGATATATCACACTCATGAAAGTGAGTTGTCTTGGGGATAGAAAAAAATAGATTTGTGCTGGTTATTAAGAGACTTTGATTTTATCAGCAATGTTCAATTCATTCTGTCTAAAATTTAAAGTACATAATACCAACATATGAGTGCTATTTCATTGGTCAAGTTGGCTCTGTTATGTTTAACTTCTGCCCTCCCCAAAACACACAACACTAACGGGTAAAGAGAAAGGCAGAATGTTTTAATGAGGATTTCAGACAAGATAAACATCTCTGCAGGACATAAAGATAAAAACAAAAATGGAGAGCAGGCTGAAGTGGTAGACCTGCTGGGCTTCTGATTCAAAATAATATAATAAAGTAGTTTAAAAATGTTTCTTTTAAGAAGGGAGACTGATCCAGATATATTATGGAAAGCCATACATCATGGACACATTTCTTCAATTTATGAAAAGATAATGGGAAAAGTACTTGGATTGAATTCCCCTGGAAGCTATATAGATAGAACCTTGAAAATACGAATTGAGCAAAGATATTCAACATCACTGTCAGTGCAAAAAAAAAAAGGGGGGGCCGAAGGTCATATGTGTTATGTGCATGCTAAGTCACTTCAGTCATCTCCGAGTTTGAGCCACCATATGAATTGTAGTTTGCCAGGCTCCTCTGTCCATGGAAATTTCCAAGCATGAATACTGGAGTGGGTTGCCATGCCCTCTTCCTGGGGGTCTTCACAACCGAGGGATCAAACCAGTGTCTCCTGTATCTATCTCCTGCATTGCAGGTAGATTCTTCACATCTGAGCCACTGGGGAAGCTCAAAGATCATACACTTGCAGTCAAACAGAGATGCATTTAAAACTCAATGTGACAAAGGAACCAAGGTGATGAACAGGCACTTGTTATAAGATTTGGACAGCCCTCAGTGAATTGAAAGGGATTTCCCTGGTGACTCAGACAGTAAAAAATCTTCCTGCAATGCAGGAGACCCAGGATCCATCCCTGGGTTGGAAAGATCCCCTGGAGGAGGAAATAGCAACCCTTTCCAGTATTCTTGCCTAGGAAATCCTATGGACAGAGGAGCCTGGTGAACTATAGTCCATGGGTTCACAATGAGTTGGACATGACTGAGAGACTAACACTTTCACTTTTACAGTGAATGGAAGGAGATTTCAAAGAAAACAAATGTTTTGGAGTGGTGCAGTCAGTGACTGGGGTTATACTGATTTCTACAGGGGATGTTAGAGGAATGAAGTTAAGATGAGTTGCCTTTGGAAGAGAAGCAGTAGCCACTCAAGTTAGCTGGTGAGGAGGGATGTTTGGTCATCTATGTGGTTGTGCTGTGTATTGATTTCCATGCTTTTTTTATATATAGTGGTATAATTTTTGTTGCCTTCCATCATGATCACAGATAACCCACAACTGATGTTGACATTCTGTGAAAAATACTGATTTTCAGCACGGGAAAATGACAATATATCTGAGGGGAACTAGGCCAAATGCCAGATGCCAACTGTCAAGACTGCACTTTAATTTTCTCATCATCATGGGGTGGCACTGACCTCCTAAAGACCTGTCTCTATACAGGTGCTCTATGGGCTTTGTGGCAGGGGCAACTGCAAGGCTGAGTATTAGAGAGGATGCTCAAGGAATGCAGGGCTAAAATATATATAAATGTTTCTTTAAAGTGTATGGGCAAACCCAATTACAAAATCAATGAACAAATGCAATAATAAGAAAGACAAATTAATAATAACTTTAAAATAGTAATATAAAAAAATATATACAGTATCACTTTGCTGTATAGCAGAAATTAACCCAACAATGTATATCAACTGTACTTCAATAAAATATACTTAAAAAAAGAAATCCCAGGCCCTTTATTTTAATGAAGGACATCTTTAAAGGTCCATCTCAGATCCAGAATTGCCCACAGGATGGGCTGTGACCACCATTCAGTTCAGTTTAGTTCAGTTCAGTCGCTCAGTTGTGTCCGACTCTGCGACCCCATGAATTGCAGCACGCCAGGCCTCCCTGTCCATCACCATCTCCCAGAGTTCACTCAGACTCACGTCCATCAAGTCAGTGATGCCATCCAGCCATCTCATCCTCTGTGGTCCCCTTCTCCTGCCCCCAATCCCTCCCAGCATCAGTCTTTTCCAATGAGTCAACTCTTCGCATGAGGTGGCCAAAGTTTCAGCTTTAGCATCATTCCTTTCAAAGAAATCCCAGAGCTGATTTCTTTATGCCAGCTTAAATTTTTACTCAACTTCAGTTCCTTTTACCCCTTCCTTACCTTAGTTTCAGATATAGTCCAGTGAAAAACTTCCTGTTGCAAAATTTCTAGTTCAGGGAATCTTCTTCTTAAAAAAAGTCTGAAATCTATAAATGGAAATTTAGTACAAATCTGAATGCAAATTTCTGTTTTTCTCAATTTTTTACACTACTACTGTTTGATCGTTACCAAACAAAAATGTTTAGCTTTCTTCATAGCTAATATATAAACAGTAAATCTAAGGATAATTTCGGTATTTTTGCCATGTTTATGCCATTTAATTCTGATTTTTTCAAAGTTTTTTTCTTTGGAAAGTTCAAATAAAGCTAGAGATTTCCTCACTTTCACAATGAAATGCTGGATCACAAGAAATAAAAATGATTTTTTGTGGAAAAGATACTGAAAATAGATAAATTTTACAGTCATATTCTTTCATCATAAAATCCTTAAATAATATGAAAAATCATGCTGCAACTAAAAATCTCATCAAACTTTCATAGTAAAAATGTAAATAAAAAATATATTTGGCTAAATTTATCATTTTGTTATCACAATATATCGAAATGTTAGCAAGGAAAAATCTTGTCATGTATATTAATTGACTTTTAAAATATATGAAACAAAAATTCACCTATAATTCCTTGCTTCCCACTTACATGTTCATCCATGAATTTATAGCTTTATTGAGATCTAATTTGTATACTGTACAGTTCACCCATTTAAAGTGTACATTTGATATTTTTTAGTGTATCCAAAGATATCTTCAAACATCACCATAGTCAATACCAGAACATTTTTCACCTCAGAAAGAAACTCCTTTCCTTTCAGCTATCGCTTCCCTATCGTCTATTCCTTCACTCTAGCTAAACTCAAATCTTATAATCTAAATAGTAAACTACTTCTGTGGCTGTATTTATATTAATGGAACTATAATAATACATACAATTTGTGGTCTTTTTTGGCAGATTTTTTTCACATATCATAATGTTTTCAGATCATCCATGGTATAACATTATTAACACTTTATTATTTTTATTGCTAAACTATATATTACATATATACACACACGTATATACACATACACATATATTCATATACATACACACATTATTTTCTACAACTGTTTCCTAAATCAGTAAAGAGAGGAGAAGAAAATTGCCTTCTTAGTGTCTATTAAAATTATGTAATTTGTTTTATGAGACCTCTACCTGATACTGTTTATGGGAGGATAAATTAAGCAGCTTTTCACTTCAGCAAACTTACATGAAGTTGAGAAAATGATTTATAAATGTATAGATAGTGTAACAAGGGTGAGTGATCATAGCTGGGGCAGAGTAGGGAGTGATTCTGTTAATCAAGGATGTTATAACAACCTCAAAATGTAGGTGACATGAACTGACATTTATGAGTAAGAGAGGTATTCCAGGTGCATCTAAAAAGACTTGTGAAAAGGCACATCATATCTGTTAAACAGTGTGAAATGGTGTTATGGCTATTTCTTAATTAGGAGAAGAGCAAGGTTTATTGACAATATGGTGAGAATTCCTTGGACAACAAGGCGATCAAACCAGTCAATCCTAAAGGAAATCAACCTTGAATGTTCACTGAAAGGTCTGATGCTGAAGCTGAAGCTCTAATGCTTTGGTCACTTGATGCAAACAGCCCACTCACTGAAAAAGACCCTGATGTTAGAAAGATTGAAGGTGGGAGGAAAAGGGCGTGATGAAGGACGAGATGGTTGGATGGTATCACTGACTCAATGGACATGAGTTTGAGCAAGCTCCAGGAGATGGTGAGGAACAGGGAAGCCGGAATATTACTACATTTGAGTGAATTTTTCAAAGTCCTCTATATCTTTACAGGCTTTTTCAATTAAAAATTAATAGAGGCAAATTAAATATTCACCTTCCTATTTTAAGTTCCTGTTTCATTGTCATCTGAAAAGTGCAGAAAACAATATGAGTCTTAATATTTTATGCTTTCCTTAATGCCTGGTTGAGGAAATAGTTTCTTAAAACTAAAGATTGAAACATATTTCTTAAATTTTAGCCAGTTGAAGACTTTAGAGTAGTTAAAAGATACAAGAAACATAGAAATGTACTTAATTTGGATACATTATAATGTATCACTGGGCTCACCCATTTTATTCTTTTTCAGGGCCAAGCTATTTATTCCAGGGGTTCAATTTGATTTCCAGTTAGTAGCATTTAAGGAAATTCTGATTTTCCACCAAAAAAGTCACATTGAAAATAACTGAGAGTAAGTAAATGAGTTACCTCACTCAAACTACTGTTTTTAAAATGATTTTTAAAATGTTGGTAAATTAATCATTTTAATTTATCATTTAATTTTTGGATATAATAAATTATTTAAAAGGTATAAAAGCTCACCCAGAAAATATCTGCGAAAAAATAAATGTAATGCAGAATTCTGATAATTAATTAAACCAAGGGTGACATTCTATATATAAAGATCTCTCCTTTAAGGAATTCCCCTTCAAGAAATTATATCTCTTATTAGAAGAAGAGAGAACATGTACATACTCCTATCTTGTTTGTTGATATTTTATGGGATATAATGCTCATGGGTAATGCCAACAGAGCAGTAATGCTTTGAAAATTGATGTTATTAACAGTGACTATACTATACTATAACTTATACTATACAATGTGAGCTTAAGAAAATCAGTCAAAGAACAAGGAAAGTGATCAGATGAAAAAATTTGTTTTTGTTGTTCAGCCGCTCAGTTGTGTCTGACTCTTTGTGACCCTGTGGACTGCCGCATGCCAGGCTTCCCTGTCCATTACTATTTCTATGAGTTTGCTCAAATTCATGTCCACTGAAAAAAATTAACACCTTAAAATTACTTTAATTTGATTATTAATGATTTGCCATCAAATAACTGTTTCCATTTAAAATTAGTTTTATTATTGACCTTCATGAGAACACTATGATTTAGTGTTTTTTTTTTAATTTATATGTCACAATATGACATCAAAAAGCTAGAAAATATAAAAATGAAATCACAGGTTAATGTCATAATCCAATAAGTAAACTGAATTCTCAGATGCAGAATTCCCAGGTCCATGGAATCCGGGTTTCCTCCACAATGTGCTGAGAACATAGAATGTGAGCAAGATACCAGATGTATAGAGTACTGATGTCACAAACTGTGGGTAGGAAGAGAAGAGAACTATGAAAAACAAAAGACCTCAACTGCGCTTTAATTAGTCCTGAATGCACATCTTGGTTTCCAAATACCATACCTTGAGTTCCAGAAATCTTTCTCTCCTTGGTGCTTAGCCATTTCAGTCATGTCTGACTCTTGTGACACCGTGGGCTGTAGCCCACCAGGTTCCTCTGTCCATGGGATTCTCCAGGAAAGAATACTGAAGCAGGTTGCCATTTCCTTCTCCATTTCTCTCCTTACCAAATAATAAAATTAAGGGAAGTATGTTGTTTGACCACATAAGGTGTATGTCTTAGTTTCACTACGTTCATTTATCTGCCCTAAATTATTAGGTCAAATGATGACTAATAATCTTTAATCTTTTATTATTATAATGGCTTCCCTGGTGGCTCAGAGGTTAAAGTGTCTGCCTGCCATGTGGGAGACGGGGGTTCGATTCCTGGGTCGGGAAGATCCCCTGGAGAAGGAAATGGCAACCCACTCCAGTATTCTTGCCTGGAGAACCCCATGGACGGAGGGGCCTGGTGGGCTACAGTTCACGGGGTCGCAAAGAGTCGGACACGACTGAGCAACTTCACTTTCACTTCATGATCACTAATATATATACACACAATATTAGATTATTTGAATTATTACATAGACATTCATGCTATTAGTAATTGAAATTGAAGGCATTTGTCACTCAGTCGTGTCTGACTCTTTGTGACCCTGTGGACTGTAGCCTGTCAGGCTCCTCTGTCCGTGGAATTTTCCAGGCAAGAATGCTGGAGTGGGTTGCCATTCCCTTTTCCAGGAGATCTTCCTGACCCAGGGATTGAACCCGAGTCTCCTGCGTTGCAGGCAGATTCTTTACTGTCTGAACCACCACAGAAGCCCCCAGGGAAGCTCAAGAATACTGAAGTGGGTAGTCTATACCTTCTCCAGTGCATCTTCCTGACCCAGGGATGGAACCAGGGTCTCCTGCATTACAAGTGAATTCTCTACCCGCTGAGCTACTAGGGAAGCCCGCTATTAATAATTACTGATCCATGATTGCTACTTTGAACAATTAAATTATTTTGTCATCCATTTTTAGTAGTATGGGTTCAAAACCATTTAGGTGGTTTTTTACATCTTTTCTGCATCCACTATAACAGTCTTATATAAGAAAAACTATAATGTTCTATTTTCAAATGGGTGAATTAAGTTTACTTTAAAAGGTATTATACAATACATTCCCTATATTCCCAGGTTTCAAAGACAATGTTCTTGGGTTTGTGTTTAATTAAAGAGCTTCCAGTTGTAACTAAGTGGTCCTATGTGTCTATAAGACATTTCTAATAGGTACAAAGGAGTGTATCTCAGAATGGACCTTCAATTTAGGATTATTACCCTCAGGATTTTTTTGATGGACTTTCATCTTGAATCCTTATCTGGACTATCAATACAGCTAGTTCATCTGTTATCTTCTCTATATGAAAATTCCTAGATCAGAATGGGAAATACTTGTAAAAATAAAATAAAAATATTGAAAATAATAAAAGTTATAATTTATGGATACTACATTCCCCAAATTCTGTCTGAGCCTATTTCATTATTCCATAAGTCATATTAATTCCCATTACTAAATTTCTGTCCTTACCATGTATTAGAGACATTCAAGAATTATCCAATGCAATGAGCTTAAGGACATAGTTCAGTGTGATCTTGAGCATTTCTATTCTTCTGTATATATTACAGAATCTTTACTGAAATAGCAAAAGGCCTGATGTGTCTTTACATTTTCTTTGAGTTAGGCTTGGCAGCCTAGTGTGGCTACAGTGATAAACTTGTGCTTGAGCTCAACAGTCTTGGACAATAAAACTATTGAGTTAAACATTTAAGAGAGATGAAAATGAAAGCATAACTACTATTCATATTAAGTATTTTGGAGGACTTTTTAATTTTACTCTAACTAGATTGGTGTGGAGGTACATTCTCCATTATTATAGTAGACAACTTTACAAAAATTAAAGTATAAAGAACATGGTCAAATCTTCTTGCTTTTAATGAATGAAGATTATGAGATAAAAAATTCTTACATATAATGGAAGGGCAAAATACATCTTTGTTTAAATGTCTTTTCTTCATGAAGCCCCTAAACTCTAACTCTGTCCTATTATAAAGACACCAAACTCTTGATTGAGCCCATTTTCCCAGTCATTCTTTATCTGAATTCTCCTGTATTGTATTAGTAAGGCTTTCCTGGTGGTTCAGATGGTAAAGAATCTTCCTTCAAAGAGAGAGACCTGATTTTGATCCCTGCGTTGGGAAGAACCCCTGGAGAAAGGAATGGCAACCCACGCCAGTATTCTTGCCTGCAGAATCCCCACGGACAGAGAAGCCTGATGGGCTACAGTCCGTGGGGGTCACGAAGAGTTACATTCTTCATCTGAATTCTCTTTATTGTATTAATAGTGCAGACCAGACAGTGCAAACACTTCAAACACAGGTCAGTATATTCACAATGAAGTATCCAACATGAGGAATTTTGACCACAGAATACTGAAGTCAAATGACTTCAATCTACATTCTAGTTCTGTCACTTACTTCCCATCCTGAGGTCTTGGAACACCACTTAATAATCAAGTACCTCACAGTTCCAGGTAAGAATACTGGAACCTGACTCAGCCTCCACAGGATTAAATACAGAATTGTAAATTTAAAGCAGTATGCAAGTATGAGTTAACATTATTGTTCAGTTCTCCATAAAAGAAGCTGAGAATAGCCAGGAAAAAAACGCATTATTTCTCTGTAAATTAGTAACTTGTAAATTCAGATAGACCATTAGTGCTACTTTCCTTTTCTTTTTTTCATATTCATCTCCAGTTGACTCCATTACACATGATTTTTCCCACTTTCATTAGGTATTGAGATTTGTTAATCAATTCATTTCAATAAACTATTATTTAGAGTTTCAGGCATTCTCTATTTCTTCCTGCATTGGCTCCAACATCACTGAGGAAATAGAGGTCATCAAATATGAAGGCTTTCATTGGGTCTGCATGGGAAAACATTTCTTTAACTTCAATTACCTTTTTCACTATCCCTGTCCCCAGACTCTGTGGAAATGTTGACTCCTGCTCATTTCTGATACTACTGGACACTTCACTATCTTAAATCATTTAGTTGATATTTTCTGTACCTTCATTTTCATCTTTTTCATTGAGTAATTTTCTCAGATTTACAACCAAATTCAACTTATCCCTGTACTAATATAAAGGCTTCTGCCAAACTTCATGGTCTTTTAAGCCGTTGCCATTTTCCTTTCCTTCATTAGAAACCTTTTCAGTATTTTTATATTAAAAAAAATGAGAAATACTCTAACATAGTGAAGAATTACAAGTACAGTCAAATGGGTATTCTTTTCCTGAGCTGTTAGAAAGAAAGTTGTCAACATTATATCCCATTATTATTACTATAAAAGTGTATATTTCCTACTAAAAAGACCTTTTGTTATATATTTGGTTGACCAAAATGTGTCTTTGGATTTCCCATATGCTGTTATGGAAAATCCTGAATGAAATTTTTGACCAACACATAATTACAACACAGCCATCTAAGTCAGGAAACCATTATCAACACATTCAGCTCAGTTCAGTTGCTCAGTCGTGTCCGACTCTTTGAGACCCCATGAATCGCAGCACGCCAGGCCTCCCTGTCCATCACCAACTCCCAAGTTCACTCAGATTCACATCCATCGAGTCAGTGATGCCATCCAGCCATCTCATCGTCTGTCGTCCCCTTCTCCTCCTGCCCCCAATCCCTCCCAGCATCAAAGTCTTTTCCAATGAGTCAGCTCTTCGCATGAGGTGGCCAAAGTATTGGAGTTTCAGCTTCAGCATCATTCCTTCAAATGGACACCCAGGACTGATCTCCTTTAGTATGGACTGGTTGGATCTCCTTGCAGTCCAAGGGACTCTCAAGAGTCTTCTCCAACACCACAGTTCAAAAGCATCAATTCTTTGGCACTCAGCTTTCTTCACAGTCCAAATCTCACATCCATACATGACTACTGGAAAAACCATATCCTTGACTAGACGGACCTTAGTTGGCAAAGTAATGTTTCTGCTTTTTAATATGCTGTCTAGGTTGGTCATAACTTTCCTTCCAATGAATGAGCGTCTTTTAATTTCATGGCTTCAATCACCATCTGTAGTGATTTTGGAGCCCCTCAAAATAAAGTCTGACACTGTTTGCACTGTTTCCCCATCTATTTCCCATGAAGTGATGGGACCAGATGTCATGATCTTAGTTTTTTGAATGTTGAGCTTTAAGCCAACCTTTTCACTCTTGTTAACATCTAATTTTTGTATTCCATTCATACTTCACAAATTTTTGCAAGGTTATTTAGAGAAAAATGATACAGTATGTTAACTCTGTTATCTTGTGTTATATTTACTTGTTTATGCCTCTTTAATCTCTCAAGTCCAGTCTTTTCTTGACTTTCATTTCCTTGACACTTTTAAAGATTATAGAACACTTATTTTGGTGAATGCCTATCAACCTGAATGGGACGAACTTTAATTTTGACTAATCTGAGTATTTCCTTATGATGAGGTTCAGGTATATGTCTCTTTGACAGGAGTATCATCACTGATTTTATGTTCTCCTTGCTTCGTCTTATAAAGTAAGACATGGCTTTTCCTCCCCCCACCAAACTGTTGGTGTTAGTGTTGAGCACTTGATCAAGCTTGTGTCTGCCAGGCATCTCCACTGTAAAGTTATATATTTTCTTTTTTAAATTTGTAAGTAATTAAAAAAATTTGAATATTTATATATTTTCTAACCTTCATCAAGCTTTCACTTAATTCATTTTATTTACCTAAGT
>SJYF01000642.1:759527-769727 GCA_006410515.1 Procapra przewalskii | reverse complement strand
TTTTTTTTTTTGTGATCTACACAGTCAAAGGCTTTGGCCTAATCAAAAAAGCAGAAGTAGTTATTTTCCTGGTATTCTCTTACTTTTTTGATGATGCCATAGATATTGGCAATTTGATCTCTGATTCCTCTGCCTTTTCGAAATCCAGCTAGAAGATCTGGAAATTCATAGTTCACACACTGTTGGAGCCTGATTTAGAGAATTTTGAGCATTACTTTGCTAGCCTGTGAGATGAGTGCAATCATGAGGTAGTTTGAGTATTCTTTGGCATTGCCTGTCTTTGGGATTTAATGAAATTGATCATTTCCAGTCCTGTGGCCACTGCTGAGTTTTCCGATTTGCTGGCATATTGACTGTAGCACTTTCACAGCATCATCTTTTAGGGTTTGAAATAGCTCAACTGGAATTCCATCACCTTCACTAGCTTTGTTTGTAGTGATGCTTCCTAAGGCCCACTTGACTTTGCTTCTAGGATGTCTGGCTCTAGGTGAGTGATCATACCATCATGGTTATTTGGACCATGAAGAGCTCTTTTTGTATTGTTCTGTGTATTCTTGCCACTTCTTGATATCTTCAGTTTCTATTAGGTCCATTGAGTTTCTGTCCTTTATTGTGCCCATCTTTCCATAAAAATTTTCCCTCAGTGTCTCTTAATTTCTTGTGTAGATCTCTAGTCTTTACCATTCTAATTTTTCCCTCTATTTCTTTGCACTGATCACTGAGGAAGGCTTTCTTATCTCTCCTTTCTATTTTTTGGAACTCTGCATTCAAATGGGTATATTTTATCTTTTCTCCTTTTCCTTTAGCTTCTTTTCTTTTCCCAGCTATTTGCAAGGCCTCCTTAGACAACCATTTTGCCCTTTTGCATTTCTTTTTCTTGGAGATGGTCTTGATCACTGCCTCCTGTACAATGTTACCTCTGTCCATAGTTCCACAGGCATTCTATCAAATCTAATCCCTTAAATCTATTTGTCACTTCCACTGTATAATCATAAGCGATTTGATTAAGGTCATATCTGAATGATCTAATGGTTTTCCCTACTTTTTTCAATTTAAGTCTGAATTTGGCAATAAGGAGTTTATTACCTGAGCCACTGTCAGTTCCCAGTCTTGGTCTGGCTGACTATATAGAGCTTCTCTATCTTTGGCTGCAAAGAATATAAAAAATCTGATTTCAGTATTGACCATCTGCTGATGTCCATGGGTAGAGTCTTCTCTTGTGCTGTTGGAAGAGGGTGTTTGCTATGACCAGTGCATTTTCTAGACAAAACTCTGTTAGCCTTTGCCCTGTTTCATTTTGTACTTCAAGGCCAAACTTGCCTGTTACTCTAGGTATCTCTTGACTTCCTACTTTCACATTCCAGTCCCCTGTGATGAAAATGATGTCTTTTTTTGGTGTTAGTTCTAACAGGTCTTGTAGGTCATCATAGAACTGTTCAACTTCAGCTTCTTCAGCATTACTGGTTGGGCCATAGACTTGGATTACTGTGATACTGAATGATTTGCCTTGGAAACAAACAGAGATCATTCTGTCATTTTTGAGGTTGTCCCCAAGTACTGCATTTCAGACTCTTGTTGACTATGAGAGCTATTCCATTTCTTCTAAGAGATTCTTGCCCACAGTAGTTGATATGATGGTCATCTGAATTAACTTTGCCTATTCTATTCCATTTTTGTTCACTGATTACTAAAATGTTGATGTTTACCCTTGCCATCTCCTGTTTGACCACTTCTAATTTACCTTGATTCATGGCACTAACATTCTACAGTCCTATGCAATATTGTTCTTGACAGCATCAGATTTTACTTCCATCACCAGTTACATCCACAACTGGGTGTTGTTTTTGCTTTAGGTCAGTCTCATCATTCTTTCTGGAGTTATTTCTCCACTGATCTCCAGTAGAATATTGGGCATCTACCGACCTAGGGAGTTCATCTTTCAGTGTCCTTTCTTTTTGCCTTTTCATACTGTTCATGGGGTTCTCAAGGCAAGAATACTGAAGTAGTTTATTATTCCCTTCTCCAGTGGACCACATTTTGTTAGAAACCTCCACCATGACCCATCCATCTTGGGTGGCCCTAGATGGCATGGCTCATAGATTCATTCAATTAGACAAGGCTGTGATCCATGTGATCAGTTTGATTATCTTTCTGTGCTGGTTTTCATCCTGCGTGCCTTCTGATGGAGAAGGATAAGAGGCTTATGGAAGCTTCCTGTTGGGAGAAAGTGATTGAGGGGAAAACTGGGTCTTGTTCTGATGGGTGGGACCATACCCAGTAAATCTTTATTCCAATTTTCTTTTGATGACCGGGGCTCTGTTCCCTCCCTGTTGTTTGATCTGAAACCAAACTGTTGTGGAGGTAATGAAGATAATGGCGACCTCCTTCAAAATGCCCTATGCACACACTGCTGCACTCAGTCCCTCTGCCCCTGCAGCAAGCCACCGCTGACCCATGCCTCCACCAGAGACTCCTGGACACTCACAGGCAAGTCTGGGCCAGTCTCAACTCCTTTGTCCTGAGTGTGGTGTGCACAAGGTTTTGTTTGTCCTCTCCAAGAGTCTGTACCCCAGTCCTGTGTAAGTTCTGTAATCAAATCCTACTGGCCTCCAAAGTCAAATTTCCTTAGTCCCTTTGCCAGATCCCCAGGTTGGAAAATCTGTTGTGGGCCCTAGAACTTTAACAGTGTGAGAATTTCTTTGGTATAATTGTTCTGCAGTTTTGGGGTCATCTGCTTGGTGGTTGTATGGTGGGGCTAATGGTGACCTCCTCAAAGAGGGGTTAGTTACATTAGCTAGGATGAGAAACAAAACTCTGAACGTTCAGTAGCTTTACCCTATAGAATTGATTCTTGTTCTCACTTGAGTTGAATGAGGATGGTTGTGTCAGTGAATAAACTTGAGAGGGATGACTCTTTCCATTTCCATGTTTTATTGCAACTGGACTCTCTTCATTCAGTGGCAGTTTGTCAAAGAGAAGTTAGAAAAGTATAACTCCTTTTCTAAGTGCCTCGACACAGAAGTGTCACTTATTATTTCCACCCAAATCCTAACAATAAAACCTACTCATACAGCTTCTTTTAGTCTCCAGGGAACTAGAAACTATAAAGCTGGAGAGCTGCCTCTTGTCTAATACTCAAGTATTATTAATCTAAGTTACACTGTTTACCATTTCCTTTTTAAGATCCTAAACACTACTGTGGTTAAGTTTGGACATTATACCAAAGGTCTTTTTTCAGCAAAAAGAAAAATATTCAATTTTCCACAATACAAATTAAATTACTATCCTGGTTCCAGGTGAACAGAAATAATTATTGATATCTATCTGACTTTTGTCTGTATCTGACTTTTTTCCTTCAAAATTAAATGTGAAAATGAAAGCACTGCTCTCAAGGGTTTATTTTCTCTCTTAAAATAAATGACACGAATTACTTCTCCTTTCAAAATTATCTTTCCCCAAGTGTTGCTGATGGCTTCTTTTTAAAATGCTTTGCATTAGCAAGTGCCATCCAGATGAAAAGCCCATTTCGACTTGACATTAATTTTACACTCAGCGCATAATACTCGACCTTGTCATTAGGTCAACTATAAACTGCCATGGCTGAAATGTAATTTTTCTACTACATTGCTATTTGTCCTTCTCTTATTTGTACCCTGAGGTGTACAGGTGCCCTATGCTGTCATCTTTGTCCCTTTTTATATTACTTTTTGTACTCATTAGCTCTCATCATTAATGTACCTTTTGTTTATAAAGGGCAAAGTTGCTTCTATGATAAATCTATTGTTTATTTCTCCTGTTATGTCTTAAAAGCAGCATGCAAACAAAAAATAAATAAACAAGCACTAGCAGCCATAGTGCTCAGAAGTTTATGATAATGTGGCCACGTTATCTTGTAACTTCAGGTAACCAGGTAAGCAGGAGCACGGGTATTCCCTCTTTCTTTTCTGTGGTCTGGTTTTCAGGCCAGATTATAACATGCTATGAATGCTGTTTCACAATGATCTATTTTGAAGCCATCTCCATATGAGCAACTACATATTTCCTTATGGTTCATGCAAATATGCTCTTGAACAACTTTTACATTTCTCTGCCACACTGCTAATTTTATCTCCAAAAATTGGAGATGAGTTAACATTAAACGCACACAGACACCCACAATTTTGTGTAATGAAGTTCATCATTTTTCAGAGCCCCTAATTTTCATAAATAATGATGGAATCACTTTTCCTCAACCCTTCAAAACAGAAAGAGACTGAATTATTTAAGACCTTATCATTAATTCCAATTTTATGTAAATATTCTTTTAAGTCCTAAAATATATATCATTCTTTCTTTCTTGTCTTTGGATAGTCAATAGCCATCTGCTTGTCATGTTGATTGATTGTTTCTCACTTGATATTCAGCTGAAACAAAAAGAAGAGGAGGAGAAAAAACAGGGAGACAAATGTGAAAAAAATTAAGAAGCAGAATGAAAAGGAGAGGAGGAGAAGGAGAGGGACAGAAAGAGACTGAAAGTGTACATTTAAGTATAGCAATGGTGCATTAAAAAAATGAGAACATTTATTGGGGAAAAGAATAAAGCAGCAATCCTTGGAAATTATAGCCACATTTTCTTTCAATAGAGATATGTGTGGGAAGGAGGGAATTATTTATTATGTAGTTTGAATTTAGATTATGACTTGGTTTCTTTAGTTTTACAAATGTGAATATAATTTAATAATTACTTTATCTAGCCATTAATAATAATAAAGATAAATTTCATGCAAATTACTTAACATTTAAGGAATGCCTCAAGAGTGAAGGCAACACGATATATCATAGCACGTGTGTGTGTGTTCAGTCACTAAGTCACATCCAGTTCTTAGCAACCTTACGAACTGTGGTCCACCAGGCTCCTCTGTCCATGGGATTTCCCAGCAAGAATTCTGGAGTGGGTTGCCATTTCCTTCTCCAGGAGATCTTCCTGACCAAGGGAATGAACCCACGTCTCCTGCATCTCCTGCATTGGCAGACGGATTCTTTATCATTGAGCCACCTGGGAAGCCCTTATATCATACTATGTTATATTATAAATTATTTCTCCTGCTATATTCTATATGCTATTCTCTTCAGTAATTCCAAGAATCACAAAGAAGTTCAATAAATGTACATTGAATAACTAAATTCATATAGTTATATAAGTAGCATATATTTAATTATAGAATTTCTTCACACTTTTGACTTATAGCAAGAAAAATTAAAAATAAATGAAGATATATGTAAATAACTGATAAAAAATATTTTACTTATAGTACAGATCTTTTCCATAAAGGCTTTCATCAATGGCATAATTTCTAAAGGAATCTAAATGTGCTGCAAATTGAAAGGAAAATCATAAATCAATGAAAGTTAGCAGAATAAAGGAAAACAATGATGATGGGGATGCTGGAGAAAGGTACATAATTGGCCTTAAAAGCTATTTTACACCTATTAACAAGTAACTCACTTTCACTAACTTGTTTTTCTTTCACAACCCTTAAAGACTTTATATCCTGTTCCAAAAATGAAGATCCTTACAGTAGTTACTTTGCATTGAAAAACAGTGCTAAAGAAAAGCATAACTTAAAAAAAAAAAAAACTATCAGTGTCAGTGTGGTGCAAACTACTGGTCTGGATACTCTATATAAATCAGAAAGGTAAATAACTGCAATTTGTCCTGGGGTCCTAGAAGGAACGGGTGAGATAAGCAAGACTCAGAAATAAAGTGCCAGAAACCAGACACAAAATCCGTTTCTGTTGTGAGTTCACCAAAAGTGTTACTTTGTAGAAATCAAGGCCAAGGTTGGAAACACATCAGGCTGTCCACCCTAGTAAGTTAAGCCATTTGGGATATGAAAGTAAATAGTAGCTTGTCATTGATTCTATTAATTAATTTATTATTGGAATATAATTGATTTACAATGTTGTATTCATTTTGGCATACAGCAGCAGGGAACTCTACTTAATACTCACTTTGCTGGAAGTGAAAGGGTTAGTCACTCAGTCACATTTGGCTCTTTGTGATTCCATAAACTGTAGACCACTAGGTTCTTCTGTCCATGAAACTCTCCAGGCAAGAATACTGAAGGGGACTGCCATATTTCCTTCTCCAGGGGATCTTCCCAGCTCAAGGACTGAACCCCAGTCTCCTGCATTGCAGGCTGATAACCATCTAAGCCACCAGGGAAGACCCTCGAGCATTGAATCTAACATCTTCAGCAGCAGTAAGGAATAGAAAGGACTGTGGAAAACAAAAGAGGAAGTATATATCCTATCTAGAGGGGACAGTCTTTAAGCAGCTACAACTCTTGCTGCCATGTGAGAATCCAGGTTCCGTGCAGTTACATTTTCAGGGTTCTTGAAAGGAATTAATGGCATCAAGTTTTTCTGAGTTATAAACCTAGGGTCCACAGAATGATTGTCTCTGTGTATATATATATAAATACACACACCCATTTCCATATTTCTAGCTTAGCCAGTAAGAATGTTCTTATGCTCATTTACATGAAATATGGAATTACAAAGAGTTATATGTGACTTCTAAATACTCTTTGCAAAACTTCTGCCAGTGTCACTTGGCTTCTCTTTTGTAATTTCTTTTTCTGTCCCCTAAGCCTCCACAGTATCTCCAACATGATGACATGAAAAGAGAGTAGTTCATTGTCAATTCAGATTTCTGGGGTTGAAGTCATGTACAGACTGCATACTTTGCCATCTTCAGCATTAACCTCTGTCCACAGAGCCCATATCAAGTATAGTTTCATAAGGTGAAGTAAAAAAAAATTACACTTTTGTTTCTGTTCATAACTAATTTAAATTTCCTCACATAATTTGTTGAACATTTGCAACTATATTTCTCTATGCTCATAAAATACCAATATTCATAGGTTGATCTTATTACCTCCAACACTGTTTCTAGATAAGTCATATTTAATGTTGTTGAGAACAGGAACCCTATTCTCCCTCCCTTTGTAGAGAATTCACACAAAGTTGTTTTGTGCACAGAGCCCTTTTGGCTCTCCTCCCAGTCAAAGAAAATGGCAACAAAATCTCAACTGTATTTATAGTAGTCTACTTTAACAGGCTCAAATCAGAAAGAGAAAATCGGATATTAAATATCAATGCATATATGTGGCATCTAGGAAAATTATACTGATGCTTTCATTTCAAAGCAGAATGGATAGCAAGGGGGAAGCAGGGGAGGAAGGAACTGGGAGATTGGGATTGACATACATACACTATTGATGCTATGCGTGAAGTAGATAACTAAGGAGAATCTACTTTATAACATAGGAAACTCTACTCAGTGCTCTGCACTGACCTGAATGGGAAGGAAGTCCAACAAAGAGAGGCTATATGTATATTTATAGTGGATTCATTTTGTTTTACAGTAGAAACTAATAGCATTGTAAATCAATTACACTCTGATAAAATTAATTAAAATAAAATAAGATTCTTAGAATCTATTCTATAATTGGCACAGGATTAGTTTTGTAGATCTTTACAACATAAGAAATGAAAAATCAAAGACATGATGTTTATGGCTGTATGTTACAGAAAAGCATAAAAAGCAACAAGTCTAGAAGTAGGGCAATTCTAGGTATGGCTAATTCCATGGCTGAATAAGAATATAGTTTGCACTTCTGCCCTCCTCAGCATGTTTATTCTCTACAAGCAGTGCTAAGATCCAGTCCCATTTCGAAGTGTTGCATGCAAAGGACAAGATAAAGAAGCAGATAAAAGAATATCCCTGTCTTTTATCTCCTTCAGGAACAAAAAATCTTTCATAGATTGCTTGCTTTGAACTGTTCTGAACCTCTGAATTGCCACAACTTTGTCAGATGCCCTTGTCTACAACGTCATTTACAAGGAGAAATAAGACCACTACTTTTGGCCAAAAAAAAAAAAAGTTTCTGAAGCAAGGCAGAGCATCTTTGAAAGAAATGGCAAATTGGAAGATTATGAACCAATCTGGAGTTTTAAAGGCAAGGAAGATGCCTAGGAGAGAGCCATAAGGAAACAACCAAGGAAGAATGCCAACGAACCGGCAACTTTGGACGTTTTCCCTTGTTTCTTATTTGAAAACTCTGAAATAAAATGGCATTTACTATTCACTATCAAATATTAAGGGCTAAGAATGTTCTCTGTTCTTGACTACAATGTTAATAAAATTTCCATCCACCTTCCAGTTTAAATTTACATATTTTCTGATGAGGTATAATCAAGAAAATTAAATAACATTTATTCTCAAATATTTTGGCTTGCTCCAAATCACACAGACTTAATGGAAGAATAAAATATTCATTTTAACAAAATAAACCTAGAATTTGTAGTCTAATTTCTCCTAAATATGTTATTATGGAAGAATTTCTAGTAGAAAACTAATAGTCATACTATTAAGGCTGTAGCATCCAGTCCCATTACTTCATGGCAAAAAGACAGGGAAACAATGGAAACAGTGACAGATTTTATTTTCTAGGGCTCCAAGTCACTGTGGATGATGACTGCAGCCATGAAATTCAAAATGCTTGCTCCTTGGAAGAAAAGATATGACCAACCTAGACAGTATATTCAATAGCAGAGACATTACTTTGAGACAAAAGTCCATATTTTTAAAACTATGGTTTTTCCAGTAGTCATGTATGAATGTGAGAGTTGGGCCATAAAGAAGGCTGAGTGCTGAAGAATTGATGCTTTGGAATTGTAGTGTTGGGGAAGACTCTTGAGAGTCCCTTGGACTGCAAGGAGATCCAGCCAGTCCATCTGAAAGGAGATCAGTCCTGAATATTCATTGGAAGGGCTGTTGCTGAACCTGAAGCTCCAATACTTTGGCCGGCTCATCGGAAAAGACCCTGATTCTGGCAAAGATTGAAGGCAGGAGGAGAAGGGGACGACAGAGGATGAGATGGTTGGATGGCATCACGGACTCAATGAATATAAGTTTGAGCAAACTCCAGGAGATGGTGAAGGACAAGGAAGCCTGGCATGCGGCAGTCCATGTGGTTACAGAGTCAGGCATGACTATAAGGACTGAACAATAGCAATTCATCTTGTAATAGGTCTGGAACTTGTGTATAATGACTATAGGATAAAATTTTTCCATGTGTCATAATACATAGAAGGTGTGAGGATGTCTTTATGTATGAGTGTTAATTTTTCTTAATTAAATTTACTCATGTTTGGAAAAGTAAGTATGTAAGTGAAGCTGCTCAGTCGTGTCCGACTCTTTGTGACCCTATGGACAGTAGCCTACCAGGCTCCTCTGTCCATGGGATTTTCCAGCCAATAGTACTGGAGTGGATTGCCATTTCCTTCTCCAGGGATCTTCCCAACCCAGAGATCGAACCCGGGTTTCCCACATTGCAGACAGGTGCTTTACCGTCTGAGCCATATACTAATGGATAGGATAACAGAAGAGGGTGATGTTCAGTTCAGTCGCTCGCGTCCAACTCTTTGCGACCCCATGAATCGCAGCACGCCAGGCCTCCCTGTCCATTACCATCTCCCGAGTTCACTCAGACTCACCTCATCGAGTCCGTGATGCCATCCAGCCATCTCATCCTCGGTCGTCCCCTTTTCCTCCTGCCCCCAATCCCTCCCCGCATCAGAGTCTTTCCCACTGAGTCAACTCTTCGCATGAGGTGGCCAAAGTACTGGAGTTTCATTACACTGGTGTAAAAAGGAAATTAAGAATGAATGTAGTTCATGGTAGTACATTAATCTGTGTTTTATAAAATACAGCTCTATATAATTTACTTTGTGAACTGAAGAATGAGATAATTTCCAGTTGTCGAAAGCATTATATTCTATATTAATGTTAAATTCCTAATTATCCCCCGCCCTTAGCCCTTTGGTATATACCCACTACCACATACAAAACAGATGAACAATAAGAACCTACTGCACAGCATAGGGAATTCAATATCTTGTAACAATGTACAATGGAAAATAATCTGAAAAAGTATATACATACGTATGTATATTTGTTTTTCTTGATTTAATGTAAATGGAATCTCACAGTGGAAACTGTTATCTCATTTCACTCACCAACATGATATCTGTAGTTTCACTCCATATGTATACATCAGTTATTTTATCATTTTCATTTCTCTATAGGATTCTAAGATGAAAGACTTACTCTACCTCTTATTGAACATTTGCTCTATTACAAGCGGGGCTATT
>SJYF01000642.1:740925-752227 GCA_006410515.1 Procapra przewalskii | reverse complement strand
ATTTAGCTTTTTGATTAAATTCTATACAAAATGCCAAAGAAAAGCTATACCAAAAGTGTAGACATAGGAAACAAACAGTTTAATAAATTAACTATTATATTAATTACTGTGTTAACCTTAATCATTCCCCTATCTTTCTTCTACAGTTAGTTTAAATTCCTATTTGAGGATGTTTTCCTGAGAGTGGAAGTTTCATCATATTATAATGATAAAACACTTATGTATAATATGTGAAATAAACCATCACCATCATACATTATTAAGGTTTTAGAATAATACATAACTTCAACCTCCCAATGCTTCATGTGATGGAGTCTCAGATACATATATAGTCTTTTGTCTTGTCTCTGTTACCTAGATCATAAATTAGGCATAGTGATTTTCATTCTTGAAATTTCAAATATGCTTAGGTCTCATAAGGTTCTGAATGCTGCTGAGGTTTTGAAGATTCTTGGTCTCTTCAGTGGATCTCTAATTTCTTTTATATTATTGTACTCAATTCCCCTACTGCTATAGCCATATCTCCACCACCACTGCTAATAGCCAAGAAACAGCTGTAATGTAAAATAAAATATGAATATTTCATTTTATATTGTATTTTATTCTATTTCCCTCAAATATTCAGGTTTTCATCTCTACATTTTATTACATTGTCAATTTTCAGAATGTAGAATTGTAATATTTCTTGTACCAAAATATCTTTTATTCCTCCTGAAGATTTAACTGATACGAGTGCATGAAGTATTGTACCTGGTATTTCAGTATGTGAGAATCTTCTTTGTGAAAATTTTACATTTAGATTTCACATTATATATAAATACTTTCACACTCTGCAGTCAATATATATTATATGCTTGAAAAGTGAAGCATTAATATGTATATAGATTCTTCACTCCATTCTTGATGTTGTCTGTGGGGACCATTGTCAATTATCATCTACCAAAGGATCAATCTGAAGGTCATATTTATCTCTTAATGCTTTGAGTAATTTGGAAGAATCAAATTTATACTTGTAAGTTACATTTCTACTGAGAAATAAAATAATATTTCTTAGAATGAGATAGTTTTAAACAACTATTTTTGATTCATTTTCAAAATTACTATGCATATGCAGATAAACATTATACTCATGAAAATACGTACACATACATAGTTACAAGTTCAAAACTCAGGTTTTCTTTTCATATATACACAACACACAGACAAATGCACATCTGCACATAAAACTTGCCTGTGTGATAAATGATTCTGTGTGAGAAATAGTTAAATGTTTCAAACATGAACAAGAAAACATTATCATTTTATAAAACATATAAGTGATGTTATCATCACTTTTAAGTGTCCTTTTAAGCAGCAACAATGACAATATAAATAATGTTGTCAGGGGCCTTTTAAAATAAAGGAATCATTGTAAGCAAGAACAAGTAACATTAGCCTTATCTTTGTCATAAGCACTGGAAAAACTGTCCCTCAATGGGGAATTTCTAAGAATCATCTCTTGTCTTTATTCTATAAGAACAATGTGTCATAATGCATTATTTATATTGGGCCAGAAACAGAGTGATAAAAAAATATAGTGAAACATGAATTTACATTTATATAAAGGATATATTTTAGAATTTTAAAGGGAATACAACCACAGTTCTATAGATCTGAGTATACTGTCATTCAATGCTGAATCAATAGATTCAATGCTTCCTATTACTATGGGAACGTGGTTCTAAAGAAACAGTAAATAACATAATAAAAAAATAATAAATTTTATTTTTTATCCAAATTAAGTTGCACTCTTCTTATGACTAAAATAATGTAAGGATCCAATAAAAATCAACCTTTTCCATTATTAAGGTTTTTGACTATACACAACTTCAACCTCTGAATATGTCATGCGATGAAGCCTCATATCTATCTATCTGTCCACACACATATAGATTTTTGTCTAGTCTCTGTTCCCTAGATACATGAGTTCAGTTCAGTTCAGTTCAGTTCAGTCACTCAGTCGTGTCTGACTCTTTGTGACTCCACGGACTGCAGCATGCCAGGCTTCCCTGTCCTTCACCAACTCCTAGAGCTTGCTCAAACTCATGTCAATTGAGTCAGTGATGCCATCCAACCATCTCATCCTCTGCTACCCCCTTTGCCTCCTGCCTTCAATCGTTCCCAGCATCAGTGTCTTTTCCAGTGAGTCAGTTCTTCATATCAGGTGGCCAAAGAATTGGAGTTTCAGTTTCAACATCAATCCTTCCAATAAATATTCAGGACTGATTTCTTTAGGATGGACTGGTTGGATCTCCTTGCAGTCCAAGGGAATTTGAAGAGTCTTCTGCAACACCACAGTTCAAAAGCATCAATTTTTCTGTGCTCAGCTTTCTTTATAATAAGCTCACACATCCATACACGACTACTGGAAAAACCATAGCTTGACTAGATGAATCTTTGTTGGAAAAATAATGTCTCTGCTTTTATTAATATGCTGTCTAGGTTGGTCACAACTTCCCTTCCAAGGAGTAAGCGTCTTTTAATTTCATGGCTGCAATCACCATCTGAAATGATTTTGGAACCCCTCAAAATAAAGTCAGCTACTGCTTCTACTGTTTCCCATCTCTTTGCCAGGAAGTGATGGGACTAGATGCCATGATCTTAGTTTTCTAAATGTTATGTTTTAAGCCAGATTTTTCACTCTCCTCTTTCATTTTCATCAAGAGGTTCTTTAGTTCTTCTTCACTTTCTGCCATGAGGGTGGTGTTATCTGCATATCTGAGGTTATTGACATTTCTCCCAGCAATCTTGATTCCAGCTTGTCACTTCATCCAGTCCAACATTTCTCACAGTGTACTCTGCATATAACATAAATAAGCAGGGTGACAATATATAATCTTGACATATTCCTTTCCTGATTTGGAGCCAGTTTGTTGTTCCAATTCTAATTGTTGTTTCTTGACCTGCTTACACATTTCTCAAGAGTCAGTTCAGGCGGTCGTCTTCCTATCTCTTTAAGAATTTTCCACAGTTTGTTGTGATCCACACAGTCAAAGGCTTTGGCATAGTCAATAAAGCAAAGGTAGGTTTTTTTTTTTTTTTCTGAAAAATCTCTTGCTTTTTCAATGATCCAACATGAGCCAGGCATAGTGGTTTTTATTCTTGAGATTTCAAAGTTGGAGACAACTTTGCGACTAAAAACATGTTGTTTAATATTCACTATAAGCCTAAACATTGCTCACATTTATATTTAAGTTCACTTCAGTTCAGTTGCTCAGTTGTGTCCGACTCTTCGCAACCCCATGAATCGCAGCATGCAAGGCCTCCCTGTATTTAACTTACAGATAAGTAAAGCTGAGGCTTGAAAAGACCATAAAATAATCCAAAGGCCATAAAAAAATACACCACAAAACCAGTGCTTGAGCTCAGGTGTAGTGAATTTCACATTCTTATTAGTCACTAGGGGGTAACAGTACCCACTGGATATATGGTGATAAATAGTCTGATGATAATACCTTTGTCAAATAAGTAACAACAAATAGAGGAAGACAATGTTTTTCTGAAAAGGGTTGTCTTCAATTCAATGATGAATGATTTTCACACATATTAATTTGCAATGAGTCAGTAAACATTTCTAGGAAACAAATGAAAAAAGTCAAAATTGTAGAATCTTGTTTAATGAAGCAATTATGATGAAAATGTTTCAAATGAATCATAGTGAACAAAGCACTTGGTGATTTACAGAAATCTCTGGGTATTTAGTTAATGAACAATATACATGGGCACTTGAGAAGGAAATGGCAACCCACTCCAGTATTCTTGCCTGAGAAATCTTACGGATAGAAGAGTAATGTGGGCTACAGTACTTGGGGTCACAAAGAATCGGACACGACTGAGGCAATTAAGCACACATGTCCACATGTGAACACCAGAGAGGGAATGCCACAGCTTAGAGATGATGATGTGTTATAGCAGGCAGGCTGATTATGCAAACAAGGATGTGCAAATGGTCAAGGCAGTGGAATAATCTAGGATAATAAGATATCATGTGAAGGTAAAAGGGAGTAGTCTATAGAACATCCCAAAACATGTCATTTGACACACTGATTATTTTAAAGATTCTTAACAAACAGTCAGTGCAAAGAAACTTGCTCTCTCTGTCCCTCTGAAAACAGGAGATAAGCCTCGAATGAGAAAAGTATCTTCACTGTACCAGGAGTTAGAAGACATCGTTATCACCAGGAATAGGGAATTTAGGGTCAAGAAGGATGTATAGACTTCATACTCTTTCTAATCTTACTACCCTGATTCCAAACTTCTTTGTTGTTTCAATTAATCACACATTTATTGTGTGTTTTCCTAAAAGTTATAAAAGCTGCTTGCTTTTGTCACTTCTTTGAGTCTCATATGTTTATATGAATTCTGCAAATACAATATTAAATTCTGTCCTTCTGTTTTAAGTCAATTTTATTATTAAACCAAAGAATCTAGAAGGGATGAGAGAAAAAAATACTGTCTCTACAAAGTCAACAGAGTCTCTGACAATATCAGATATGACATTGCCCTTTAAATGTTATAGAAAACCACATTTTACCTTCATGGATTCAATATGGGGGGTTTCTTAGGTGGATCAGTGGTAACGAATCTGCCTGTCAATGCAGGAGATGTATATTTGGTCAGGAAGACTCCCTGGAGAAGGAAATGACAGCCCATTCCAATATTCTTGCCTGGACAGAGGAGCCTGGTGGGGTACAGCCCACGGGGTCACAAAAGAGTCTGATAGAGCCTAGTGACTAAACAGCAATGAGTGGACAACATAATTGTCCATGCAAGCTTCATTTAATAAACACCAATTTTCAATGCCTGGGCCCATTGGGTATTTATTAGTTGAATATTAATATCTGGACAGAATTCTCAGTTGGTCATCAATGAGAGACTAGATATTTCTAACACAGTTAAAATTTCCTATGCTCTTGAATGTGAGCAAATTAGATGTCATGTCAGTGGGAATTGATGAAAACCCATTACATCTTAATGTGTAGATCCTTGTTAATGATTGGAACATCTCAGATGCTGACTATTTAAGTATACTGAAGATATACTGAAGCCTTCCTCAGTAATCAGTGCAAAGAAATAGAGGGAATAAAATAGAATGAAACAGACTAGAGATCTCTTCAAGAAAATTAGAGATACCAAGGGAACTTTTCATGCAAAGATAGGCTGAATAAATGACAGAAATGGTATGGACCTAACAAAAGCAGAAGATATTAAGAAGAGGTGGCAAGAAGACACAGTGAAACTGTATAAAAAAGATCTTTATGACCCAGATGATAACGATGGTGTGATCACTCACCTAGAGTGAGAAATCCTGGAATGTGAAGTCAAGTGGGCTTTAGGAAGCATCACTACGAACAAAGCTAGTGGAAGTGATGGAATTCCACTTGAGCTATTTCAAGTGCTGAAAGATGATTCTGTGAAAGTGCTGCCCTCAATATGCCAGCAAATTTGGAAAACTCAACAGTGGCCACAGGACTGGAAAAGGTCAGTTTTCATTCCAGTCCCAAATAATGGCAATGCCAAAGAATGTTCAAACTACCGCACAAATGCATTCATCTCACAGGCTAGCAAAGTAATGTTCAAATTTCTCCAGACCAGGCTTCAACAATATACGAACTGTGAACTTCCAGATGTTCAAGCTGGTATTAGAAAAGACAGAGCAAACAGAGATCAAAATGCCAGCACTGCTCGGTTGTGTCCAACTCTTTGTGACCCCATGGACTGCAGCACACCAGGACCCCCTGTCCATCACCAACTGCCAGAGTCTACGCAAACTCATGTCCACTGAGTCAGTGATGCCATTCAACCATCTCATCCTCTGTCGTCCCCTTCTCCTGCTGCCTCCAATTTTTACCAACTTCATGGTCTTTTCAAATGAGTCATCTCTTTGCACCAGGTGGCCAAAGTATTGGAGTTTCAGCTTCAACATCAGTCCTTCCAATGAACACCCAGGACTGATTTCCTTTAGGATGGACTGGTTGGATCTCCTTGCAGGCCAAAAACTATTCCTTTGGTATCTCTGATTTTCTTGAAGAGATCTCTAGTCTTTCCCATTCTATTTTTTTCCCTTTATTTCTTTACACTGATCACTGCAAAAGACTTTCTTCTCTCCTTGCTATTCTTTGGACCTCTGCATTCAGATGGGTATATCTTTCCTTTACTCCTTTGTTTTGGCTTTTCTTTTTTTCACAGCTCTTTGTAAGTCCTCTTCAGATAGGCATTTTGCCTTTTTGCATTTCTTTTTCTTGGGGATGGTCTTGATTCCTGTCTCCTGTACAATGTCAGGAACCGAACTTCCGTCCGTAGTTCATCAGGCACTGTATCTATCAGATCTAGTCCCTTAAATCTATTTCTCACTTCCACTGTATAATTGTAGGGATTTGATTTAGTTCATACCTGAATGGTTTAGTGGTTTTTCCCTACTTTCTTCAATTTAAGTCTGAATTTGGCAATAAGGAGTTCATGATCTGAGCCACAGTCAGCTCCCAGTCTTGTTTTTGCTGACTATATAGAGCTTCTCCATCTTTTGCCGCAAATAATATAATCAATTTGACTTCCGTGCTGACCATCTGGTGAAGTCTACATGTAGAGTCTTCTCTTGTGTTCTTGGAAGAGGGTGTTTGCTATGACCAGTTTGTTCTCTTGGAAAGACTCTAAATTAGCCTTTGCCCTGCTTCATTCTGTGAAAAAGAAAGTGCAGTCGCTCAGTCGTGTCTGACTTGTAGTGACTCCAATTGCAGCCTACCAAGCTCTGCTGTCTATGGGATTTTCCAGGCAAGAGTCCTGGAGTGCGTTACCATTTCCTTCTCCAGGGGATCTTCCCGACCCAGGGATTGAACCCGGGTCTCCCACATTGTAGACAAATGCTTTAACATCTGAGCTTCCAGGGAAGTCCTCCATTCTGTGCTTCAAGGACAAATTTGCCTCTTACTCCATGTGTTTCTTGACTTCCTACTTTTGTATTCCAGTCCCCTATAATGAGAGGGAATTCTTTTTTGAGTGTTAGTTCTGGAAGGTATTGTAGGTCTTCTTAGAACATTTCAACTTCAGCTTCTTCAGCATTACTGGTTGGGGCATAGACTTGGGTTACCATGATATTGAATGGTTTGCTCAGAAATGAATAGATTTTGAGATTACAAAAGCTGTTGTTTTTGAGATTGCATCCAAGTACTACTTTTTGGACTCTTTTTTTGACTATGATGGCTACTCCATTTCTTCTAAGGGATTCTTGCTGACAGCAGTAGATATAATGGTCATCTGATTTAAATTCACCCATTCTAGTCTACTTTAGTTTGCTGATTCCTAAAATGTTGATGTTCACCCTTGCCATCTCCTGTTTGACCACTTCCAATATTCCTTGATATGGACTTAACATTCCAGGTTTATATGCAATATTTCTCTTTATAGCATCAGACCTGGCTTCCATCACCAGTCCCATCCACAACTGGGTGTTGTTTTTGCTTTGGCTCTCTCTCTTCATTTTTTCTGGAATTATTTCTGTACTGATCTCCACTAGCATATTGAGCACCTACCGGCCTGGGGAGTCTTGGCTCCAGCCCTGTGTGGCCACCACTCACCACTCTAGCCTCAAGTAAAGATTTACTGAGCATGGCCCCAGACATCAGAACAAGACCCAGTTTCCCCTCAGTCAGTGTATCCCATCAGGAAGCTTCTTACCCTTCTCCATCAGAGGTAAGACAGACTGAAAACCACAATCACAGAAAACTAACAAATCTAATCACATGGAGCACGGTTTTGTTTAACTCAATGAAACTATGAGCCATGCTGTGTAGGGCCACCCAAGATGGATGGTTCATGGTGGAGAGTTCTGACAAAACGTGGTCCACTGGAGAAGAGAATGGCAAACTACTTCAGTATTCTTGCCTTGAGAACCCCGTGAACAGTATGAAATGAATCAATGGAAAGCTGTAAGCACTTTTTATTAGTGAGTCCTTAAATAGAAAAGGCTTCCCTGATAGCAGGCCACAAGTGTCAGATTTTTGGTTTCCCTGATAGTTCAGTTGGTAAAGAATCACCCTGTAATGCAGGAGACTTAGGTTCAACTCCTGGGTCGAGAAGATTCCCTGAAGAAGGGATAGGCTAAGCACCCAGTGTTCTTGGGCTTCCCTTATGGCTCAGCTGGTAAAGATCTGCCCATAATGCAGGAGACCTGGGTTCGATCCCTGGATTGGGAAGATCCTCTGGAGAAGGGAAAGGCTACCCACTCCAGTGTTCTGGCCTGGAGAATTCCATGGACTGTATATTCCATGGGGTCACAAAGAGTTGGACACAACTGAGTGACTTTAAATGTAAAAAAAAAAAAAGTAAATAGAAAAGATGTTAATGGATAAGCTTAATAAAGTGTTCATCTGGGGGAGAAAAGAGAAAAGAACTTTCTAAACAAAGGTAATTTACAAAGTTAAAGGTATTTGAGTAAATATTAGTTCAAGGAGAGTTTATTTATAGACAAGAAATTATTACAAAAGACAATACAAAACAAACAAAACTGAGTAATAGAAGGACAGAAAGGAAAAATGTCCCCAAAAGACTATATAATAAACATTATTTTGAAGTTGTTTTCAAAGAAGTATAAACCTGTTCTATGACAAGGAAGTAGAGGTGAATAGGCAAAAAAAGAGTATGAAGGGGACTCATTTTCAGTAGTTGAATAGTATGATCAAAATCAGTAAAACATGTTCTATATAAGGCACAACTTATACTGTCAAAGTGTAGTTCACTGTTTGGTGGGCTAGATTGTATTATAACAATTTTAAAATATAAATAAGAGGTATATTGGGTAAGCACAACAGAAGACCAGTACAACAGATATAGATACATCTGTTAAGTATGTAAGTTTTGTTGTGTAGTTGCTAAGTCATGTCTGACTCCTTTGTGACCCCATGGACTGTAACGCACCAGGTTCCTCTGTCCATGGAATTTCCCAGGCTAGAATAGTGGAGATGGGTAGCGATTTCCTCCTTCAGAGGATCTACCTGACCCAGGGATCAAACCTGCATCTCCTGATCTGGCAGTCAGATTATTTACCACTGAGTGACTTATGTCTGGTCACTGCATTAGGCTCTGAGCACACCTCTGTCAGTTTCCCAGGTGGCGTAGTAGTAAGGAATCTGCCTGCCAATGCAGGAGACGCAAGAAATGAGGGTTCGATCTCTGAGTTGGGAAGATCCCCTAGAATAGGTAGTGGCAACCCACTCCAGTAGTCTTTCCTGGAAAATGTCATGGGCAAAGGATCCTGGTGGGCTACAAAGTGTCAGACAAAGCTAAGCACAGGTCTGTCAACAGGAATGAGAGCCGCCCCTCTTCTCAAACTGGTTACAATTTTTCCAAGGAGATTTGCTTTTCCCAATTTTGTGACAAGAAAATACAAGAGTCATGACAAATCAAACTGGCCTGCTGTAATGAAGCAGGAGCAGTTTAGAACAGTAATTAAGATACGGCATATAAACTTTTTTCTCCCATTTTTAATTCTGAAGAATTTAATATTGTGTTTTAATAAACTGAATAAAAAATCAGACTGTATTCACAATATAATTCCTAGCTGAAATAATAAACCAAGTCATACCATAATTCTGACTCCTCCACTCACCATCTCTGCAGTCTTCCACTGATTACTAAGGTACTTTGTAGCTCAATTTCTTCATATGTAAATGGAAATAATATAGCTGTAAATATTATGAAGTGCATAGATGCAACACACTACAGCCGTGCCTGGTACATAGAAAGTTTTATGGAAGTACTGGTTATAATGATAAAAATAAAATTATTATAATAATTTCATGGAAATTATTTGCTTTTAAAAAGCTTTATTTGCTTTTTCTTAATAAATAACAAAACTGAACCTCTCTTTTTATTAGTATTTGGATATCTTATTTATTTGAAATACCTATTCAAGTCTCTAATATGTTTTCCTATTAAGTTTTTCTTTTAGATTACATTCTATGTGAGAGCCCTTTGTTTAGCATATACTCAGTCGTGTCCGACTCTTTGTGACCCCATGGACTGCAACCCATAAGGCTCCTCAGTTCATGGGATTTTCCAGGCAAGAATACTGGAATGGGTTGGCATTTCCTTCTCCAGGGGATCTTTCCAACACAGGGATCGAACCCAGGTCTACTGGTTGGATCTCCTTGCAGTCCAAGGGACTCTCAAGAGTCTTCTCCAACACCACAGTTCAAAAGCATTAATTCTTCAGACAGAAGTGGTATGGACCTAACAGAAGCAGAAGATATTAAGACGAGGTGGCAAGAATACACAGAAGAACTATACTAAAAAGATCTTCACGACCCAGATAATCACAATGGTGTGATCACTCACCTAGAGCCAGACATCCTGGAATGTGAAGCCATGTGGGTGTTAGAAAGTATCACTAGGAACAAAGCTAGTGGAGGTGATGGAATTCCAGTTGAGCTATTTCAAATCCTAAAAGATGATGCTGTGGAAGTGCTGCACTCAATATGCCAGCAAATTTGGAAAACTCAGCAGTGGCCACAGGACTGGAAAAGGTCAGTTTTCATTCCCAAAGAAAGGCAATGCCAAAGAATGCTCAAACTACCGCACAACTGCACTCATCTCACACGCTAGTAAAGTAATGCCCAAAATTCTCCAAGCCAGGCTTCAGCAATACATAAACTTCGAGATGTTCAAGCTGGTTTTAGAAAAGGCAGAGGAACCAGAGATCAATTGCTAACATCCGCTGGATCATGGAAAAAGCAAGAGAGTTCCAGAAAAACATTTATTTCTGCTTTATTGACTATGCCAATGCCTTTGACTGGGTGGATCACAATAAACTGTGGAAAATTCTGAAAGAGATGGGAATACCAGATCACCTGACCTGCTTCTTGAGGAAATCTTTAGGTGCACCCAAATCATAAACATAGTTACTTCTTTGTCTCTCCTTGAGCCAGTTTCACAGTGTATTAATTCCTCTGGATTTATAGTAAGTCTTGTAGTCAAGTAGAGTAATTTTCAAATATTTTTCTTCAAAAACAATTTAATATTCACATAAAAGAATCAGCTTGTCAATTCATACATGCATGCAGACCTTCTCTCTCTCTCTTTCTCTTTCCCCTAACATTTTCATTGAGACAGTTTTGAATGCATAAAATAATCTGGAGAAAATGTATATCTTTACATTATTGAATATTCTAAATCAGAAATAACAAAAAAGATTTATCACTCTATTTAAGGTCTTTTATACTTTTTACTCAGTAATATTTAATACTGTTTTAATCTTACATAACCTTTG
>SJYF01000642.1:703132-721353 GCA_006410515.1 Procapra przewalskii | reverse complement strand
TTGACAATCAAGGCTGCTTATTACAAATATTTACTTGACATTAGAAAAACAATTGAGAAATACCTTTAAACTGTTGAGGGTAAAATCTTTTTTACATGATTTTATTTCCAGTAAAACTATCAACTAGGTGTGAAAGCAAAATTAAGGACTGAATTTTTTTGAAGTGACTGGTTGAATATATTCTCCTTGCATGCCCACACAAAATATATTAATATATAGTATTTACTGGACTTCCCAGGTGGCACAGTGGTAAAGAATCTACCTGTCAATTCAGGAGACACAGAGACATGGGTTCAATCCCTTAGTTCTGGAAGATGCCCTGGAGAAGGGAATGGCAATCTATTCCAGCATTTCTTGAATGGGAATCCCATGGACAGAGGAGCCTGGAAGGCTACAGTCCCTGGCGTTGGATTGGAGGAACTGTAGCTGAAGTTCAAATACTTTGGCCACTTGATGTGAAGAGCTAACTCATTGGAAAAGACTCTGATGCTGGAAAAGACTGAATGCAAAAGGAGAAGGGTGTGGCAGAGGATGAGATGGTTAGATAGGATCACTGACTCAATGGACATGAATGTGAGCAAATTCCCAGAGACAGTGAAGGACAGGGGAGCTTGGTGTGCTGTAGTCCATGGAGTTGCATAGAGTTGGACACAACTTAGCCACTGTACAACAACAACAAAGCTATTAAAAATAGATTTCAGTTCAGTTCAGTCGCTCAGTTGTGTCCGACTCTTTGTGACCCCATGAATCGCAGCATGCCAGGCCTCCCTGTTCCTCACCATCTTCCGGAGTTCACTCAGACTCACGTCCATCGAGTCCGTGATGCCATCCAGCCATTTCATCCTTCGTCGTCCCCTTCTCCTCCTTGCCCCCAATCCCCTCCAGCATCAAAGTCTTTTCCAATGAGTCAACTCTTCGCATGAGGTAGCCAAAGTACTGGAGTTTCAGCTTTAGCATCATTCCTTCCAAAAAAATCCCAGGGTTGATCTCCTTCAGAATTAATTCAATAATAATAAAAAAAATTCCAACAGAATATCCAATGTTGATGCTTAATGAATCCTGGACTGTAATAAAGATGCTTAATACACATTATTCTCATAAGAATAATTGTATATATCAGAAAACAGGATTTTAATTTGCCCAAGGTCGAATTCATCAAACTGATGCATTCAGGAGTCAAATCCCTCAAAAAATGCTTCCATAGCCCATATTCCTAAATAATTATTAAAAGATAATTAAATAGCTCTTCTAAATATAAGAGCCATTTAAAAATATGGCTGCTATTTCTTAGAACTATATTGCTATGAAGCGATGCAAAAAATAGGATAGTGGTTTTATTAGAAATATGAGCCCATGCTGCCATCATTTTCCTCACTCAATGTGTCCTATACATTTACCCATCAAAATTTTTTCATTTGTACAAAAGCATGTACTCATTAGAAAAGTTGGATGCATGTAAAGACTCTGGAGTCTTTCTTCATATGTAAATTATGTAAAACTTCTTCTAGCAATCACTTATATGGAACAATATGAACAGAAATTAAGAAAGATCAGACAGAAATTTTACTTCCTGAACTATTTCTGCAATATCATGAGACTTCAGAAAAACAATATTAACAGAATTCCACCAGTAACTTCTGGGAAGGAGAAAAATTACTCCACTCAGCAGTTAAGGGCTCAACCAGCAGCCGGTTTGGTTTGGTCTGGTGTGATTTCATGCTGAGAACCAGCAGCATCCATCAGGGCTGCATCTGTCAGAGATTCCCCTGACACAGTTTCTCCACACCTCGTCATTCCTGTGAATGTGGAAAACCACTGAAATTTGGGACATCAGTTCAGTTCAGTTGCTCAGTCATGTCCGACTTTTTGTGACCTTATGGACTGCAGCATGCTAGGCCTCCCTTTAGGATGGACTGGTTGGATCTCCTTGCCAAGGGACTCTCAAGTGTCTTCTCCAATACCACAGTTCAAAAGCATCAATTCTTTGGCGCTCAGCTTTCTTTATAGTCCAACTCTCACATCCATATAGGACTACTGGAAAAACCATAGCTTTGACTAGACAGACCTTTATTGGCAAAGTAACATCTCTGCTTGTTAATATGCTTTCTAGTTTGGTCATAACTTTTCTCCCACAGAGTAAGGTCTTTTAATTTCATGGCTGCAGTCACCATCTGCAGTGATTTTGGAGCCCCAAAATTTGGGAAATATTTTAATGTAAATATCAAATTGGATAAATAATCTGTATTGGCATTTAATGCTGTTCAAAAGTTTAACTAAATGAATGTTAGTACATTTAATTTAAGTGAAAATAAATGGGACTCTATTTTTATTTTCTAAGTGTTCACATTTACCTTGACTTTTTGATCATTATGAAACACTGATTTTTGGCTTTTGACTTGTTTATTTTTGTCTGTCTACTTGTTTATTTTTGTCTGTCTGTCTATGCTCATATGTGGAAAGAACAGAGAAAAAGTGAAATAAGATGATAGAGAGAAAAAGGACACAAAGAGATGGAAAACTTGTCTTGAGGTAAATTTAGATGTATGAAGTGCATTGGGGACAAGAAACTAGCTATAAATAATGTTCTGATAATGAACATTTATAAAGTGGTATTAACAGAAATGTGCCAGGCTCAGTTATGGGATGGTACATATGCAGTCCTTATTTAGTGGAGGATCTGGGGCAGGATAGACAGACATATGCAGCTTTTTCTTATCTCTGTGGTTGTAGGGAACAGGTTGATGCCAGGGTGGAAGGGCAAAAGAAGAGGGAAGACAGAAAACAATTTAATTTCTGTACTGAAATACATGTAGAGTGTGAGGGGAAAGAAGAGTAAACACATAACAATTTTACATTTATCTAAATATCTGTGCTTACTGAAAAGATATGGGAGGCTGAGAAAGGGAAACAAACATTTATGATATTTAAATCAAATGGTTTATAACTGAGGAAATCTCATAAGCCTTACATATTGTATACTTCTTTTATATATTTTATTTGCATAAGATTGAGCTGTTATAGAAACTAAACAGAATATGTTTTAAAAAAGAAATTTACTATCTTCTAAAAATAATCTTGATAGTTCATAATTTTCTTTTTCCAAGAGTGTGTGTGCCTACATGCTAAGTCACTTCAGTCATGTACGATTCTTTGCGACCCCATGGACCATAGCCCAACGGGCTCCTCTGTCCATGGGATTCTCCAGACAAGAATACTACAGTGGGTTTCCATGCCCTCCTCTCCAGTAGTGTATTTTTTCTAATTAAATATTTTTCAGAAAATTTATAACACAAATGATACCTTAAGATCTGTTTACATGATCTCCTAGATCTTCTTAATACACATCCAAAACCAAATGTTAAAAAGGTAACAGATATTATCACATAGCTGGATTAGGACTTTTTGACATGAAACCTTTTAAAACACCAGTGTTTCCAAGTCTGAAATACTAGTAGGCTCACTTGTAAGATACAAAGCTAAAAAGAATACCTACCACAAGGAGAGTGTTTTGCAAACTGGAACTGCTAATGAAAGAACAGTTCACATGAGTATCATATTAATAATACCATTTCTTTTCAGCTTGAAATCCACCATGTGTTGCTCATATTCTTTGATACATAGGTTTGAGTTCCAAAAACTAGGTCTCTCTTATCCCTTTGAGATAGTTAAATTGAATAGCAGGCAGTTTTCTCAGTGGGTGTCTTCAAATGAGACCTTAATAACTCAGGACCTGCATTTTGACCATAAAAGTAGAATTTGGACTTATACACTACATGAAGCATGCTACTATGTTGAGATTTGTATAATACCAAATGAAATTTAACAGTGATCTTTGTTACCCCCATAGTGTCAGAATTACCAAAGGGGCATTGTGATATGTATGAGCATTATCTTGAATACCTGCCTCAATCACAGGCACAGCATACTCAATATGCTTATTAAAAAAAAGATGCTAGCTTCACTCCGCTTTATAATCATATACTAATCAAAAACAATTTATTTATTTGACTCTACTCTGTAGGAATTATAACCTAATGGGCAAATTCTCATACAGCTAGAATATTTGAAGCAAAGGGTATTCATAGAAAACCAGGTAATGAGGAAAATAAATTATGCTTTTTTGCTTCCCAACAATGCTAAGATGCTAGGAATTCAGTAAAGTCACATAGATAAATTGGAGGGTTGGTATTAGAATTAAAGATGGAGGAAAGAGTTTTGCTTCTTCAAGAGCAAAACAAAACTTATTTAGAAGAAAGCAGATAATAATGTATTTATAAACATTTTAGTTCTTCTTGAGTGTTTTAAAATGACTTACATAATTATCTCTAATAACATAAATTAAAAAACAAAACTAATAGAATGTAAATAAAACAAGCCAAAGAATATAATACTGTACCAGATGCAAATAATTAGCATATATTTGCTAGTCAAGTCGAGCCTGAGGTTTACATGTAACTAAAAAATATCTCATATTTTAACTAATCAAATTAACATTTATTTTCATTTGAAATGAGATAAAAACTATTCATTAAATCTATTATAAAATAATAAACTATTTATTACTTCCTAATATAAGAATGTTATACAGTTACCCAAATTTGGGGATGATAGATGGATGATGGATAGGGGTAGTGAAGAAAGAGGACCAAAGATCTCACTCTTTCTCTTATTGAAGTAAATAATTCTTGGATGTAAGTCTTAATGTGCCAATCATCAAGTAGTTATTTACTAATAAATCATTTCAATTGTTTTTTGCATTTTAAATAAAAACTACTGACTGACATATTTTTGAACCAGTGTGAGTAATTTTCCTTATTCCACATCACTTTGTTCTATTGTGGCCAAAGGGATATATTTGCAAGGTGAAGAGCCGATTATGAGACACCATCTGTTACTTTACATAATATTCTTTTTGTTTGATGTGCTGTGTAAGAATCACACCCTCAAAGCTGACCTCATCAGCATCATGATCTACATAATGGATCTAGTTAGCACCAATAACTCATTCATATTCTATTGCTGAACACACTGCAGTCTCAACTCATATTTGATTAAATTTCCATTAATCATTATTAAAGATTCCTCTGTGCAAATGAAATGGCATTTAGTTCATTTAACATGTAATTGAGTTCTAATTGAGCAGCAACTGTTTCATAGAATTGTTAAGTACTTTGAATGTAAAATAATACAGGTACCAATTTTGTCAGAAGTGGTATGTACCGCTCATTCTGTTTGCTCATTAACTTCCATTTCTAGAGACTGGACCAACAGTTATTGGTTTATCATTATTAATATTCTCCTTGTCACTAAACTCGTTCTTCATCCAGTTATGGGGTATCAGGCTTTGAGGAAAATAAATTACACCTTTGGATATCTTTTTAAAATCACATATTTTCAGTTCTGTATGGAGAGATAAATATCCTTATTTATTGTAAAATAAAAGTAGACACAGGCTTTTCTGTCAGGGAAAATTCTTTTTCTTAGAAGATGTTATCTCTGACTTGTGAGACTGTGAGACATGTCTTCAAACAGAAGAAAAAGAATTTCATTTAACTTGCTCAAAATCACAAATCAAATGTTTCCTGCTCATTTTTTTACTATCCATTCCCGTTTGAAAACAGAAATGCCCTTACAAACAAGGTTGGGTTTTTGTTTTCCTATTTTTGTTTTTACATTTATATTCTGTAGATTTAAGACTCAATTTCATTTTCCTTAATTTTCATTATCAGCTAACCCTCATTATTCATGGATTCTTCATCTATGAATTCAGCAACTTGCTAAAACTAAGTGTGACCTCAAAATCAACACAAGAGGCACCTCATGGTCACCCATGAGCATGTGTCTAGTTGCAAAAAACTGAGTCACCTGTTGCACACATTTCCAGCTGAAGTCAAACATGGCCAAGACCTACTTTCTTGTTTCCATTCACTGTAAACAAATGCCCCTTTCATGATTTACTCCATGTCATATTTCTTACAATTTTATATTTTGTTGGTGATTTCACTGCTTAAAGTGGTCCAAAACAGAGTGTTGATAAATTGTTTAGTTCCCTAGCTGCAAAATGCTGTGATGTGCTCCGTGAAGAAAATTGCCTGGTTTACATGAGTGTCATTCAGGCATGAGTTTTAGAGCTGTTGCCTGTGAGATCAATGCTAATCAATCAATATGTTTAATTTATATTAAATAATGTGTCTTAAAACACACATAAAACAAGGTTATGTATTGACTGCTTGAAGAAAATGTTGTGACTGGGATCTTCACCTTTATTTTCCTTAGGAGTACTGGTTCAGTGTTTTAAAATCGGTGTTCGTGATGAATTTGTAGAACATAACTAACGCACATAGTGAAAATCAGCTCTACCAATAAGGACATTGAGAAAGTCAGAGAAATGAAGAAAATAGTTTAGAAGATCCAATAGAATCAGCATTAATAACAAATCTTTTTCTACTTATTGTCTGTGAAGTGTTCCAAGCAGACTCTCTGGACTTGAATTCTGACACGACCACCTGTCAGCCCTGTGATCACAGTCATGTAATAAAAGTTCTTGTGCCTCAGTATCTTCATTTGACAAACAAGGATAATAACGATTCTTACCGTATGGGAAAAGTGGTATGGAATAAAGGAAATGCTGTTTGCAGTACCTTAAAATTGTGCCTGATAAATGAGAAATATTATGCAGATGTTTTCAAATGATCCAACATTATTAAGGGGAAAATATATCTAACCAAATACAAATACTTTTCCCCTTAATTGCTCATGAATAATAGTTTGTAATTTTAGAGACCATCTCAATCAAAGTGAATTAAAAACAATGCATACATGTGAGAGTAGCTAAGAGTGCCTGGAACTTAACATTTTATCCCGTGACTTTACAAATTCTTCTAGTGTGAATCATTTCAGAGATGAAGGGGCCACACTCTAGGGCTTCTCTGTGACCCCATGGACTGTAGCCTACCAGGCTCCTCCATCCAAGGAATTCTCCAGGCAAGAGTACTGGAGTGAGGTGCCATTTCCTTCTCCAGAAGAGGGCATAATAATCCTAAATTGCATGTATCTAATAACAGACCATAGACAAATATGAAGTAAATACTCAGAGAAATAAAAGGAAAAATGGACCCCATTTATTACAGTTAACTTAATTGTAAATTATTTTGTGCATAATTTTTATTACCTCCTTTCCTCCCATCTTAAAGTAAGCATTCTGAGTGCAGATATTTTGTCTGTTTTGTTCTCAATATATGTTTATAAATAGAAATAGAATAGTATTTAATATTTTGAAGCAAAGTTTCCCCTCCAAATTTACCATTTCATTTTTGTTCTATCCTTAAAACCTTACTTAGAATTTTTCCATATTTTTCTCATTATACATATGTATTATTATTCTAAACTATTTCTACATTTTCAAGAATAGTTTCAAACTTCCTAAACTCTCTTTTTCCCAAGTATCTATCTCAGAATTGTTGTTTTTTTAATTGAAGTACAGTATGTTATATAAGCTACAAGTACATAATATAATGATTCACAATTTTAAATGTTCTACTCCATTTACAGTTATTATAAGATACTGGCTATATTTCCCATCCTGTGTAATATATCCTTATTTTATATATAACAGTTTATACCTCTTCATCCACATCTTTATACTTTTGCTCCCTCTACCTCTGGTGACCCCTAGTTTGCTCTCTGTACATGTGAGTCTACTCTTTTGCTATATTCACTAATTTGTTATATTTCTGGATTTCACATATAAGTGATAACATACAGTATTTGTCTTTCTCTGTCTGACTTACTTCACTTACTTAGTGTAATGCCCTCTAAGTTCATCCATGTTGTTGCAAATGGCAAAATTTCATTATTTTTTATGACTGATTAGTATTCTGTACTGCCATCTCCTTTATCCTTTTATCTACTGATGGACACTTAGGTTGCTTCCATATCTTGGCAGTTGTAAATAATGCTGCTATGAATACTGGAAAGCATCTATCTTTATGAACCAGCATTTAGAACTTGGGTTTTTTGAGTGTCTGACACACAGAATTGGGTTCCTTCTCACATGTTACAACTAACAGAAGAAAGTCAAGCTGAGGTTTCCTCTTGCCTAAATTATCAGTTCCACTGTTGCATCGACTATCCATCTTCCAAAATGTATTATTATCTCTTCTTTCTTGATTACCCTATTTTGGTACATGTGATCTTCAGGATCACACATTTAACCCAGTATCTTAAAAATGAAGGGTTAATGTATGTGGTGAGGCAGCTAACAGAATTAGGAGCCTTGCAAATGTGAATGTATTTGCTATGTGTCAGCCTTCATTTCACATTAGAAAGGAAAATACAGAGTATTTTGTTGGAAATCAACTTTGAGCAACAATTTCAAAATTTGATAAATGTGTTTCTCCTTTTTTAACTTTTCTTTTTTAAAGTAATTATATATTCAAAGGGCATTGTAAAAATAGTACCCCAGGCACCATGTACCTTCCTCAACTGAAGGAGGTAAAAGTCCTGTCTTCCCAGGCAGCCTCTTAAAACATCCTCTCAGAGGGAAGCAGAGGTGCGCTCCTTAGTGCCAGGTGATAGGGGTCCAGACACCTCTTGTGCCCCTGCTGGGAGGGGTCAGGGCGGAGCGATAGAGGGTAGGGTTGCACTGCTGAGTGTTGGTGAAAGCTCTGGCTTTCCCTCAGTGTACTCTCACACCACCATGTGGGGAGGGGAAGATGAAAGTCTCTGCTTTACAAACAGCCTTTGTGAAGGTGTATATAGGTGGACCACAGGTCTTTCCCAAGGTGTTTACTTGGAGTAGGGAAATCATATCCAGCAGCTTTCTGTTCTTCCAGGCTTCCCCTTTCCTGGTTGTCTGGCTGGAGAAAAAGGGTTTTTCTTGGGCTTTTATTTTTTGGTCTGATCCTGATGTTTTTAGGCTGTGGGCTTCTTCAGGACACAACCCAGGATAAAGCAGGCAAAAAGAAAACCCTGTGAACTCACTGCCTTGTCATTCCTCAGTTACAAAGTCTCTAGCTGGTTTGCCTTCTTCTCTCCAGTATAGCCTTAAGTGTATTTTTTTTTCCTTCATAATTTTAGCTGTACTCAGCATGAAGAATGATGAGGAGTTTGGCTATTCTGTCTTGTTGAGGACTTGAAGTAGTCTGTTCCTCTTTAAGTAGTTTTAGTGCATAAAAATTAACTTTCAGAAACATTAGGTTATAAATATTTACTTAAAACTAAAATTGTTCACCTTGCAAAATATTTCACTTTAGAATTACAGTAATACCTCTCCTAAATAAATTTAATGTGCAATACAATTTCACTGAATATAAAAATACACATGGCTTTTCAGAAATACATCATTCTGTAAAATGAGGCATATTTGTATTGAAAAGTCTAAGGATGGCACTAGGATGATGGTTTTAGACATTACTTTCTTAATTTTCTTAAAAAGAAAAACCACAGGTCCCAAATGGCATCACTTGTGTTAAAGTTCATGATACTGTTAGTTAGGAAGTTAGGCAAGAACAAGGGATGGCCTAGCACAAAGGATGCAAACTGATTTCTAAATCCCACCCCAGACATCCGCCCAGGAGAGCTCACAAATACGCTACAAAACCAACTGCAGGGGCTTCTCCAGTTTCTGCCCGTGAGCCCTTGATGCACAGCTGTGTCCTCAAGTAACCTTAGGCTACTAGGAGTCCATTAAGGGTTTGTAAATACTTTATACACACATATATATGATTATAACAGACTGAATTATGGGAAAGACATCACACTAGAGTCTGTTGCTAGGTAACTTGTAACTGTCAATAGGCCTGAATACATACCCATTTGCATTCTCTTTCCTTATTGATAGCGGGTGCAAGCCCTATTTTGCACAGGGCAGAACCAAGAGGAGGAGACAGGAAGTATAAAATGGGAAGCCAAGAGGAATCATGGCCACTCTTCTGGGGTTGGCCTGCTCCCATGTCTCGGGAGTGTACTATTCCCTATCTGTTTAATAAAATATCTGTCTGAGCTGTGACTGTAAACAGTCCCTTGCTTTGAGTTATTGGTGTGATGAGACAGGAGCTGTGAAATCCTGCCTGCTTGAGCTGTGGTCAGTCCATCATTCCAAATCATTGTTATTGTGAGACAGGAACATAGGGAGAGAACTAACCCAACAATACCAAGCCTAGATATAATGCCTAACCTAAGTGTAATTCCAGCCTTCACCAGAAGTGCAGTTCTAGCCAATCAGTCCAAAATTTTCTAGTTAGCAGCAGTGAGGTAATCTGTCTCCATGCCTCAGAGGAAGAAAAGTAATTCCACATGGTAAAATCCTTGCTGTTCTCTCCCCATCATCAACCACAAGATGTCCTGTCCTAAAAATGATTTCTCTCTTTTTTTTTTTCATTAATAGTTCCCACGCCTGCTTCCTCCTTTCTATTAAAATTTTTCATTTTGCCCAATCCCTCTGAATGCCCTTCTGCTTACTATATGGGAGCCTGTCTAATTCATGAATTGCAAAATTAGAATAAATTCATGAATAAAGCGAATTAAATGTTCAAATTTACTCAGTTGAATTCTGCTTTTTGACAAATTGGTGGCAACTGTAGGATCTGAAGTGAACTTTAAATGGCAGGTGTGGCACCCTGGGAACACTTTTGAATTCAATATTTTCTTAACATTTCCAAAGGTCGTTGTGCGTTCCTCTTGGTTAGGTTCCACTTTTTGTATTAAAGCCCCTGATCTACTTGGCTTTCCTTTATGGCAGCAGATCAGGTTGAGCTGGCAGACAATTCTTCCCAGATTTCAGACAGCAACTCCACAGTGGAAAACCCCAGCCCTAAGCTCTGTCCCTGGGTCTCCTGTTGGGACCTGCTGACAGTTTAGTCTGTGATTCCCCATTGGTCTGAAGTCTTCCTCTGTCTTCTATGGCGGGAACTGTCAGTAGCAACTGCAGCTCTTCATTTGTGTGGAATTAGTCCACAGTCTCATTCTTTGAGGATTGTTGGTTCAATGATTCAACTGTTTCTTCCAGTCAAATCTGGACTGGGTCCGATTTAAGAACTGGACTGGGTCTTGGATAAGATTGGGTTCAATTTGAGCTGGACAGGGCCCAGTTGGAAGCTTCAGACTGATATTAAATAAAGGCTAGTACCCAGATATGGCTAAGTGTAGCTCTGAGAAATCCAAAGTCCTAGCTAAAAGAAGAGAATCTTTAAGTCTAAAGAGTTGAGTATGCCACCTTCTGCCGCACCTGCTTATACTAAGTTTAAGACTCTTGGTCCTGGAAGCTGCATATATTGAGCAAAATAGCAAAGTTTTATCAACAGTCTTGAATTACAATGGCCATTATTGGGAAAATTCCAAACATTAAAAAAAATAGAAAAAAGCACATAAAAGGATTATGTAGAAACCTTCAAAGATTCTCAGATTTCAAAATAGCTTCATTGAAAAATTTATTACAAAAGAGTTATAAAAAATTAAAGAGATAAGATGTGCCTAAAACAGAAGACTATAAGACTGACCTATAAAACTTAGGTAACTTCTACTGCTCCCTTCTATCCTCCTTTATCTGGCTAAAATTCATTTTAAAATTATACCACCCAAAGCTACAGGCAACACTCTTCAGATATCTTTCACTCTTTCTCTCTTGAGATAAGTGGGTACAAAGGTGGAAAATAAAATAGAGGCCACCAGTCTGACTGAACTCCTATCCTAACTGATATCCAAAGCCTGGCAGGAATTTTCTCAGGTCTTCTCTCCTAAAATAAATGTACCCAGAGAGAAAGAAACACTTAACAAATGGGTATATGCGTGAGTTGGTCCTTTTTGCCAATCCCAAAACCTCCTCTATTTTCCCCAAATGCCTGTAGATATTAAGACACTACAAACAGAACTGTCCTGAGAATATGTGCCATCCCTCAAAATTCCATCTTGGAGAAATCATGGATCCCTTCATGAGGTAGGTGCTCCTCCCCCATCTTTTCTAGAACCTAAAATCCATTGCTTGAAATGCAAATGCTTTTCATCAGAAGGAGAAAAAGGAGGGAGAGGCTATTTGGAAATCTGGCTAATTAAGAAATCTTACAAATCTACTCCACATATTTTAGTAATTATAAGGTTTAAGTGTCTTATCTGAAAAACACATATACATTGAGGATGTGTTATATTTTTCTACCTTCAGATGGCATTATCTAAACTTAATCTGTAAACTGAGCTCTCTTAATTAAAGAGGGCTGAGGGTCAAGCACCTCTGAAGACTGGCTATTCTAAACCTCATCAGAAACAGAGAAGCTAATCAAATGATTCTTTCAAGCTCATGGGATCTAAAATAATCTTTAATAAATAAAAGATAGTTTGCTTTTTGGTTTAATTAAAACAGACATGTTTAGAGTGGGTGTGCTTAGCCGTTCAGTCATGTCCAACTCTTTGCGACACCATGGACTGTGGCCCACCAGGCTTCACTGTTCATGGGGATTCTCCAGGCAAGAATACTGGAGTGGGTTGTCATACCCTCCTCCAGAGGATCTTCACAACCCAGAAATCGAACTGAGGTCTCCCCTGCATTGCAGGCGGACCCTTTATCAGCTGAGCTACCAGGGAAACCCCATTTTTAGAGTTATCGACATTAAGTGCAATCCTTTTATTCTGCCTTGTTTCTTACAATTTTTCAGCATGAAGAGTAACTGGATATGAAGACATTTTCTTAGGTAATCTAAACCTAATTTTGGGGAGCAAAGAACTTAAATAGATGTAGCTGTTTTAACAATTTATGAACTTTTTTAGTAACAATTATATTTTATGGTTTACACACTTAAAAATATATTTCCAATTATTTCTAGTACTTGAAACCTTAGTGTTTTTCTCAGTCAAGTTAAGTGATAGAAACTGACAGAATAGCTATAGTATTTCAAAATAAGAATAAAAGTACTGAGACATCAATGAATGTAGGTTTATCTACTTTTGGTTTCTTATTATATAGAAAGTAAGATGTTCAATGTCATGCTGAGAAATTTTCCATGAGAAAACATGTTTCTAGAAATTGTAAGTGATTATAAACTTTTCAACCTAAAGAACATTAATGTAAGAGACAGTTTATGATTGTTTAGCTTCTAAATGGAAATTACAGTTTCTAAGGGTTAAGGATTCTAATGTAACTAAAGTTACTAAAACCATGAAAGGAAACATTTTTGTATGCAAGAAAAGCAGAATGTGTTTTTGTCTAAGAAGAGGTATGAGGAGTGAATATGCATTTTGTTAAGGAAAATTAGAGTACTTTTATCTAAATTAGAACTTCAGATACTAAAGGACAAACTCAAAGTATACAAAAGGTTGAAAAGAAAAACAATTTTACTTTGTGCAATCAAGCTGGCTAAAACTGAATTGTTATTATAAAGATTATTAAAATTGTTTTACTATTAAAAGTGTAGTTATGTAAAACAGAACTTAATTTTCTTTTATATGTAAAATAGACAAATATCATTTCACATAGAGTTGTGATCCCATTTAGACATGTTGAAACCTTTTCATATCTTTGACAATTTTCCAGAAATAAAATTCTAAATATAAAGTGTTTTATGTTTTTTTTTTTTAACTTGGAAGAAACTTTAGGATTTTTCCAGAGGGCCCCTGAAACATTCTAAAAGATTTGTTAAACTAATTAGACTTACTTGATACATTAACCTACATGGGAAGCATCGTCAAGTAAGAAGTGCCATTAAGCTTTCTTTGGAGAAGACTCTTGAGAGTGCCTTGGACTGCAAAGAGATCCAACCAGTCCATCCTAAAGGAGATCAGTCTTGGGTGTTCACTGGAAGGACTGATGTTGAATCTGAAACTCCAATACTTTGGCCACCTCATGTGAAGAGTTGACTCATTTGAAAAGACCTTGATATTGGGAAAGATTGAGAGCAGGAGGAGAAGGGGATAACAGAGGATGAGATGGTTGGATCGCATCACTGACTCAATGGACATGAGTTTGGGTAGGCTCTGGGAGTTGGTGATGAACATGGAGCCGTAGCGTGCTGTGGTACATGGGGTTATAAAGAGTCGGACACGACTGAGCGACTGAACTGAACTGAACTGAACCTTATGTCTTTAAAAGCATTTGTCATAATGTTCCAGAAACTGTGTAAAATTCTTTGACTTCTGATGTGTCCTGGCATAAAATTGTGTCTGTCATCATAACTAAAGCTGAAGAACTGATGCTTTCGAACTGTGATGTTGGCAAAGACTCTTGAGAGTCCCTTGGATTGCAAGGAGATCAAACCAGTCAATCCTAAAGGAAATCAATCCTAAATATTCATTGGAAGGACTGTTGCTGAAGTTGAAGCTTCAATAATTTGACCACATGATATGAAGAGCTGACTCACTGGAAAATACCCTGATACTGGGAAAGATAGAATGCAGGAAGAGAAGGGGATGACAGAGGATGAGATGGTTGGATGGCATCACTGACTCAATGGACATGAGTTTGAACAAGCTGTCTCTGGGAGACTGTGAAGAACAGGGAAACCTGGAGCGCTGCAATCCATTGGGGTTGCAAAGAGTCAGATATGACTGAGCAACTGAAGAACAGCAATAACTGAAGCTCACATTAAAAGGACTGAACCTGAGCATCAAGGAAGTGTCCTAGCTGACTTTCAAACAAAAGCAGTGACAACAGAATCTATAAAGATTGTGGCATATGTAGGATGAAGTCCAATGAATGAAGTCCATTCTGCTTCTGCAAAAATGACTCCCTTACTGCCGGGCTTTCTCCATTCTGATAACCCATATGGCCTTTTGGTTCTTCTCAGCTACCTGTCAAATCCTGCTTATCTCTTTTTACATTCTTTCAGCCCCTACAGTGCAAATTTTATTTTTGTTCTTTGGGGCCTAGACCTCCTTCCTCTGGACTCCTGACATCTGCAACTGGACTTCCTTCAACTGCCACTTAGTATGGTTTATCAGTAATATTGGTGGTGGTTTAATTGCTAAGTCATATCTGATTCTTTTAACCCCATGGGCTGCAGCCCACCAGGCTCCTGTGTCCAAGGGATTTCCCAGGCAAGAAGACTGGAATGGGTAGCCATTTTCTTTTCCTGGGGATCTTCTGATCCAGGGATTGAACCCATGTTTCATGCATTCCAGAAACATTCTTTACTGATGAGCAACCGGGGCAGGAAAGCAACAAGTCCGAATGAATTTTTTGGCCAACCCAATTTAGTCTTGCAGCTGTATGCTTCCCATAGGGATTGAAGCCTTCCTCTGATCCCTGAGGCATTCTCCTTACTTCTTCTCTAATGTTCCAGCCTTAGGGTGCCTGTAGTAGCTTTCCCTGCTGGTCAGCAGTTGTGAACATGCATATAAACCTTTTGAGAGAATACAATGCACCAGGGGATTACTGCTGTTAACTATAAGCAGTATATTTCCTAATATTTGGAGTGTATTTCATTGCCATATTCTCCAAGACCCAAACCAAAGAAAAACCCCACTGAAGAAGTCACTCAGTTAATCCAAGTGACTTACTAGGTGACCATATATAACTGAGTTTCAACTTCCCCAGAAGTGCCAGTCCTTACAGACCCAAGGAGCATGATAGCCACCACAGACAAAGACAAGTCCTGTAAGAGCACAGGCCACTTCTGTTTATCATTTATGGATTTGTTCACCAGGACTGACATGTTTACCCATTCAAGCCAGGGGTCAGTCAGCAAGTTGACTTGTAGCAAGTAATCCTAAATTTCAGAGCCTAGCTTCCCATCTTCCCTGCACCCCTATTAGCAATGGTCTGAGAGATACAGAAGTGGTGTGCTCTCTTTCCAGGCTCACACCAGACTGAAAGAAAGACAAGGAACAAAGGGTTTTACGTTTAGATACAGTAGGAAATCCACTCAGTGCTGTCAGCCTGACTGTGCAGGCTGTTAGAGTCTGTTTTTTTATCACCTCCCTCTCTCTTCTCTGCTTTAGTCTTTATCTCCCAGAGTCCGAAACCCTATACTCTTGAGATCTTGGTCACTTTTCAGGCTCATACACAGTTCTTATTCTGCTTCATTTTGGAGAGCATCATCATTTTGGCTTCACCTCAGAAAACTGGCAAGAGTTTTTTTTTTAATAGTTCCATGGTGTTACAGCAACTTCCAGATTCTTTAAACACACAACACACACAAACCATCCTCCTTATAATGTTGAGCACATTGACAACAGAACTTGAATGAACCATGCTCACGGAGTCTGTTCTTTACTCCTGCCCAGATCAAACAGAAACAAGGAAAAATGTTGAGGTAGGATGAAAATCTTGTTTTGCCATATGTGGTTTAAAATTTTTAACTTAGTCTTAAATTTACTTCTATCAAAAATGGCCAAGAAGATTAGAAACAGGATCTGTAAAGTCAGCAGGAATTAAACATATGTATAGTATATCTACTAATTACTTTTGTATATAAAAACACATAAATACAAATATTTGACATATATACATATTTATATCATATATAATTCAGTCAAATAAAAATCAAGCAAATGGCCTTCTCCTGAGAAACCAACATCTTAAATAGAAAATATCCTTTATGAGTGACTTCTTTTATCAGGATCATAATGAAGCTGTGAGGGAGCAGAGCGTAATTTGCTACCCCAAAATGTCTTCTTTGGTGGGAGGATTAATTTAGGCTGGTTCTTTTTAAGAAATATAAGACTTCTGGAGGTTTTTCCTTTGTTTGTTGTTGTTCAGTCACTAAGTCATGTCCAACTCTTTGTATGGACTTTCAGGCTTCACTGCCCTTCACGATCTCTTGAAGTTTGCTCAGACATGTCCATTGAGTTGGTGATACCATCCAACCATCCTCTGTTGTCCCCCTTTCCTCCTTCCCTCAATCTTTCCCAGTATCAGTGTCTTTTCCAATGAGTTGGCTCTTAGTATCAGGTGGCCAAAATATTGGTGCTTCAGCTTCAACCTGTTTTTCCAAAGAATATTCAGGGTTGATTTCATTTAGGATTGACTGCTTTGATTTCATGGTCTTTCTTTTTAACTTCCCCTTAGTTGCCTAAGAATTTAGGTAAAGAGCCTGTCCTTGAAAAGAGCTATTAACAGATATATCTGCAAGTTATAGGAGTTGAATTTGTTGAGGGGGATGGGGGTGGAACCTCTGCAAAGCCTAAAGAGCAGAGTCTACTCTGTGTCCTATTGTCTCTGTATGGCCCAGTAAATGTTTGTTTGCCAAACAATTGCTTTTGCAGCTCCCTGTGAATCGCCTTCTTCCTGGCTGAAATCCTAAACCACTACCCCAACATTCTCTTTTGCCTTTATCAAGAAGGGTTATTTAACACAAGGGTATCAATTATTTTGGTGAGTTACTCAGTTTTCTTGGGTCTCTCCCATGTATAAATGTTAAATTTTTAGTTTAATTTTCTCTGGTTGATCTGTCATTATGTCAATTTAACTCTTAAGCTAGCCAGAAGAACCTGGAAATGTAGAAGAAGGTTTCTTTCCCTCTGACAAAGTCCAAAATGAGGCCTACTGTTCTACTTCATACTGCACATCAAGGAAGATGTGGGGAGGGGAGCTGATTAGAAGTAGACACCTAGAGATGGGAAAAGTACAGTTTTGTCACCCAGAGAAAGTGTAGTCATTTGCCTAGTCATATCCCTATTTCCCAGAGAAGGCGATGGCAGCCCACTCCAGTACTCTTGCCTGGAAAATCCCATGGATGGAGGAGCCTGGTAGTCTGCAGTTCATGAGGTCGCGGAGTTAGACACAACTGAACGACTTCACTTTCACTTTTTACTTTCATGCATTGGAGAAGGAAATGGCAACTCACTCCAGTGTTCTTGCCTAGAGAATCCCAGGGACAGGGGAGCCTAGTGGGCTGTCTGTGGGGTGGCACAGAGTTGGACATGACTGAAGCGACTTAGCCGCAGCAGCAGCAGCCTCCCTATTTCCTTGTTTTATGTGTTATTTTTTAATTGACTAAGTGGACAAGGGTTGAAGACAGTCTCCTGCAAATGCAGAAGACCCAGGAGATGCTAGTTTGATCCCTGGGTTGGGAGGATCCCCTGGAGTAGGAAATGGCAACCCACTCCAGTATTATTGCCTTGAGAATCCCATGGATAATAGTATTCAGCAAGTACAAATTAAGAATGCATGTATTTAGTATCACAAATGCTAGTATTGAGGTTGATGTTCTAGATAGAAAAACTGATTGAAACCCAAGTTTCTCACTTGTTTCAGTGAATTAAATTACAGAGAAGAGCTGGACACTTGAACTGGG
>SJYF01000642.1:630093-641347 GCA_006410515.1 Procapra przewalskii | reverse complement strand
AAGAATACATTTGAATCAGTTCTAATGAGGTGGATGAAACTGGAGCTGATTACACAGAGAGAAGTAAGCCAGAAAGAAAAATACCAATACAGTATAGTAACACATATATATGGAATTAAGAAAGATGGTAATGATAATCATGTATGCGAGATAGCAAAAGAGACATAGATGTATAGAATAAACTCTTGGACTCTGTGGGAGAGGGAGAGGGTGGGATGATTTGGGAGAATGGCATTGAAACATGTTTATCATATAGGAAACAAATTGCCAGTCTAGGTTCGATGCAGGATACAGGATGCTTGGGGCTGGTGCACTGAGATGACCCAGAGAGATGGTATGCGGAGGGCGGTGGGAGGGGGGTTCAGGTTTGGGAACCCGTGGTGGGTTCATGTTGATGTATGTATTGTAAAGTAAAATAAAGTGAAAGTAAAAAAAAAAATCCAGATTTTTAGAATTCATAAATACTATTTTTTCTAGGATTTACAGAGGACTTTTAAAGGTTAATTTACACATACAAAGACATATACATAGAATATACATATGTAATATACTACTATGTGGGAAAGAGAGCCCTATTAAACATCACATTCAGCTCTAAATTAACAAAATATTTTTGTAATGAAAATTTTGTATCCTAAAATGTATTTTATAAATACTACTACCATAAAAAATCATTTTGAGATAAACAATTACTCCTCTCTCAATCAGCCCCTCCTCTCTAGGTGCCATACACAAGCTATACAGATTAAGTTTTAAAAGAATGTGATTATTTGTTTCTGCTTTACACTTAAGAATCAAAAAATTTGAGTAAAGATATGCTCTATAGCAATGCAATAACCGCTGCTTCTTAAGATTTTTCTCTGAATGTACAAAATTTGGATATATATCTCCCATGAAATTTTGTTCTGAAAAGAAGTAATTTGGTAACTATACCCCATTAGCCTAAGAACATATGAGGCTTCCTAAAGCACTTTTACTTCTGCTGGTTAAAAGAAAATATATAATAACTGTAATATAACAGGAACTGTGCAGGGCCCTGGAAGTGTAGAGATGAAATACACAAAACATTCTCCCTGTAGGATGTCACAACCTTGGAGGAAAGCAGACAGGCACTCACAATTTTAACAGACAAAAATACATATTATATTTGAAAAACTCAACACGCTGTATAGGAACTCTTTCCACCAAGAGAGTTCTTACTAAAGCAATTAGTCACTTGGAATTGAGAGAGAGAGAAGGCAAGGCAACATAGAGGTTGGTTTCATTCACCAAGATGTGAACGAAATGCAGGTCCAGACTTTAAAAGTGAATTTTGAGAAGGAACATGACCTAGAACTTTGTCCAAGGATTGCTACTTCATATTATTTATGTGATTAGGTTTACTCATCCATAGAGAGCACAAAGAGCTATGAAGCGTGGAGAAGCAGAATTTTGTTTTCAGTATCTTTAAGTAGCTATCCTGTGTAAGCCAAATAGAGATGTAATGCAAATAATAATAAACAATTTATAAAATTTATGTAGAAATAATACCATGTGGTAGCTTAGTGATATGCACAACTGTTTCATGGACTCATGCAGCTGGAAGAGGCAGAACAATCATTGACTTTAACCACTTCAAACATTCCAGATTACTTGAGAAATTAATAATTTGCCCAAGGTCAAGCAATGAGTCTTCTTGGTTTTTAGTTCAATTTGTCCACTTTCTGACTCTAATGGGAGCTCAGAGGTAAAAGAGAAGCAATCTTATCTGGAGGAAAAAAAAAAAAAGGAAGCAAATATTTTTCAGAGGTCTTATTTGGCCTGTAATTTTACTGCCTTCTCCATTATGCTTCAGAGCATCTGACATAGAAGCTTTGAAAGCAGTGAGTTCTGAACACAAAAATAGAATGTCTATGGTTTTATTCATATTTAGGAGCAGCAGTTTGAAGGAAGTGAAGCTGCAGCTGTACTTTTCCACGTTACTTAGCAACTGGTATGAGTCAAGAAAAATCACTGAAACTCACAGGCACTGGTGTGAGCACGACAAATGCCATTAAAAAAAAATCCTATGGAGTAGATCTACCTGTCGACTTTCAACATGCTATTAACCAATAAAAGAAGGGTCATTTCTACCTTAATGATGTAAATTCAATTTTAAAGGCTGGTAGTGACTGCATAGGGAGGTTCCCATAGGCACAGTGCTTGTTAGATAGATTCTCTGGTCAGATTTATTGAACTGAATTATTAGGCAAATATCTCTGGCTTGAAACACTGATTCACTTTATAGAATATAAGTTTGCACGTTTGCATTGATGTATTCTGGGGAAAACTTATTAATAGTATGCTTATAATTTGCCAAAATGAAAAATAGGAAATGCTTTAAGATATTTAAAGTATATTAAAAATCACCATATCTGAATATGCACAACTAAAATCCAAAAGACTTTTAAGTAAGAAGAAATAAAGGCTAAAAGATGAGATACATATAAAAAATTCAAGAAGGTACAAGGGGAATCATAATGTATGACTTCGTTGATATTTAGAAAAGTATTTTGCTTTTGAAAGAAAGAAATGCTTTCTGAAAACACAGAGGAAGAAATTATTTCCAAATAGGACACTATAATATTTAAAATTTGAGAGCATCACAGATTACATGAAAAAATACATACTATGAAATAATTTTTTGAATCCTAGAAACAAAATGTTTCAGCAAATTTTGTAGGGACCCAAAATATATGGAATTTGTTTATCTTGTCACACAGAGTTTACCTGAAAACATAAATTATAAAAAGTTAAAAGGTGTTATTTCAGGGATTGTGATCTACAAGTATTTTATATCAAAACAACTTGTCAACAACTTAAACTAAGCCTTTTCTTTCTCCAAATGCAAAGCAGATGGGGCATGCCAAAGTCAGTCTCTGAGCGATCCACAGCCCTCTTTCATCACTGCCTTCACTTCACCAGATGACAAGTGTTGGCCCCATCTTTTGTTATCTGAACTATAAAAATAGCCTTCTAGTGATAGCACTATTGCTTTCCCTAATGTACTTGAGAAATCTCCAGAAAGAGTCAGAGTGATGTTTATAAGACATATCAAATACATATTGGGGCAGATCCACTGGAGAAGAAAATGGCCACCTCAGTATTCTTGCCTGGAAAATCCCATGGACAGAAGAGCCTTGCAGGCTATAGTCTATGGGACCGCAAAGAGCTGGACAAGACTGACTGACTTAGCACACACACACACATATCACTGCCTTTTGACTGTTTCAAATGTCCTGAATAGCTCTCTAACTTTATCTCATAAACCACTTACTGAGCTTAGCTATTCAGCCTTTTTTATTTTATTCTAGAACCCCTCAGGATCTGGCTGTAGGTTTAAAATTACTTTTCACTATTATTTTTAATTCCTTCCAACACGTGCATTCAGATTTTCCCTACAACAGCCTCACTTTACCTCAGGGACTATTTTATTTGCTGTTCTTTCTGACTGGTATATTTTTACCCTATATCCCTGGATTTAGGGTCTCAACTCAAATATTTACTCTTCAGAGATTTCTCCATCCCTCCAAATGCTAAACAGGTTCTTCTCCTAAATAGCTAATGTAAAATATGTTGTTGTTTAGTCACTCAGTCCTGTCTGACTCTTTGCAACCCCATGGACTTTAGCCCACCAAGCTGCTCTATACATGGACGTCTCCAGGCAAGAACACTGAGATAGATTGCCATTTCCTTTTCCGGGGGATCTTCCTGATCCAAGGATCAAACCCATGTCCCCTATATTGGCAGGAGTATTCTTTATCACTGAGCCACCAGGGAAGCCCACTGTATTACATATACCAACTTTTAAGTTATTTTTGAACATACTGATGTCATACTAAATTATTTATTTTTACTTGTTTATTGTCCCTATTCCCCTATCAATTTGCAAGGCTCCTGAAAATAGTTTTCTTAGGAATGGCTCACTATTATCAAGAATCTATGAGTTGCACATTTTGCATCAATACGTATTAGGTGAATACATGACTAGTGATTAATACATTCATTGGTAGAATGGAAATAGACAATAAAGCATAGGACATGACGTGAAATGAAAGAAGTAGACAAAAAAGAATATAAGAATATTTAAATGCTGGCTTTCAGACTGTAGGCACGGAATAGCTGTTCTCATGTGCAAAGGAAGCTTTAGGGCTAGATCCTGAGGACTCAGGCTCTTTTCTCCATCAGGACAAATGCAGAAACCTTGTATTGAGATGACAGCATCATAGCATGTTGGTGACTTTTTTCAGCTTATATTCATTAAGTGGCCACAGGAGAAAGAAATGAGTTTTGCTTTGTTAAGAAGTTAAACATGTGTCCTGAATTCATAAATCTGTGGACAGACTTTGCGGAGTTAACCCATCCATCTAAATTATACACAAAATATTGAGTGTACATGTATTTCTCTGAGAAGAGTATTCATAGTTTTGTCAGAACTTCAAAGGGATCCTTCATCTCTTTGTGGTCATCATAGCCTCTTGCAAACTCACAAAATAAGCAAACTAAACAAAGGTCAGAACAAAGACAAGACACTTTTGTTTATATATATGTAGAAGAATTTCACACCAAGTTAGAATGAGTGACATGAAATTAAATTAAAATCCAAGTTCCATTACTAATTTTCAAAATCCTCCTAGGATATATATTTGGTATATTTTATCTTCAGATATGCAGTTGCTATACTCTATAGGCACAGAGTGTGCCTTTAGTTCCTTTAAAGGAACTAAAGAACCTCTTGATGAGGGTGAAAGAGGAGAGCTAAAAAGCTGGCTTGAACCTCAACATTAAAAAAATTAAGATCATGGTATCTGGTCCCATCAATTCATGACAAATAGATGGGGGAAAAGTGGAAATAGTGACGGGTTTAATTTTCTTGGGTTCCAGAATTACTGGGGATGGTGACGCAGCCATGAAATTAAAAGAGGCTTGCTCCTTGGAGCAAAGTTTTTCCAGCAGTCATGTACAGATAAGAGAGCTGGACCATAAAGAAGGCTGAGCACCAGAGAATTAACGCTTTTGAACTGTGTTGCTGGAAAAGACCCTTGAGAATCCTTGGACTGCAAGGAGATCAAAGGCGTCAATCCTAAAGGAAATTAACCCTGAGTATTCACTGGAAGGATTGATGCTGAAGCTGAAACTCCGATACTCTGGTCACCTGATGTGAAGAGCTGACTCACTGTAAAAGACCCTGATTCTAGGAAAAATGAAGACAAAAGAAGGGCGTGGCGGAGGATGAGATGGTTAGATAGCATCACCAACTCAATGGATATGAATTTGACCAAACTCTGAGAGCTAGGGAGAACAGAGAGCCTGGCATGTTGGAGTTCACAGGGTGGCAAAGATTCGGACACAGCTTAGCTACTGAAGAACAGCATGTTTTATCTGTTTTAGAGAGAGTATCTGCTGCATTTAATCATTTGCATGTAACATTATGAAGTACTGAGGTTCTGAAACTATTTCATCTCTTCACAAAGAATTTAATAATACTACTGTAATGGAAAAAATCACAGAGGACATGTGCCCAGTATATTCATTTATTTAGAATACTAGAGATAATAGGGGTTGTGACTAAGAGCAGAGTTTTCAAAACAGATCATGGATTTGAATCCTGCTTAACATATAATTATGACCTTGAATGAATTACTTTGTAGTCCGGTGCTGCACTTTCCTCATCTGTCAAATTAGCAACGCAACATTGCTTGTTTATAAATATTGTGAGAATTTAGTATAGAGAAGTTGGAGGTGTGGCATATATCAAGCATGAGAGTTCTCGTTTTGCATGGTTCTGATACACTGCTGCTGCTAAGTTGCTTCACTTGTGTCCGACTCTATGCGACCCCATAGATAGCAGCCCACCAGGCTCCCCGTCCCTGGGATTCTCCAGGCAAGAACACTGGAGTGGGTTGCCATTTCCTTCTCCAATGCATGAAAGTGAAAAGTGAAAGTGAGGTCGCTCAGTCGTGTCCAACCTTCAGCGACCCCATGGACTGCAGTCTTCCAGGCTCCTCCATCCATGGGATTTTCCAGGCGAGAGTACTGGAGTGGGGTGCCACTAACATCAAAACCCCAAAACACAGTCCTTATTTCAGTTTCTGTGCTGTATTAAGTATTCGCTTACGTACAATAATACTTAAGTATTTGCATTAAGTACAATCTTCACCACTTACTCTTCAGTACACAAATCACTATAGAAACAACATATGTACATTACGATCAGTGACCATCCACAATGCTTCTTTCAAAGCCTGTGGTGATTGGTCCCTGTACATCTGTTATTCAGTTCACACACAGGAAGCAAAACATTTAGTTGGGTCTCTTCCTCCGTCTAGTCAAGGCTATGGTTTTTCCTGTGCTCATGTATGGATGTGAGAGTTGGACTGTGAAGAAGGCTGAGCATTGAAAAATTGATGCTTTTGAACTGTGGTGTTGGAGAAGACTCTTGAGAGTCCCTTGGACTGCAAGGAGATCTAACCAGTCCATTCTGAAGGAGATCAGCCCTGGGATTACTTTGGAAGGAATGATGCTAAAGCTGAAACTCCAGTACTTTGGCCACCTCACGCGAAGAGCTGACTCATTGGAAAAGACTCTGATGCTGGGAGGGACTGGGGGCAGGAGGAGAAGGGAACGACGGAGGATGAGATGGCTGGATGGCATCAAGGACTCGATGGTGTGAGTCTGAGTGAACTCTGAGATGGTGATGAACAGGGAGGCCTGGTGTGCTGCGATTCATGGGGTCGCAAAGAGTCGGACACGACTGAGCGACTGAACTGAACTGAACTTCCTCTGGCTGAAAGAAACCATGTGCCATTATAAGAATGGATAATTGAAAGAGGAAATTGGACAACAAGGAGGAAACCAGGAAATAAATGAAAAGCAAAAAACACACTGAAATTAGAATCGTAATGTAAATGAAGTTTCAGGAAATAGTTATTAATATGTATGAGTAAAATGGTTGTTAAAAAAAATAAAAAAAAGGACGAAGATAGCCCAGAGGAAGAAGGGCTGGCAAAAACCACCATGTTAAAGAAATTCTCAGAGGCTTTTCAGAACATTGAAAGCAAAAAGGATGAAATGTTGGAAAATGATCCCAACTTAGAAAGGAAAATAACAATTTTCCAAGGCACAGAAAAGATGCTTACTCTGGGTCATATATTAAACAATGTGAAGTAAAACTGCTCCTGATAAGTTTTTCATAAAGAACTAAATATTGATTCTCAACTTTTCAATGTTTTAAATCACAATCTACTAAATAAATGCCAATTTTACTAATTCTAGTTTCCTAAAAATATGCAACTAATAGTAAGAGAGTTTTAAGTGTTTTGACCAAAAAAAATTTAAAGGTCATAGGACAACTGTAATATTTCCCATGGAAGATGATTCCTTAGTATGATTTCAGCTTATATGGTAATTTTTACAGTGTGGCACTACCATGAAAAGAGCTGCATTATTAAATAAAAACTGGCTATAGATAATCAATATAATTTTATTTATTATATCATTATTATCTGCCTTAGCCATTTTAACCTTTTTTTTTTCCTAATGTTGTATTTCATCTTGCCTGTGCAGATTTGCAAAAGTACTTTGTTAATTAAAGTACTTAACCTTTTTCTGTTAAAATAATTAAAAACACATTCCCTTTTCAGGTGTTAGCTCATTCTTGAGCTTGAGCATGGCATTTTTCTATGTAGAAATTTAGAAATTTTAATTAATGAAATTGTTTAGAAGTCTAAACAATTTTAGCTTTTATACTTTTATACTATACCCTTTTAGCTTCTATACTAGGTACACTAATTAGATAGTAATTGAGAAATTAACCTCTGAATTTCTTATTTTATTATCTATACAGATTAATACTTACCTTCCCTGGTGGCTCATACGGTAAAGCATATGTCTACAATGCGGGAGACCCGGGTTCAATCCTTGGGTTGGGAAGATCCCTTGGAGAAGGAAATGGCAATCCACTCCAGTACTACTGCCTGGAAAATCCCATGGACAGAGGAGCCTGGTGGGCTACAGTCCATGAGGTCGCAAAGAGTTGAATACAACTGGGCGACTTCACGTTCATGTTCCCACAGCATTATGAGAATTAAATGTGTATAAATGTGCTAGCCTTATAACATGCTGTCTCATAGCAAGAATTATATATCAAAGTTATTTCTATTATTAGTAAGTATAAGTGAATCTATTAGACATTGAATTAGAGCTAACAATTCCTTAAAAGGCTCACAGACTCTCTGGAGACAGAAGAGTGACGGAGCTTCGAGAGTGGTAAGGGTTAGGGCTGAGATTAAAAAGCTCACGGGACTAACGGGGCATCCATGATCATGAGCCAGTCCATATGGCTGGCACCAGAAAAGTGATTCCAGAGAAGGTGATAATCACACTTAACTGAAGTTAAAAAAAAAAAAAAAGACCTTTTAAAATTGTGACAATAGGATGTGCAAAGAGAAAATGTGTAACCAAAGAATGACAAAATTTGGAAAGTACATGTGGTTGAGGATGACAAAATAAAGTATCTGATGGTTGGAATTAATGATCCAAATGCTCCAGTAAAGAAATAAAAGGCTGCATTATACAGTGTCAGGTAAATCATTATAGGGACAACTGAAAGCTATTGAACAGAGGATGATCAAAGACATATTTTCAATTTAGAAAAATCAACCTGGATATGAAAAGATTGACTCAAGTAAAAACAGACACAGCAAAACTAGGATGTCATAAGCAGTTGGAGGAATGATCAACATTAAAGATGATGGGAATCTGAATGAAGGCAGTAGTAATGGCTATGTGGACTGGGGAGGAACTGGGAAGATAATAAGAAAGTAAACTGCAAACTTGACTGAACTCAAAGGTGAATTCCTAAGAGGAAAGATCTGTTTATGCAATTATAGTAGCATCCAATGGAAGCGAGTGTGAGTGAACTTCAGGAGTTGGTGATGGACAGGGAGGCCTGGCGTGCTGCTATTCATGGGGTCGCAGAGTCGGACACGACTGAGCGACTGAACTGAACTGAATGTTATTAAAATATATGATCCTTTAAAAAAATAATACTTTTAAAAGTAAGTTTAGCAGTATCTTTTTTATTTCAACTATATGCCACATATTTAACTACAGACAAAGACATTTTCCTAAGAAGATAACCCGAAGGAATTTTTTAGAAAAAGTGATGAATTGCATAACAGCACTTTATCTCAAAAGGTTTAAGTTTCTATAACAAAGAAATTCTCAGCTCTTGAGAGCACAGTGTGACATTCTGGGGACATCTGATTCATTTGCATCTCAACGCCTTTTTCATGAGGACCCCCAGGAGAAAGTAGTGTCTGACTTTAGTATGACGTATAGTGTAGTTCTCCTTAGCAACTGTTTTGTTTGTATCTCATGGATGTTGTAAATTTTACAACTTAGAAGCTTTTTAACTTGTAAGTCAGATCTATTTTTGTGGTTTATCTATGGTAAACTTGTGGGTTATTATGACATTTTCCCTCCTTTTTAAAATTCCATTTTGTTCCTACATCTTTTTTTTTTTTTTTCTGAAATGGCACTCTTACCTTTTCATTTTATGCATACTTATAAGATAGCTAAAATCATTTTGGGAACAATATGTGACATGCATAACAGATAAAAATCATTCCCATGGCTTGAATCTTTCTGCATTGAGAAAGGTGTTTTCTATTCATTAAAAGTTGAAGGGTCCTTTCTATCACTTTTGTACAATCTGTCAAATCCTCCCATGCAAGATCACCTTCTAAGAGTTGATGTTTTGGACATAAACTTTACAGAAAAGTACCTGAGGTACACAGTTACTACCTCTATGACTCTGAAAGCTTTATCCAGTTCCTTCCAAGAAGTATGTTTCAGAAAAGGATGGATGCTTTTTGATAAACATGAAGGAGAATAGCCACTGGAGGTACTCACCTACTATAGAGACCTACACCCTTCCTCTCTTTGTAATCAGACTCTGGGCTGCCCCCTCTCAGTTAATACGGCTGAGGTATAAGTGTGTATTAAAGCAAAAGTCTCGCTGATACCACTGCTTTACATTCCCTGGGTATTGCTAAATGCTTCTCACAAAACTACTGTGAATTTCAAATTCACCATGGTATGGAATAGTGATTTAATTAAAAAAGCATTTCTGCTTTGATAACTTAGCTGTCTTTAAAAACCACATTTCCTTATTTCTGTTTCCTGGCTGCATAGGAGCTAAAAGAGAACATATTTGAAAATGTTTGAAATATAATTGACGGTGACAGAGAAAATCATATAGCTTTGAACTACAGCGGAAAAATGACAAATCCATTACATGGGATCATTTTCTCACTCTCCATCTGTAGGTATTTGGTCCTAATATGGATATAATTCACATAAAGACAGCATTGTGAGGCAACTATTAGGGCTTAAAAGTCTGCTACTAGAAAGTGAAACATATATTGTGAACGACATGAAAGTGCAAGAGACTTTCTCAAGAAAACTGACATTTTCTTCAAATGTGATCTTTAGGGTAAAAGATGCTCCATTCATATTTTGCCTTCTCAAGGTTAAAAAAAAAACACAGCAAAAAATGGTTGGAAATAAAATAAGTTGGAAACAAATTCTATTCTGTTCTTAGTATTCAGTTCAGTTTAGTCACTCAAGCATGTCTGACTCTTTGAGACCCCATGAATCGCAGAACGCCAGGCCTCCTTGTACATCACCAACTCCCGGAGTTCACTCAGACTCATGTCCATCGAGTCAGTGATGCCATCTAGCCATCTCATCCTCTGTAGTCCCCTTCTCCTCCTGCCCCCAATCGCTCCCAGCATCAGAGACTGTTCCAATGAGTCAACTCTTCTCATAAGGTGGCCAAAGTACTGGAGCTTCAGCTTTAGCATCATTCCTTCCAAAGAAATCCCAGGGCTGATCTCCTTCAGAATGGACTGGTTAGATCTCCTTGCAGTCCAAGGGACTCTCAAGAATATTCTCCAACACCACAGTTCAAAAGCATCGATTCTTTGGTGCTCAGCCTTCTTCACAGTCCAACTCTCACATCCATACTTGACCACAGGAAAAACCATAGCCTTTACTAGACGGACCTCAGTTGGCAAAGTAATGTCTCATCTCTGCTTCTGAATATGCCATCTAGGTTGGTCATAACTTTTCTTCCAAGGAGTAAGCGTCTTTTAATTTCATGGCTGTAGTCACCATCTGCAGTGATTTTGGAGCCCCAAAATATAAAGTCTGACACTGTTTCCACTGTTTC
>SJYF01000642.1:574741-588363 GCA_006410515.1 Procapra przewalskii | reverse complement strand
ACTAGCTGTGTTCCCAGAAAGATAACATATCTAATATACAATTTTATTAGATAATGAAAAACATATTAAAAAGTGATATTTATAATATGTAAAATCATAACTGTCCTGGAAATGTAAGTATTCAGGCATGAGTTCAGAAATTCAAATATTAAACTATAGCCCCTAGGCTCCTCTGTCCATGGAATTCTCCAGGCAAGAATACTGGAGTGATTTAGGGTGTGTTTGATTTAGAATGACTTTATTAAATTCTATAATATTTGTCTACCATTCTGTGTATGTTAAATTTAAAATCATCCTAAAATCTTTTAATATACCTTCTGTTCATTACTATAATAACACCTGTAACAGGTTATCAAGTGGAGGCACTGTTTGTTCTTCTAAGAAAAGAACACTAGATATCAACAGGTTAATTGAAGATTTCAGGAGACTAAGAACAAAAATATGTATGGTGAAAGGTATTACTGTATTTCTAAACTGGATGCCTCTCAAAGCATAATTCAATCAAGAGAGATTAACACACTTTTCTTTTAGGGAGTCTTACAGGGCAGCATATAGTAAAATAACATATTTGAATATATATAGTAAATTATCCACTGCTGGAAATGGATTCTTCTGAACTTCCTTAATGTTTAAGGAAACTAGTCTTTTCACTCATTAATAATGTGAATCAGTGTGGACTTAGAATTTCAGGTCATCTCATTTGCACCCAGATAGGTGTATCTAATTTTTTGCATCATCTAACAGATTAATACCACTCACCTGAATGTTCACTCAGTGAGAATGTTAAGCAGTCTTCTACAAATTGGAGTACTTTAGAAGTGCTTTACAGAATTTCTCTGTGCTAACTGGGCACTTGAAGAGCATTTTTAGTGTTTCTCAAATTCCCTTGACTATATGTCAATCAGACTTGGAAAATAATTTTCTAAGTCACTTTTTCCACTATCTGATGTTCTTTTAAAAATGCTATCTTAATTCATAAATATAATAATCAATATATATGGAAGATGATTCTTAAAATTTTGGTTTTTGCCTTCTCAATTGTCTTTAAAACCAAGACTTAAAACATAATCTTATGACAGTCTTATTTTTTCCTTTGTCACTTATTGTTAGTTATATTTCATGTTACGTATTCTTAAATGATTCATTAAAGGTGAAGCACAACAGTGTTCATTAGCTTTATTAAATGACTGGAATATCTAAAATTCTTCTGAATACTCTGTATTCAGTAGTTTAAACTCTTAATTGTGGTTAACTTCAAAACAGTGCTTTTAGTTATCCTCCATTCCAGTCTCCAAAACGTAGATGGAAAACATGACTTAGAAATTAAATGACTGATCCAAATTCTTTAGCTAAAATTTGAACCAGATCTCTGGTTTGCCAGTTTGTGAATACTTTATTGGTTCATGGTTTGCATTCATAACCTGAGAAACCATAGCAACAATTAATATAAAAGTTAAAACTACAGAAGAACATACCTACACACTCAAACATTTGTACCCACACTTATTTTGTTTTCCTAATATTTAAAGTGAAAACCGTCCTTTCTAAAAGTTCATGATGAAGCATAGATAACTGGTGAATTTAAATAAAAAAAAGATGTTTAATAGTGGCACAGAGGAATATGGTCTTATGAGCTCAGGTTGCCAAAGGGAAGTTACTTATGATCTAAGTACAATCAACTATAAGCAAAGAAAAGCCAAGTTCACTGTGGGGCATTTCTGGGTGTCTTTAATGTGGGTGTCCAGTTTTTATGGACTGTAGCTGGAAAGGAAGAATAAATCCTCATCTATAACTTAGTATGGATGCAGCGATTGCAGTGCTCTTTTTATGGGCTTTCCTAGTGACTCGGTTGGTAAAAAATCTGCCTTCAATCCAGAAGATGGGGGTTCAATCCCTGGGTTGGGAAAATCTCCTGGAGGAGGAAATGCCAATCCATTCCAGTACTTTTGCCTAGAGAATCCCATGGACAAAGAAGCCTGGAAGGCCACAGTCCTTGGGGTCGCAAGCGTCAGACACAACTTCGCAACTAAACCACCAAGAAAATATTAACTGCAAGTTCTTAGTCTAAGCCTTCACGAAAGTATTTGGAGCATAGCCCAGAATAGATCAAGATTATCATGATTACAGAAGATTAGTAAGGCTGTGAGAAGAAATATTAGCCTGAATAAAGAAAGATTAGCTCCTTAGCTTCCTTAGCTAAGGTTTGATTTTTTTTTACCAGTTCCTTAGTGAGGACATCTAGTTGCCTTACTACCTAGGATTCTTTGTTTCAAAAGCCAGAAAATTACTCTGGCTAACTTGGGTGAAAAATGATTTTTTTTTTTGGTAATATATTAGCTACCCCCAGATTCTATGGGAAGTCTAGAAACCAAACATGGGAAAAGAAAGCCAAGGCAGCAAGAAATAGCTTAAGTCCTGTCAGTACACCTCTCATGATTAAAGCTGCTGCTGAGTCTTCCCATCACAGGAAACTTAATCTGCATGTAGGAAATTCAGGGAAATCAAAGAATGATCAATTTAGAAGGAGGTGGTAAAATAATAATTACATGATGCATGAGCACATAGCAATGACAGTTACAATTTAATGCTCAGTAGGGACAGCTCATTTCCTTTTTTCTGAGAACATTTTTATTTTCAAGTAGCTAAAGATACACTGAAGTTTCTTTCTTCCTCGTCATTGTTCTAGTACAAGGGTGAGTTTTATGCAAAGAACAACCGAACTTTTCACCAAAGAGTGGAGTGAGTGAGTGAGGAGTGACCATAGTGGCATGTGAAGGAATATGTAGTTCTATATTTTGAAAACAAAGGTTTAATTAAGTTGCTCAGTCATGTCTTTGTGACCCCATGGACTGTGGCATACCAGGCTTCCCTATCACCAGCTCCAAGACTGTGATCAAACTCATGTCCATCAGGTCGGTGATGGCATCCAACCATCTCATCCTCTGTTGTCCCCTTCTCCTCCTGTCTTCAATCTTTCCCAGCATCAGAGTCTTATCCAGCGAGTCAGTTCTTTGCATCAGGTGGCCAAAGTATTGGAGCTTCAGCTTCAGCATCAGTCCTTCCAATGAATATTCAGAACTGATTTCCTTTAGGATGGACTGGCTGGATCTCCTTGCAGTCCAAGGGATTCTCAAGAGTCTTCCCCAATATCACAGTTCAAAAGCATCTATTTTTCAGCACTCAGCTTTCTTTATAGTCCAACTCTCAAATCCATACATAACTACTGGAAAAACCATAGCTCTGATGAGACAGACATTTGTTGGCAAAGTAATGTCTCTGCTTTTTAATATGCTGTCTAGATTGGTCATAGCTTTTCTTCTAAGGAGCAAGTGTCTTTTAATTTCATGGTTGTAGTCATGAAAACAAAGGTATGTAAATAAATGCAATACTTTTAATTTAAAAGACATAGTCTAGTTTCAGTTTCACATGTACATATTCAAACCTAAGAAATTTTTTAAAATATACTGTTATTCAAAAGATTTGCGATATTAATTAAGTTGTGAAATTTTCAAATTATACTATACATACTGCATTTACAATGAAATACCCCACAAGGCAGTGAGCTAAACAGTAAGCAGTCATTACTATTCATGACTCTAAATCTCATTGTCTGTGCCAGGGTTACTCATCTGTCTGTCATGTGTCTGCAGTCTGCTGTGTGTTGGGCAGACGGATCCCCAGCTTTGGCTGGATGCCTCTACATGTATGAGTTAGCTGACCAGTAGGCCGATCTAGGATAGCCTTGGCCTGGGGCAGCTGAGCTTTCTGTCATGTGGCTTCTTCACTCTTTGTGGGCTCCTTCAAGTTTGTTCATATGACAATAGCAGATTCCAAGAGTACTGCTCAAGAATCTTGAAGCCACACTAGGCTCAAAAGTGCCAAACTGTCTTCCCAATGAGACGCTGAATGTAACTTTCAGACAGAGGCCAGATTATATATAAAAATGGAATTCCGACTCACAGTCTGCAGCAACCAATCCAGGAAGTCAATCCATTATCTGTAGTAACCAGTCCAGCAAACAAAGTGCTTTTCTGTTAACCAAACCAGGAGGGCAAACAATAGCCCTGTAACCATCATCCCTGAGTGGCTAGGACTTGATTAGTATTATAACTGACAACTTCCCTAATTTTTGTCCCTACTTCCAACTTCAAACCAACTGGAGAAAGCCAAATTTTGCACCTGTCACCAATCACATAGGATATCTTACTTTTAGTTAGCCTGCCTAAGGCTTCCTTATCTCAACAGTCACCTATCAGGGCATAGCTGAAACCATCCCCTTTTTTTGCCCACTGTAAAGCTTTTCCTAAAGAGCCTCCTGATGAAAGTGAAAGAGGAGAGTGAAAAAGTCAGCTCAACATTCAGAAAAATAAGATCATGGTATCTGGTCCCCTCACTCATGGCAAATAGATGGGGAAACAGTGGAAACAGTAGCTGACTTTATTTTGGGGGGCTCCAAAATCACTGCAGATGGTGATTGCAGCCATGAAATTAAAAGACGCTTACTCCTTGGAAAGAAAGTTATGACCAACCTAAACAGCATATTAAAAAGCCTTTGCCAACAAAGGCCCATCTTAGTCAAAGCTATGGTTTTTCCCATAGTCATGTATAGATGTGAGAGTTGGACTATAAAGAAAGCTGAGTGCAGAAGAATTGATGCTTTTGAAGTGTGGTGTTGGAGAAGACTCTTGAGATTCCCTTGGACTGCAAGGAGATCCAACCAGTCCATTCTAAAGGAAATCAGTCCTGGGTGTTCATTGGAAGGACAGATGTTGAAACGGAAACTCCAATACTTTGGCCACCTGATGAGAAGAGCTAACTCATTTGAGAAGACCCTGATGCTGGGAAAGATAGAGGGCAGGAGGAGAAGGGGATAACAGAGGCTGAGATGGTTGGATGGCATCATTGACTCAACGGACATGAGTTTGGGTAAACTCCAGGAGTTGGTGAGGGATAGGGAGACCTGGTGTGCTGCGGTTCATGGGGTCACAAAGAGTCGGAGACGACTGAGCAACTGAACTGAATTGAACTGAAAGCTTTTACACTGTTGTTCATTGCAAGCATCAGTGCCTGACTCCCTTGCTATAGCAAACTCTGATTAAATAGCTTTTGCTTGTTCTCATTTAGATGGTCTTCATTTGTTTTTCACAAAATCTTTTTTTTTTTTCTCTTTTGGCCAGAGTCATAAGATCATCCAGATTCAAGGAGTGGGGAAAGAGGTTCTACCTCTTTATGGAAGGAGCCACATTTTTTTAAAAAAACATGGATACAAGGAGTGTGTATTTTTGCAATGAATCTACCATGCCTACCTCTGTGGATAATATATCTTTCAAATAATACTGAACTCCTGATGTTCTGTTTTAATCTACCAATCAAAGGAAGATAAAGTAAATAGCTGCTTATAATTTTAATATTTTAAGAATTTCACTTTAAAGACTCAGTAAATTTTATAATGGCCCCCTTTTTCGTGAATAGATTTCTTATGTTGACTGATTTTGAGAAAATTATTCTCTGCAAAACTCAATCTGAACTGCACTTAAAGTAGCGAAAGGCATGCAGTAAGTAGTGCAGGATATTAATGCTTACTCAAGAGGTTTCTTTCCACTTAAACTTCATTTCAGACCTTCTACTATATTCCCCAATAGACTGCCCTTTTCTGTTTGTTAACACAGGTTTTCATACCATTGAATTGACAGCTTCTTATAATGAACTTTGATTCTGAGTTTTAGAAAAAAAATAACAAGTACTACTTCACTGAGCAATTTTCTTACTGGGTAACACACAGCACTTACTGCCAGGACCAGGGAGACAATTTTCTGACTGATTTGAAAAGCTATGAGAAAGAAAAAATCTGAAGAAACAGCACATCTGCACAGATTCTTCCTTAATTGTCTGTGTACAGTTAAACTTCAATAAAATAACCGTGACTCTCTCAAGATTCTATGCCTCAGTGGAGACATTAGTCCATTTCTCTCTGGCAAAGGCTGTTTGTCCAAATTCACCAAAAAACATTGTTTTATATATAGGCCACCATCAGGGTACTCACAGAAGACTCCTACAGTTTCTGGTATTTTGGTTAAAATAGTAATAGACAGTAGATACTTTATGTATACGTGAAGTATTTTTTCTCTGGGGGAGGATCAGAGAGTTTAAAACTTAATCCTTCTGTAAGCCAAAAGTATATGAAACACACAGTTGTTGAAATTAAAGTCTAGATTCCAAGACTTGAGTTTAGTGTGTTGTAAACTTCACATTTGATTATATTATGAAGAAAAGAGGCAGTTACTTTAACCTGTTATCTCCTTATTAAGCAGATATTCCTATGACATGAAATTTCAGCATATTAAAAACTTAAAATCCTACAAATTTTGAAATATTTCTATATTAAAGGTAAAGTGCTATTTTTAAGAAACAGAATATGTGAAAAATAAACTACAAATGCAATTTAAACATCCCCTGAAACTACAGCTGAGATAGAAGAACAGATAAGAGAACTATCTCATTGTGGCTTTGATTTCCATTTTCCTGATGAGTAATGTAGATCCTCTTGTGTTTCTGATGACCACCTGTGTATCTTTGAAAACACATCTACTCAATTCCTCTGCCCATTTTTACAATCAACTTGTTTTTTCATGTGTTGTACTAGTTCTTTGTGTATTTGGGATATTAATTACTTATGGGCTATATTATTTATTTCCCATTCAGTAGGCTAACTTTTTGTTTTACAGATCGTTTCTTTCACTGCACAAAAGCTTTTTAGTTAGCAGTCTCATTTATTTTTTGATTTTGTTTCCCTTGTCGGAAGAGATAGATTGAAAAAATATTACTAAGACTGGGGTCAGTGTTCTGCCTATGTTTTCCAAAAATTTTGCGGTTTTAGGTATTACAGTTAATTTTTTACTGCATTTTGAGTTTCTTTTTGTACTTGGTATGAAATAGTGGTCTGGTTTGAGTCTTCTGCACACAGCCATCCAGTTATCCTAATATCAATTACTCTAGTGGTTGTCTCTTGTATATCATACATTTTGGTCATCTTTGCTGTGGATTGATTGACCATATAAGTGTGTTTAATTCTGGGCTCTCTGCTTTATTGTTCTCTGTATCTGTTTTTATGCTAGTCAATACTGTTTTGATTATCATAGCCTTTGTAGTCTTGATTGAAATCAGGAAGTGTGATAAATCTACCTTAAAGATTGCTTTGGCTATTTGGGGTCTTAGGATTTTTATGTATTGTCTCTTTATCTTGCAACTTTACTGAGTTTGTTTATTCTAACTATTTTTGAGTGAGGTCTTTTAGGGCTGTCTGTGTATAATATCATTTATTGAAATGAGCCCTTTATATAAAATACATTTTACATTTTTATCATAATCATTGTGAATATTTTACTTCTTAAATGTACTCATCTACTAAATTGGATAAACATTTTTAAATCTGAAGAAACTACACATATCTAGCTCGCTTTAACTGCTATGAAACTTTGGAATACAAATTAGTGAATGGCCCAGACCCGGGTCTTGCAGATAGAAGATTCTTTCATGTTTTTTTCCTGTTTTTTCCTCATTAGACCACATACCTATTTTAAAAGAAAAGCAATTTCAGGTCTCACTATGCTCAAAGGCCTGTGTTCTGTGGTATACATGAGCACAATATATTGGAAGGAGGTGGAAAGCCTCCAATAAACTGGTGAACTGCTTGTTATCCATAGATGGGATGTTCTCATGTTTAGACAGTTATATTTGGGACCTACAGAATTTTACATAGTGTATTAAAATTATTGACAGCCTACTGCTTTTTGATTTATACAGAAAAGAAAAGTAGTGTCTGGGATTGTCACTCCCACCAACAATGAGTTGTATTCTCCAGCTGAAATGTTTTACATGCTTCAAAATGTACATATGTCAAGCCCTGGAATTCCTGGATGCCTATATCCTGGAAGTGTTTGATGAGGACCGTGGTATAGCCCTTATCAGTCTTGCATAAAGTACTTGTGATTCACAGAAAGTGAAAGAATTGTATGCTATGAAATTCCTAGTCTCTTCTCTGTTCACAGCAGTTTGATAGTCATTTTACCAGTATCTATAAAATTGGTCTCATTATAGTGTCTAGAATACTTTCTGAGGCCTGAGTATTCAGAAAAAAAAAATCAACTTAAACTTCACTGGGCATTTCATTCAAGAGAGGTAGAGGGTTTTGAGGTAGACCACTGAATTCAAATCCAAGTCCCACAGTTGTTGCCTTGGGCAAATTATCTAACTTTTTCTCATTGGTAAAATGGCGATTATAATGTTGTAATGACTACTGTGTGTCTTGACAGTTGAACAGATGAAAATCCTCTGCACCGTTTAGGGCATTAATAAACAGTAATAAACAGTTTCTAGTAACCTATTGTATAAGTAGGCAATAATTTAGTAAAAAAAAAAAATCAGCAAGACAACTTTAAGGTGAAAGATCCTGAAAGAATTGTAGCAGCAAAAAAGTGGCCATTATCTTGCAATGTCATGCTCCTCTTGGGTTTAGCACTTGCAGGTCCCATTGCCTGGGAATATTTTCCCTGATATTGTTGCATAGTACTTCCTTTATTTGGGCTTCCCTGGTAGCTTAGTAGTAAACAATCTGCCTTCAATGCAGAAGATGCAGATTCAGTCCCTGGGCTAGGAAGATCCCTTGGAGAAAGAAATGGCTACCCTCTCCAGTATTCTTGCCTGGTGAATCCTATAGACAGAGGAGCCTAGCAGGCTATAGTCCAAAGAGTTGCAGAAGAGTCAGACACAACCTAGATACTATAAACAGCAGTACTTGTTTTATTCAGGTCTCTGCTCAAATATCACCTCACAGAAGTTCCTCCATCATTCTTATTCCCCTTACTGTGCTCTATTTTTTTTCTCACTATAGGATATCTTTTTTTTTAATTTTTATTTTTACTTTATTTTGCTTTACAATACTGTATTGGTTTTACCATACACTGACATGAATCCATCACAGGTGTACATGAGTTCCCAATCCTGAACCCCCCTCCCACGTCCCACCCCATATCATCTCTCTGGGTCATCCCCATGCACCAGCCCCAAGCATCCTGTATCGAACATAGACTGGTGATTTGTTTCTTACATGACGTATACATGTTTCAATATAGGATATTATCTTGAATATTTACATTACCTACAGAATGTGAATCTCTGAACACAGGCACCATGTTTCTAAATTGAAAACATTGTAATTATCCTCATGACCTTTTTTGGCTCATACACAATGCCTCACTATAATCCTAAGTTTTTGCTTTAAACTTATAATTGCAGTTTTCAGATCAGAGTATTTAAAAATCAACTCCTTGCATACATGGCAGTATTCATACCTTTACTAAAAATCATTGCTGCTCATTGATGTATTCTTCTACCACTTTTATGTCCATATGTTCTTGTTGTTCTAGAAAATAGAATTTTTTTAATGTGGTTAACATATCAAGAGTCAAACTGGACTTTAGAGAAAAAAGAATGAAATGGAGGCATGTGTTAACAATAGAGCATTTTACTAGGATGACTTTTCTACCAGTCTCTTCTGATGATCCTTCATTGAAGGTTATCATTTTGTGCAAACCCATCAATTATTTCATATTTTCTCTATTACAAATACTCAGGTTCATGTCTTACCTCCCAGTGAGCCTATAAACTAATTGAAGGCAAAATCAAAGATTATTATTGTTTTTTTCTAATTAGTTTCATTCACTCTGCTGTTTATAGAATAGCTATTCATAATGTGCTGAATAAATGAATGAACAAGTAAACATATTTTAATAAGTAAAGATGGTTATCTGATATAGCATTGACTTAAATGCTGCCTGCACAACTTATTACCCCTGTGATTTTCGGTAAGTTACTTTAATTTCCTGTGTCTTAGGTTATTTTTATAAAGGGGCAGAAATATTTTGTTGAAAGAATTGTTTTGAGGCCTAAATAAAGACACCCCCAATGGATATGTAATAAGTATTGGTTCATTTTTCTCTCTAGGCCCAAGATCTAATCTCTGGGAAGTTGTTTCCTAGCCACTGTCTTCTTAACAGTACTGGAAGTGGGTGAGGAATTATGCCTTGCCTGGGGACTGTATTTCATTGACTGTTCAAGGATGATCGGTAAGTCTTTAACCATCAGAGTGGCTTTTTATTTTCTCTTTTTAATTTTTAATTGAAGGATAATTGCAATATTGTATTGGTTTCTGCCATACATTAACATGGATCAGTCATAAGCATACATATGTCCCCTCCTTCATGAGATTCCCTTCCATCTCTTACCCCATCCCATCCTTCTAGGTTGTCACAGAACCCTGGTTTGAGTTCCCTGAGTCATGCAGCAAATTTCACTGGCTGTTTTACAGATATTAGTATATATGTTTCCATGCTATTCTCTCCATTCTAAAAAAGTCAGGTTTATTGTTGCTTTTTGGCTGCTTATGTATCTAAAATGTGCTACATTGTTTATTTTATAGCAATCAGCTCTATGGATGAATAGCTGTTAACATTTGTAAGACATGTTTGCAAAACAGCTGTATGTGTATTTGATTTCTCAGCTGCTTTTCTTTTGTTTCTCTAAATGTATGGTTCTTATGGTTTTTGACCTATAGAATCCTTTTCCCTCTTAATCTTTGTAAATTCTTAAGTTGCTATTTGAGTTATGTCTATCTATATTATTTAGAAACTAAAAATGGTAAATATTACTAGTTATTTTAAGTTAGTTTACAAACATTTTCAATTGCATATTAACATTTTTTTGGAATATAACTATCTTCCAAAATAACAAATAGTTTGTTTTGCAAGAGTCTCTAAACCCAGGCACAGCTGGGTTTTCATGTTTGCTTTTGCTGTAGATGCTTGTAACATATTGTATTTTTAAATTTCAAAAAAATTATTTACTTTTTACAGTAGGTCTTTGTTGGTTATGTTTTAAGTATAACAGTGTTCATGTCGGTCTCAAACTCCAAGTCTATCCCTGAGCCCCCATCCTTCCCCCTTGGTAACTGTAAGTTCCTCCTGTCTCAAAGTGTAAAGAAGATTCAGCCTCAAAAAACACATAATTGAAAGAGGGAGGAGTATGTATGATTGTTGTTATTGTTACTCAGTCACCAAGTTGTGTCCAGCCCTTTGGAACTCCATAAACTGCAGCACACCAGTCTTCCCTGTTCTTAACCATCTCCCAGATTTTGCTCAGACTTATGTCCACTGAGTCAGTGATGCCATCCAACTATCTCATCCTCTCTTGCCCCCTTCTCCTCCTGCCCCAAATCTTCCAGAATCAGGGTCTTTTCCAGTGAGTCAGTTCTTCACATCAGGTGGTCAAAGTGATTGTTGAATTATACTGAAAAGGAATAATTTCTTAACATTTAGATGCAATGTGAAATTTCAACTGCATAAGTAATCTGTTTGAATTATTTTAAAATCCATTGGATTATCTTGCTTTGTGAATATGTCTTTTTGCCCATAATTTTATAACATAATAAATTGGTCATTTGGAAACTGAGTTCACAGAATTAAGCAGTTCTTTTCAGTGTCAACATATTTTATCACACAACATCAAAGAATATTTATTTATCCATCAATCAAATATTTATTATCACTGGTATCAGCCTTTATAAGTCTTTAAATGTTACATCAAGCATATGATAGGAAATACAAGTTTTGAGTAAAAGCTTAAATTATATCATTGGCAACAGGTATTCAGTTATTTCCTGATAATAAGCTGATAGTTTGCCCATCAAATATGTATTTATGTATAAACTACAATATAAACCTCAAGATAGAGTGACATCCTTGAGTGAAATATAGAAACAAAAACATTACCACGTTGATTGAAGTTCTAATGAAAGCTGTCACTTCCTAAGAAGTAATAAGGTACTCTCTAGGAACTTTGCTAAGGCTCACTCTATACAGGTTAATAATTCTGAAAGTGCTGTGCTTGTATACTGGTATTGTTTGAATGGATAATTAAAAGAATAGAAAGATGATAGGAACCAGGATTCTCATTACTGAAGGGGGAAGTTACAGATAAAGGGGAGAAGGCTAGAATAAATCAAATGTCAATGGATTAGAGGAAGAAACATCCATATGAACTCATATTTAACACTGACTAGATATAGATGGATATGGATAAACAATATTGTTTCTGTATGTGGGTTAATGTCAGTCAGTCAGTTCAGTCACTCAGTCATGTCTGACTCTTTGAGACCCCATGAATCGCAGCACGCCAGGCCTCCCAGTCCATCACCAACTCCCGGAGTTCACTCAGACTCACGTCCATTGAGTCAGTATCCAGCCATCTCATCCTCAGTTGTCCCCTTCTCCTGCCCCTAATCCCTCCCAGCATCAGAGTCTTTTCCAAGGAGTCAACTCTTCGCATGAGGTGGCAAAAGTACTGGAGTTTCACCTTTAGCATCGTTCCTTCCAAAAAAATCCCAGGGCTGATCTCCTTTAGGATGGACTGGTTGGATTTCCCTGCAGTCCAAGGGACTCTCAAGAGTCTTCTTCAACACCACAGTTCAAAAGCATCAATTCTTGGGTGCTCAGCTTTCTTCACAGTCCAATTCTCACATCCATAGATGATCACTGGAAAAATCATAGCCTTGACTAGATGGACCTTAGTCAGCAAAGTAATGTCTCTGCTTTTCAATATGCTATGTAGGTTGGTCATAACTTTTCTTCCAAGGAGCAAGCGTCTTTTAATTTCATGGCTGCAGTCACCATCTGCAATGATTTTGGAGCCCCCAAAATAAAGTCTGACAGTTTCCACTGTTTCCGCATCTATTTCCCATGAAGTGATGGGACCAGATGCCATGATCTTCATTTTCTGAATGTTGAGCTTTAAGCCTGGGGTGGCACTGAGCTTTAACCCAACTTTTTCTCTCTCCATTTTCACTTTCATCAAGAGGCTCTTTAGTTCCTCTTCACTTTCTGCCATAAGGGTGGTGTTGTCTGCATATCTGAGGTTATTGATATTTCTCCCAGAAATCTTGATTCCAGCTTGTGCTTCTTCCAGCCCAGCGTTTCTCACGATGCACTCTGCATAGAAGTTAAATAAGCAGGGTGACAATATACAGCCTTGACGTACTCCTTTTCCTATTTGGAACCAGTCTGTTGTTCCATGTCCAGTTCTAACTGTTACCTCCTGACCTGCATATAGGTTTCTCAAGAGGCAGGTCAGGTGGTCTGGTATTCCCATCTCTTTCAGAATTTTCCCTGTCAAATCGAGAAGTAGAATAATTAAAACCACCAAATTAAGGTAGATTTTAGTAAGAATTTATTACATGTGTATATATGCATATAACAACAGTTGGCAGACTGGGAATTCTAAGACCAAGAGTAGAACAAGACTCAGAGGTATATTATAAGACAGCTTAATAGTAAAAATGCAGAGACTCTATATTCTTTATAATGATTGATTACAGGATTAGTTTACCTAGTGAACAGCGATTGGTTAAAAGTGGTTGCCTCATGACAATTTGTGGTAACAGATTAGACTTAATTTATGATTTTCAGAGGCACTTGCAATAAGTGGCCCAAGTTTATTTTTCCTTGTTTTGCAGAATAGGGTAAATTAAGTTGTACTTATATGGCTTAAATGGTGTTTTCTTCTCAGGAAGT
>SJYF01000642.1:408333-418670 GCA_006410515.1 Procapra przewalskii | reverse complement strand
TCTTTGGAACTCTGCATTCAGATGCTTATATCTTTCCTTTTCTCCTTTGCTTTTCACCTCTCTTCTTTTCACAGCTACTTGTAAGGCCTCCCCAGACAGCCATTTTGCTCTTTTGCATTTCTTTTCCATGGGGATGCTCTTGATCCCTGTCTCCTGTACAGTGTCACAAACCTCATTCCATAGTTCATTCAGCCACTCTATCTATCAGATCTAGGCCCTTAAATCTATTTCTCACTTCCACTTTATAAGGGATTTGATTTAGGTCATACATGAATGATCTAGCGGTTTTCCCTACTCTTTTCAATTTACGTTTGAATTTGTTTATAAGGAGTCCATGATCTGAGCCACAGTCAGCTCCTGGTCTTGTTTTTGTTGACTGTATAGAACTTCTCCATCTTTGGGTACATAGAATATAATCAATCTGATTTTGTCGTTGACCATCTGGTGATGTCCATGTGTAGATTCTTCTCTTGTGTTGTCGGAAGAGGGTGTTTTCTATGACCAGTGCATTTTCTTGGCAAAACTCTATAGAAATGAAGGAACTGTTGATTTTTGCACCAACAACTATAAGTATTAAAAGCTGTTCAAAAATTAACATACTGTGTGATGTCATTATGTAACCCTTTTGAAATGACAAAAATTTAGAAATGGAGAACAGATAATAGAGTTGGGGTTTAGTGGCGAAGGTTCGAGGAGACTCTTAAGACAAGAGTGTTTCTGTCAAGAACACAAGGATAGTTGTCATGTTGAGTTGTTCTCAAACTTGATAGTGTTAGTGAATACAGGAACCTACAGATTTGATAAAAATATGTAGAATTAAATACATACACATTATAGATTAATGAAAGGAAAAGAGCATATCAAAATATGAACCCTGTTTTTAATTAGTGTTAATATCCTCATTGTGGTTTTATTGTTTCTTAAAATGTTGCCATTGGGGGGAACTGTATATAGATATTGTACATGTGATTGCTCTATATTATCTCTTAGATAACTCTATAATCATATAAAGTCAAATAAAATAGTATTTAGATTTTATCTTAAAATTTTTGCCCAACAAAAATATTATTAGAAATACAGGACTCATGTTTTATAATGAATGTTTGTGTGCTCCCCAAATTCATATTTTGAAAGCTAATCCCTAATGTTATAATGGCTTCCCTGGTAGCTCAACTGTAAAGAATCCTCCTGCAGCATAGGAGACCCCACTTCGATTCCTGGGTTGGGAAGATCCCCTGGAGAAGGAAATGGCTACCCACTCCAGTATCCTTAGGCTTCCCTGGTGGCTCAAATGGTAAAGAATCTGCCTACAATGCGGGAGACCTGGTTCCAATCCCTGGGATGGGAAGATCTCCTGGAGGAGGGCATGACAACACACTTCCATATTCTTACCTAAAGAATTCCCTAAACAGAGGAGTCTGGCGTGCTATAGTCCATGGGGTTGCAAAGAGTGAGATACGACTGAGTCAGTAAGCACAGCACAACGTGGTAATGCTATGACATGGCACTTATGGTAACTGGATAGCTCATGGGGCAAAGCTCTTAATAATCTGATTAGTGCACTTGCAGAGGAGACAGTGGAGAACTCCCTCACCCTTTCTGCCATGGAAGGATACAGAAGGTGCTTGTCTGTGAATGAGGAAGCAGGTCATTGCTAGGCAGTGTCTTGATCTTGGAAATCCCAGCCTGTTGAATTGTCAGAAATAAATATTTCTATTGTTTACAAACTACTCACTTTGTTATTTTGTAACAGTAGCTCAGACTAAGATATCTTAGTTAGAAAATAAAAATCTGTTTATCTTATTTCTGAGCCACTAGGGAAGCCCTTTATTTATCATAGAAAAGGGAATTACATACAGAATGTATTATTTAACCTGTATGTATAAAAACATATGTAGAGTAGATTCTGCTTTGTTCATGCAAGGCCACAGAAGTTGAATGGTAGTTCAGAAAGATAAAGATTTAACAAAACAAAGATTGTTTCACTAAATTTGAGCAGCTCAACCATAGGATGCATTGCTTTTTTACAACAGTGTATTTCGTTATCATGTGAAGTGCACTAGGGTATACAGTGGGAGACAAGAGTTGAAGGTTGAAATTTGTTAAGTTTGGACATGATAATGTCACAGTTCTCTCAACATTAGAATTGTTTCGATTTTATTCATCACCTTATTTATGAGATAATTTGGTGAGTAAATGCTTCATTTCTTACTGAGTTGCAAGGATGTACTGGGCATTGACGATAAAACGGAGAGCAACGTTAGACAAAGGTCTTATTTTCATTGAGTTCACAGTCTAATGAATTAGACATTAATTGACTTGTGAATAATGAACACATTAAGAGCAAAAGCAAATCTAAGAAGTGCTATAGAAGAAAAGCAAAAGGTACTAATGGGGGGAAAACTAATTATCTCAATTTTCATTGATAAAGTATTATTGGAGCTGAGTTCTGCTTCAGTTCAGTTCAGTCGCTCAGTTATGTCCAACTCTTTGTGACCCCATGGACTACAACACGCCAGGCTTCCCTGTCCATTACCAACTCCCAGAACTTTCTCAAACTTATGTCCATTGAGTCAGCAGTGACATCCAATATCTCATCCTCTGTCATCCCCTTCTCCTCCTGCCTTCGATCTTTCCCAGTATCAGGGTACTTTCCAATGAGTCAGTTCTTCACATCAGATGGCCAGTGTATTAGAGCTTCAGCTTCAGCATCAGTCATTCCAATGGATATTCAGGACTGATTTCATTTAGAATTGACTGGTTGGACCTCCTTGCAGTCCAAGGGGCTCTTAAGAGTCTTTTCAAACACCACAGTTCCAAAGCATCAATTCTTCAGCACTCGCCTTTCTCTAAGTCCAATTCTCACATCCATACACGACTACTGAAAAAACCATAGCTTTGACTAGATGGACCTTCATTGGCAAAGTAATGTCTCTGCTTTTTAATATGCTATCTAGGTTGGTCATACCTTTTCTTCCAAGGAGTAAGGGTCTTTTAAATTTCATGGCTGCATCCACCATCGGCAGTGATTTTGGAGCCCAAGAAAATAAATGTCTCACTATTTCCATTGTTTCCCCATTGTTTGCCATAAAGTGATGTGACCAGATGCCATGATCTTTCTTTTCTGGGTGCTGAGTTTTCAGCAAGCTTTTTCACTCTCCTCTTTTACCTAAATCAAGAGGCTCTTTATTTCCTCTTTGTTTTCTGCCATAAGGGTGGTGTCATCTGTCTATCTGAAGTTATTGATTTTCTCCTGGCAATCTTGTTTCCAGCTTGTGCTTAATCCAGCCTGGCATTTCACGTGATGTACTTCTGCATATAAATTAAATAAGAAGGGTGACATTATACAGCCTTGATGTATTCCTTTCTCTATTTAGAACCAGTCCATTGTTCCATGTCCAGTTCTAACTGTTGCTTCTTGACCTGCATCAGATATCTCAAGAGGCAGGTCAGGTGGTCTGGTATTCCCACTTCTTAAAGAATTTTCCACAGTTTGTTTTTACACACACTCAAAGGCTTTGGTATAGTCAATAAAGCAGATGTTTTTCTGAAATTCTCTTGCTTTTTCTATGGTCCAATTGCCAGATGTTGGCAATTTGATCTCTGGTTCCTCTGCCTTTTGTAAGTCCAGCTTGAACATCTGGATGTTCTTGGTTCACATTCTGTTGAAGTCTGACTTGGAGAATTTGGGGCATTACTTTGCTCGCATATGAGATGATTATAATTGTGTGGTAGTTTGAACATTCTTTGGCATTGCCTTTCTTTGGGATTGGAATGAAAACTCTCCTTTTCCAGTCCTGTGGCCACTGCTGAGTTTTCCAAATTTGCTGGCATATTGAGTGCAGCACCTTTACAGCATCATCTTTTAGGATTTGAAATAGCTCAACTGGAATTCCATCGCCTCCACTAGCTTTGTTCATAGTGATGCATCCTAAGCCCACATCATTCTGCATTCTGGGATGTCTGGCTCTAGACATCATGAGTGAGTTTTGGTATCTGAACAGATTTTGTATCCTCAGAGAAGAGACACTTAGCAGTAAAGTTCAAGAAGGGCGCAACTGAAGGAAGAAACAGAAAGGACAAAGGTGTGGGAAATGAACTTGGAGGCCCTCCAAGTGGTGAGTTTGAAGGCAAGAGGTAGCTTGACAGTTCAGGGTTTAAACATTTTTTCCCCATTATAACAGCAGTTATGTGGTCTTCAACACACTGTTGAAATGAGGACTCTTATTTCTGTTATTTGGGAAAGGGATATAATGGAAGGAGAAATAACTATATTTCTTTTCAAAGAAATAGTCATCTTTATAAGCTCATTTTATTGCTCTGCCTCCATTGTGGACACTAGAATTTAAAATAATAGTTTTTGATAGATACAGTCAGATAAGATTACTATATTATTTCAAGTAAATGACAATAATTTGGCTTAGAAAAAAGAAAGTGACTTGTAGAAAACTTGAGATTTTTAATGTATACTTTCTCTATTTGCACAGTTGAAAAGCTGTGACAGAGCCCTAATAGTCTGAAAAGCCTATATTGTTTACTATCTGGCCTTTTTCAAAAACCAGGGTTACCTACAATTGTCAAACAGAAAATGCTTAATAAATGTATCTGTGTTCAATAAAACTTTCTTTACTAAAAACAGGCCATGGGCCAAATGACAAGAGTGCTCTGGTATTAATATTAAATATTTGTTACTTCAAACCAGCCTGCCTATACAAGTGTTATGAAGATAGCAAAGGGAGATTTAATATTTTTTAAAGCATACTTTCACAAAACAGCATAGAAATGAATCTAAATAAGGGAAGAAATGAAGAAAGGGGATAATCATGTAATAAGTATAACTAGCAGAGTCAAAAATAGCATATCAAAATAAAATTGAAGAATATACTGGAAGGATTGATTTAAGGGACAAGATGAAAGTATTTTTGAATTAGACACGTAAGAGTTGATAACAAGTTCTACAGTGACTTATTGGAAGTAAGTGAGAAAGTTAATCCAAATGAGTTGTGTATATTTATGGTAATATAGTCTAGTATATCAATACAAAAAGTCAAGCATCAATTAAGATGGAATGCTTAGGTAATGATAATATTTTGAGTATCAGGGTACAAAGAATTGGAGATGACTTAGTCTCTGAACACACATACACCCTCTAAAACTATATCATATGTAATAAATAATATTATAGATATATTTATAGATACACATAGGAATAATATTCCTATTAATATGATTTAGACACAGATGTATATACACACATATATTCTATTATGTATGTATAAACACGTGTATACACAGAAATGCACAGTTGTAGATATTTACATAGATATAGATGAGCTTCCCTTGTAGCTCAGTTGGTAAAGAATCTGCTGCAATGCAGGAGACTAGGTTCAATTTCTGGGTCAGAAAGATCCCCTGGAGAAGAAACTGGCAACCCATTCCATTATTCTTGCCTGGAGAATTCCATGGACAGAGGAGCCTGGCAGGCTACAGTACAGTCCATGGGTTTACAAGAGTTGGACACGACTTAGCAACTAAACCACCACATACAGATATAGATATATGGCCATACAATCTTTGTTACTAAGATAAAAAACAAATCACTCATTTCAGATCTGAATTATGTCATAGTTTCTCAAGTAATAAAAGTAAAAAATGCATTAGCCACAATCATATTATAAAGTAAAGTAAAGTTTGAGCACAGCTAAATGATCTCTGCATGAAGAAATACCATCTTCATGATACAGTTGAATTCTCTGAAAGTGAAAGTGGAGAGTCGCTCATTTGTGTCTGACTCTGCAAACCCATGGGCTATACAGGCCAGAATACTGGAGTGGGTAGACTTTCCTTTCTCCAGGGAATCTTCCAAACCTAACCCAGGGATCGAATCCAGGTCTCCCACATTGTAGGCAGATTCTTTACCAGCTGAGACACAAGGGAAGCCCAAGAAGACTGGAGTGGGTAGCCTATCCCTTCTCCATTGGATCTTCCTGACCCAGGAATTCTCTCAATTAAATAGTGTAAGGAATACAGGAGAAGATCTATTTTATTATCACTCTAAATGATGAGAAAAATAGCTTTTAAATAAAGTACTACAGAAAAATATGTTTTATATAATCACAGTTATTAAACATAATTTAGGTATAAACTCTTATTCTAGGTTTTCTGACATATGAACTGATTTATGGCAGGTTGAGACCCATCAGGTAACAATGCACTTGCTGACACTGTGCACACCATGGCTGTCATTTAAACTATAAATGTAATTTATGTTACCAGAAAGGTGATAAAACATTTCTCTCTTGTCCATGAAATAATCCCTCAGTTAGTAAGTAGGTTTATTTATTATATACAAACTCCTTTTAGCCAAGTTCATTAACTGGTGTTACATTTGCTGAGGCACCAAAACTGTGATTACCCAAATTACTGAAAACATTTTGTCCAAACAGAGTAGACTAAGAGTAGACTAATCACAGCATTATCTTCTTAATTACTCAGCAACTTAGTTGTGGTATTTGCTGAGATTTGTGATGTCATAAAAATCTGATTAGCATTTATGGTATAAACTAAATGTTTGCTTTACAGTATGATTTAAGGTAAAATGATAGTTTCTGTAGTGGGATTTCTCACAGCCTTGCTCTAAAGGTTCTCAGCAAAAACTAGCCATCATCTATAAGATGGCGATTACAGAAACAGGTTCTATTCTTAGATTTTCTGTTAAAACTTTTTTGTTGTTGTTGTTACGAGACAATGAGGTGTTCTATTAAACCTGTTTTTTCCTAGAGATGTTACATTAATGCCACCTGATACATCCTCATTTGAAATATTATTTACACATAGTTTATAATTGAAATCAATTTCTGCCTATTACACATCTTATGACTTTTTACTAAAAAGAGTAAAGAAGGATAATTGGGATTTAAGTCACCATTTCCCATTCCACTCTAGATAAATAACTAGCACCTTTTTGTCTAGAAGAAAATAAAGATTTGGGAATTTTTACCCTTGGGGGATCTAGATTTTGTAGTTACTTGATGACATTGGATTGGGGAGAAAATTAAACCTGAGTTAGATGTTGCTGTTCCAAAGAGGAGCAGAGAAGGAGACAAGGGGGAAGCAGGAAGGAAGGAGAGGAATAAGTGAGTGGTACTTGTACCACCACCTGGCAACCAACTTTGATTTTCCATTTCCATAAGGGTGTACACACGAGAGTTTGTCCCACCTGCATATTGCTAAGTGGCTTTTTTTTTTCATATACATATTTTTTTCCTATCCAGATTTGTGCCTCTTGTTAAGTGCTGAATTGCAGTAGGGCACTATAGAGCCCTTTGTAGTTAGTCCAAAAATAGATACACGTTTCAGTGCTTAGGTGCACTTCAAATGTCTCACCTCGTATTCCAGTGGCCTTCCTTTCTGAATATTTGCATTCTAACTCTCTCATCATTCACTACATGGTAGGGAGTTGGTTTTCACTCTGTCTCCTTGCACTGGATTGACCAAAAATAGTTTGTTTGATTAGTAGACACTTTCAGTAATGTTCTTGGTGAATATGAAAAATGTCTTTTGCTTTTATAGAAAACTAAACAATCTTTTCAGCCAAACCTGTATTTTATTAAGTGTATTATTTAGTGTTTTTGTGCTCATTATGCATTGGAATTAAAAAAGGACAGGCATTGATTGAATATTGTTTTCCATTGTTATTATTATTTTTTTTATTTTAAGTGATTCAAATATAGTCTTGGAGTAAACTGGCTATAGAACTTTGCCAGGAAAAGTTTGACCATTAAAATTTGCTTCCCAGACTTGGGCTCACTTTCACTAACTGGGAAGGGAAAAGGTAGCATTATCTCACTCTACTCTTTCTTTACATAATCTGAGTGTCAAGAGGAGGTTGCCCACAAAGCACTAGCCTAAACATTTGGGGCTTCCCAGGTGGCTCAGTGGTAAATAATACACCTGCCAATGCATGAGACACAGAGTATGGCAGGGTTGATCCCTGGGTCAGGAAGACCCCCTGGAGTAGGAAATGGCAACCCACTCCAATATTCTTGCCTGGAAAATCCCATGAACAAGGGAGCCTGACTGTCTACAGTCCATAGGGTCATAAAGAATCAGACAGGACTGAACACAGTACAATAGGAAGGTACTTGATCTTACTTCTACAGGATGCATCTTGCTCAATTTGTGACAAAATAAAAATCTCAGTTATAATGAATCTTATCATACAATACCAGCAGCACCCAAAGACAGTTTATCTACAGTTACATAATGACACTTAGGGTAAAAAAGTCTAAACTATCCATTAACAGTTGTCAGTATTACATACAGCTAAGATAAATTCTTTCATAATTAACAACTGCAATGACCAAGAAAGAAAAGAGAGTAATCTCTGTGCCTATGTTCCTTATATTTTTTTCTTCTAGTTTTATTGAGATATACTTGACATACAGCAGTGGACATCCATCATCTCCTGTAGGTACAGTTTTTTTTTTAATTTATTTCTAACTGGAGGACAATTGCTTTATAGTTTTGTTTCTGTTGTACAGAAACAAACATTGTTGTACAACAATGTGCATCAGCTATAAGTATACATATATCCCTTCCCTTTTGAGTCTCCCTACCAGCCCCCATCCTACTCCTCTAGGTTGTCACAGAGCTGACACTCCAAGCTGAACTCCCTGAGTTATACAGCATCTTCTCACATAGAGAGCAGACTTGTGCACACAGAGGGGAAGGATAAGGTGGGATAAATTGAGAAAGTGTTATTGACATATATACAGCACCATATGTAAAATAGATAGCTAGTGTGTAACTGTTCTTATCTTTTAATAAAATAGGAATTATTTTTGCTGGATTGAATTTTGTCCATAGTAAAAAACATGCTGCAGTCCATGGGGTCACAAAGAGTCGGACTCAATTGAGCAACAGAGCTAAATTGAAATAGCATATTAAAATGTATGTCAGTTCAGTTCTGTTCAGTCGCTCAGTCGTTGCCGACTCTGCGACTCCATGAATCGCAGCACGCCAGGCCTCCCTGTCCATCACCAACTCCTGGAGTTCACTCAGACTCGCATCCATCGAGTCAGTGATGCCATCCAGACATCTTATCCTCTGTCGTCCCCTTCTCCTCCTGCCCCCAATCCCTCCCAGCATCAAAGTCTTTTCAAATGAGTCAACTCTTCACATGAGGTGGCCAAAGTACTGGAGCCTCAGCTTTAGCATCATTCCTTCCAAACAAATCCAAGGGTTAATTTCCTTCAGAATGGACTGGTTGGATCTCCTTGCAGTCCAACGGACTCTCAAAAGAGTCTTCTCCAACACCACAGTTTAAAAGAATCAATTCTTCGGTGCTCAGCCTTTTTCACAGTCCAACTCTCACATCCATACATGACCACTGGAAAAACCACAGCATTGACTAGACGGACCTTAGTCAGCAAAGTAATGTCTCTGCTTTTGAATATGCTATCTAGGTTGGTCATAACTTTTTTTCCAAGGAGTAAGCGTCTTTTAATTTCATGGCTGCAGTCACCATCTGCAGTGATTTTGGGGCCCATAAAATAAAGTCTGAAACTGTTTCCACTCTTTCCCCATCTATTTCCCATGAAGTGATGGGACCTGATGCCATGATCTTTGTTTTCTGAATGTTGAGCTTTAAGCCAACTTTTTCACTCTCTTCTTTTACTTTCATCAAGAGGCTTTTTAGTTCCTCGTCACACTGCCTAAATGTAAGGAGACATGTAATACTTGATTAAAGAAGAAATAAAACAACACATAGGGATTTAGACTGCCTTTTGGCAGTCCTCACTACTCTACAGATGGGTTGGTACAGTGCAGATTTTTGTACTTTTCTAGTTTATTAAGCTGTTTTAAGTCATAGAGCATTAATTTGCAACAGCTTCCAAAATTCCCTCTTCATTATTAGTTTGTATATTAGGTGTGTATGGTTTAATATGTATATCAATATGGTAAGTTAGAATGGAATCATGGGTTTTACCAGCATAGTGACTGTATTAACAGACATACTCTGTTTACATTCTCTCCATCTGTTTACATGGCATTGTGCCCACTCATAAGTTAATCAAACCTTTCCTGAAAGGGCCTGCCAGAAGGACATTACTTTGGAAGGGCAACCTAGAAATTTTGGGAATGCATAGGCAATATAGGAAAGCTCATTTAAATTAATATGTTGAATAATTGCAAAAAACCTGAAAATTATGTGATAATTTATGAAGAAATGGGAAGTTTGGGGAAATTTTTTTTAATAAAAGAAATCTCTTAGGTAAATTACATAACTTGCTAAAGAATACACATTTAACAACTGAAAAAATCAGTATAATGTA
>SJYF01000642.1:339452-354629 GCA_006410515.1 Procapra przewalskii | reverse complement strand
ATTAAAATGAAATATTTTCCTTAATATATCCAAATCCTAAATATTTCCTGAATGTTTATCTGTTTCTATATTTTCACGGTATAATTTTAGAGAAATATTAAAAAATGCTCACCATACATACCTTTATTAAATTGCATAAAACTCCAATACTTTGGCTACCTGTTGCAAAGAGCTGACTCATTGGAAAAGACCCTAATGTTGGGAAAGATTGAGGGCAGGAGGAGAAGGGGGCAACAAAAGATGAGATGTTTGGATGGCATCACTGTCTCAACAGACATGAGCTTGAGCAAGCTCCAGGAGACAGTGAAGAACAGGGAAGCCTGTTGTGCTGTACCCTGTGGCGAAGCAAAGAGCTAGACATGACTTAGCACCTGAACAACAATAACAGTAGAATCACTGTCGTTTTCCATCTGTCACTTCCTGTGTCTGGCTTCCCTCCTTTCACAAACCTGATTCACATCATGGCTGTCTTTTGTTTCAGGGCTGTTACAGGGGTTTGAAACAAAAGTAAAAATATCTACTAAGAAATATTGCCTTTTAAGATCTTGCGCAAAATGGGCTGCCTCATTCCCTATACTGTGCTACCCATTCCCACACAGCTGGCACAATGTACCTTATTCTCATGGTTGTAAATCTTTAAAGTTGAGTACGTGGCTTTTAAATTCTGGAAGGTAAAGATGGTTTAAAAAAAATTACCACCTTTGTCTTGGAAATGTTTTCACCCCTCAGAAATGAGTTCATGGGTGCAACAAGGGATATGTACAAGTATCTTTGTAGTTAAATGGTCTTTAATAGACCAAATGGTATATAATTTCAAGTATAGAGTAAAATATCTAAATAAGTATTTCATAAAATGGGTATTATTGTGTGAATAATAAATTTATTACAGTTATAGCATGTTATAATTGCAGAACAAATGTTAAGAGGAAGAAGCCAGAAATAATAGATGAGGTCTGACTTTACACTGACAATATTCCAATAGGCAAAACATATTTACAGTGTACTAAATTAGGATTTTGGTTAATTTGAGAGAGGAGAGAAGGGGGGCCATCCAGTGGTGGAATGGGATGGGTTGGCTTTCTGGGATGTTGGTAAGGAAGCTTTTCTTTTTTATTTTTTTCAGAAATGTGTTTACTTTGTGATGCAGTGCCGTATGATGTATGAGTCCTTTAGGAGGTAGATTATATAGTAGTTAAAATTAAAAAAAAATAAATTAAAACACTCATGTAAAAAAATGAATAATCAAAGTTAGATGAACCAGTCATATCTAGAAAAAGAAAGTTCAATTCCTTTTTATTCTTATTGATGTATATATATGATTTACTCTTTTGTGTTTGTTTAAAGTGTACAGCATAGTGATTGAGTTTTTTGTGGATTATATTGCATTATAGATTTTTATAAGATATTGGTATAATTTGCCATGCTGTAGAATAAGTCTTGTTGCTTATCCATTTTATGTATTGTAGTTTGTTAATCTTATAATCCTTATTTATTTCTTCCCTACTCTCTCTACTCTGATAATCACCAGTTTCTTTTCTATGTCTACGAGTCAGTTTCTGTTTTGTATATACAATCATATGTATTATTTTTTAGATTTCATATAAAAGTGATACAGTGTCTTTAACTTATTTCACTAAGCACAGCATTCTCAAGGCCCATCCATGTTGCTTCAAATGGCACTCATTTATTTATTTATTTATTTTTTGGCCCGGGGGGGGGGGCTTAGCAATTTTCCATTCTATGTATGTACCATATCTTCTTAAACCAGTTGTCTTTTCATGGGCATTTGAGTTGTTTCCATGTCTCGGATCTTACAAATAGTGCGGCTATGAACCCTGAAGTGCATATGTCTTTTTGAATTAGACTTTTCATTTTATAGGGCTTCCCTGGTGGCTCAGACGGTGAAAAGTCTGCCTGCAGTGCAGGAGACCAGGGTTCAGTCCTTGGGTTGGAAAGATCCCCTGGAGAAGGAAATGGAAACCCACTCCAATATTCCTGTCTGGAAAATCCCATGGGTGGAGGAGCCTGGCAAGCTACAGTCCATGGGTTCACAGAGTCAGACACAAACGAGCGACTTCACTTTCACATTCACTTTTCATTGTATCTGGATATATATCCTGGAGTAGGCTTGCTAGATCATACAGAAGCTCTATTTTTAGTATTTTAGGAACCTCTGTACTATTTTCCATAGTGGCTGCACCAGTTTTTATTCCCACCAGCAGTATAGGAGAGTTCCCTTTTTTCCACACCCTCTCCAACATTTATTAATTGTAGACTTTTTAATGATAGCCATTCTGACTGGTGTGAGGTGATACCTCGTTGTGATTTTCATATCTGTATTTCTCTGATAATTAGTGATGTTGAGCATTTTTCATGTGCCCGTTGGCCATCTGTATGTCTTCTTTGGAAAAATCTCTAGATCAACAGATCCATATTTTTAGATAATATATTAGCATAAAAATCTAATAGTGCAATACAAACTAACTTGTATGTAGGACTTATTCTAAGGGTGCTACCACTAGTTTTACACTAAATTTGCTAATCAAGTATATTACTATAATAATAGAAAAAATGCTGAAACACTGAATATGGAAAATATTAATTGAATATATCTTCTGAGCTGTTCCCAATCTTTAGGGGCTTCCCTGCTGACACAGATGGTAAAGAATCTTTGTGCAATGCAGGAGATGCAGGTTTAATCCCTGGGTTGGGAAGATCTCCTGGAGAAGGGAATGACTACCCCTTCCAGTATTCTTGCCTAGAGAATTCCATAGCCAGAGGAACCTGGAAGAATAAAGTCCATGAGATTATAAAGAGTCAGATATGACTGGGGAAAACCAGTAACCACAATAAATAAAATCTGTGTTCTTAATGCTTTTGTTTTACTAGAGGAGACAAATAATAATAAGCAAATGAGTAAAATGCAGCATTATATTAAATAGGGGAAATATGAAAACAAATAATGGTAAACATGAAATCTATATTTGTAAAAGTGGATAGATGCTATTCTCTAATAATCAGTGATGTTGAACATCTTTTAATGTGTCTGTTAACCATCTGTATATCTTCTTTGGAACAATATTTAAGTCTTCTGCACATTTATTATTACTTTTTTTTTGTATTGAGCTCACAGTTGTGTGAGAAGTTTATATATTTTGGAAAGTAACACCTCTCTGTTGCATTATTTGTAAATATTTTCTCTCATTCTATCAGTTGTCCTTTTATTTTATTGATAGTTTCCTTTATTGTGCAAAAACTTATGGCTTGATGGGATCCCAGCTTTTATTTTTTATTTTATTTATTTAGGTTTCTCCTTGAAAGACTGATCCAAGAAAATATCACTTCCGTTTATGTCAAGGAATGTTTTGCCTATGGAGTTTATGGTTTCATGTCTTTTCACTATTTTACATATGACTGTCCACCTTTCTTTGTACCACTTGCTAAAGAGACTCCCTTTTATCTGTTGTATATTCTTGACTTCTTTGCCATATATTAATTGACCATAGGTGCATGGCTTTCTTTTTGGGCTCAGTATCCTGTTCCATTGATTTATGTTTTTGTGTCAATACCACCTCGTTTGGATGACTATGGCTTTGAAATATAGCATGAAGTCTGGAATGGTTATACTTTTAAATGTTCTTTTTCTCAATATTGCAATTCTGGGTCATTTGTAGTTCTAAATATATGTGGATTATTTTATTTCTGTGGAAAAATGTCATAGATATTTTGATAGGGCTTGTGTTAAATCTGTAGATTGCTAACAACTGGAATGATCTTTGAAGTTGAGTTTCCCCTAGAGCCTCTCAAAACCCAGCCCAATCAACAGCTTGATTGAAACTTTGAAATATCCTGAGCAGGGCATCCACCTTAGATAGGCATAGGTCCTTGATCAAGGAAATTATGAGAAATTAATGTGGGTTGTTCTAAGTCACTGGATTTGTTTGTTACACAGCAGTGGAAATCTAACATACTTATATACATATATCTAAAATACGTTTGTTTGCTTCAGTTCAGTCACTCAGTCATGTCCAACTCCTTGTGACCCCATGAATCGCAGCACGCCAGGCCTCCCTGTCCATCACCATCTCCCAGAGCTCACTCAGACGCGCGTCCATTGAGTCCGTGATGCCATCCAGCCATCTCATCCTTGGTCGTCCCCATCTCCTCCTGCCTCCAACCCCTCCCAGCATCAGAGTCTTTTCCAATGACTCTTTGCATGAGGTGGCCAAAGTACTGGAGCCTCAGCTTTAGCATCATTCCTTCCAAAGAAATCCCAGGGTTGATCTCCTTCAAAATGGACTGGTTGGATCTCCTTGCAGTCCGAGGGACTCTCAAGAGTCTTTTCCAACACCACAGTTCAAAAGCATCAATTCTTCGGCACTCAGCCTTCTTCACAGTCAGTAGGAATTTCTAATGCATATTGTCTGTGATCATTAATTTTATGTATCAACCTGACTAAACCATGGAGTTCCCAGATATTTGATCAAATATTATTCTGAATATTTACCTGAGAGTGTTTTTGGATAAGATAAACATTTACTCCAATCAGTTAAAGACCTGAATAGAAGAAAAAGACTGACTTTCCCCTGAGTAATACGGTTTCTACAATTAACCCTCTAATTTGGATATATTTTAAATTACTAATAACTGTTTCCAGTAGAAAAGAGAGAACCAATGATAGTATATGTTGTGGAAATAAGAGATAGGCAACCTGCAACTGTTGAATATTCTTAATCAAATACTTATAAGAAGGGATGGATGACTGTGTGATACTTTGGAGTATTTTGGTAAACACACAAGTAATGAGACTATCAGGTTGATTCTAATGTCACTGAACAAGAAAAGTTTGAGCTCAGGGATTCAAATTTCTCAGACTGCTGTATGAAAAGTCCTAAAGACTTTGGTGTATTCCCTGAAGGAGACTCATTTCTTGTAGCTGCAGGACTAAATGCAAATCATACTTATCCTGCAGCTGACTGATATGCAATGCAGGCTGAATTTTCAGCTTCTCGGGATCTACTGTAAGAAGTGGGTTCTTGATAGATAGAATGTGTATGTATGGGAAAACTTTGATGAGGTTGGTGACACTGAGGCCCTAATTCTAATAAGTCGTTTTTGAGATTACAAGCAGCTTTCACTTCCATTAGAAGTGGCCTTTCCCTGCATTAACTAAGGAAACTGTAATGGCGCTCCTTTTGGGGCAGTTCAGTTCAGTTCACTCAGTCATGTCCGACTCTTTGTGACCCCATGAATCGCAGCACACCAGGCCTCCCTGTCCATCACCAGCTCCCAGAGTTCACTCAGATTCACATCCATCAAGTCAGTGATGCCATCCAGCCATCTCATCCTCTGTCATCCCCTTCTCCTCCTGCCCCCAATCCCTCCCAGCATCAAAGTCTTTTCTAATGAGTCAACTCTCCGCATGAGGTGGCCAGAGTACTGGAGTTTCTGCTTTAGCATCATTCCTTCCAAAGAAATCCCAGAGGCAGTTGCCATAAAAGACAGTGCTGGTCTCCTTAGCACCCACCTCACCATCCTTTTTTGTTTCTAGGCCTATAACTAGACTCAAGTTCAGTGAGCCCTTAATGCTGAGGCACAGATTGTGACCCAGAATGTGTTATGCACTGTAAAAGATCTACTTGAGCTTTCTAATTTATTCAGGAAACATTCCTGGGAATGTGTGTGGAGATGACTTTTAAGGAAGTGGGATAATGATAAAAGGAATATAAAATTGAATCAGGCCAGATTTATTGATGGACTCACAAAGCAGAAATTCTGTGTTACTGTTGCAGCTCAGGGAAGTGAAATAGCTCCATTTTGGGCTGGTTGGCTGAAATGTGGACCAGAAGATGGCTCAGAGCTAAAGAGTTGGAAACACCAGACTTGCCTTATTGTAAGGAGAAGGCAATGGCACCCCACTCCAGTATCTTGCCCAGAAAATCCCATGGACGGAGGAGCCTGGTAGGGTGCAGTCCATGGGGTCGCTAAGAGTCGGACACGACTGAGCGACTTTACTTTCACTTTCCACTTTCATGCATTGGAGAAGGAAATGGCAACCCACTCCAGTGTTCATGCCTGGAGAATCCCAGGGAAGGCAGAGCCTGGTGGGCTGACGTCTATGGGGTCGCACAGAGTCGGACATGACTGAAGCAACTTTCATTTCGTTTTGTAATGTAGAGGGAGGGATTCAGACGGGCAGGGAGGTGGGATGGGAATGTTAGAATGGACTTGTCATTTAAGATTTACCCACACTTAAGAGAGTCCCATAGATAAACCTTCCTCCAATATTGTGAGAATTAAATTTGCCAGGGGATCCCTGTCATCAAGAGCTCAGGCATCTCTGTTTCCATAGTCCAGGCTTTACAGTGGTAACTAGAGTGACACCACTCATCTGCTGAAGAGAAGGAGGGCATAGTTAGTTACTCTAGTGACAAGTGTCAAAGCAAAGAGCAGACCTATTGCATAGACCTATTAACTAGTTGATCATGGTGTTCCTAGAAGTGAACTATATAACAAGCCTATTAAAACCCTTACTTGATCTTTGTAAGAGAAATTTCTAGGTCAAATAAACAAAAGTCTCATCCTGAATCACAAGAAGAGTCAAGATTTCTCCATCGATTTTCAGATTTGAGCCAGTTGACTGACCTAGAGGTCTCTTTGAGGAAGGATGATACTTTGCCAAAAATTTATACTTTTACTCTTTCTCCTGAGTGAAAGTTGCTCAGTCATGTCTGATTCTTTGTGATCTCATGGACTGTAGTCTGACTGCAGCCTGCCAGGTCCCTCTGTTCATGGAATTCTTCAGCAAGAGTACTGGAATGGGTTGACATTTCCTCCTCCAGGGGATCTTCCTGATCTAGGGACTGAAGCTGGGTCTCCTGCTTTGTAGGCAGGTTCTTTACCATCTGGGCCAGTCTGTCTCCTAGACTTCCTCAAACTATGACCTTTCACCAAGGTGCATCAGAGAAAAGGAAAAACTCAGGACTTTTGAGGACTAGTGGACATTGGTATCTTAATCTTTTACATAAATTATAAAAGTGGCTATGGTTTATTGGACACAGCTTTTCATACCATGCCACAGTTTTTATCTAGGCTTCAGGATGGCATATCATGATAAATGTTTTCCTTTGCAATTGAAATAGGCCTATATTTTACAAAGCTTTCTACCCTAATATTATTGAGGAGTTTTAAAGTATGTTTATCCCTTTGTGCTTAGGGTAGACTTACATCCACCTTGCAAAATATATTGATATAGTTCTCTACCTAATGACTTGAGGCAAAAGATTCTTCACAGAAGATTTTAAAATATAACACTATGTATATGGCCGTTGAATGTATTTCATATTGGTTACAGTTACAAACAGGGGACTTCCCTGGTGGCTCAGAGGTTAAAGCATTTGCCTCCAATGCAGGAGACCTGGGTTCAATCCCTGGGTCAGGAAGATGCCCTGGAGAAGGAAATGGCAATCCATTCCAGTATTCTTGCCTGGAGAATCCCATGGATGGAGAAGCCTAGTAGGTTACAGTCCACGGGGTCGCAAAGAGTCGGACATGACTGAGCGACTTCACCTTCACCTTCCTTCACCTACAGTTACAAACAGTACACTCTTTCCAGTGTTCTGTTTTCTGCGTTTGCCCATAGACTCAGAATAGTTCTTGACTTTACTGTTTATACAGTGGTCTATTTAAAGTAATACCTCACACTGAGGTTTTTAAAATTAACTGCCCCATTTTTTTATCACCATTTCCACAGAATGACTGAATAAAATTAGTAATTGCTAAAAGTAGCACTAGTATCTGGAATACTTCAGTATAATTCAAAATACAAGTTTATAAAGTAATTATCAGACTCAGATTGTTAGATTTCTATTGATTATTCACAAGATATGGAAGAAAAATAATAGTTAAAATGCTTCTCTCATATTTCAGTCCATACATGCATGCCTACAACTGCCTCTTGCTCCATAATATGGAAATAATAATTTGATATTATGTTGCACTTGAATGGGATAAACTCATTTATAAATGAACTTTTTCAGTTTTAATATAAAGTAATTTGTCTTACTTTAAACAAAGTAAATATTTATCCACATTCATGCATTTACCATTTATGCACCTTCAACAAGTGAACACTAGTAAAACAATATAGATATTTTAAAGGGTATATTTAGTCACTGACTATCATTATAACCTTATTTGCTATCTTAATGCTATTTAATTTATTAAATCAATTTTTTCTCACTGTTTCACACATAATTCACATGACTCATTTCATGCCACATTTATTTCAAATACATGCCATTTTCTGCCCATCTTCTTTCAACTTGTGGTTACTGTCTACATTTTTAGTCCAACTTAAATATTCAGTACTTTTACAAAATATTTGGAATATTAAAGCATGGAATTAGGTGCTACATATAGTATTGCTTTGCTGGAGCAGCCGTGAAGAGATAACCCACGTCCAAGGAAAGAGAAACCCAAGAAAGATGGTAGATGCTGAGAGAGGGCATCAGAGGGCAGAGAAACTGGAAATACAATCACAGGAAAATGACCAGTCTAATCACATGGACCACAGCCTTGTCTAACTCAATGAAATGAAGCCACGCCCCGTGGGACCACCCAAGACTGATGGGTCATGGTGGAGAGGTCTGACAGAATGAGGTACACTGGAGAAGGGAATGGCAAACCACTTCAATATTCCTGCCTTGAGAACCCCATGAACAGTATGAAGAGGCAAAAAGATAGGACACTGAAAGAGGAACTCCCCAGGACACTGAAAGATAAACTCCCCAGGTCGGTAGGTGCCAAATGTACTACTGGAGATCAGTGGAGAAATAAATCCAAAAAAAAATTGAAGGGATAGAGCCAAAGCAAAAACACCCAGTTGTGGATGTGACTGGTGATAGAAGCAAGGTCTGATGCTGTAAAGAGCAAAATTGCCTAGGAACCTGGAATGTTAGATCCATGAATCAAGGCAAATTGGAAATGGTCAAACAGGAGATGACAAGAATGAATGTCAATATTCTAGGAATCAGCTAAATAAAATGGACTGGAATGGGTAAATTTAACTCAGATGACTATTATATCTACTACTGTGGGCAGGAATCCCTTAGAATAAATGGAGTAGCAATCATAGTCAACAAATGAGTCTGAAATGCAGTACTTGGAAGGAATCTCAAAAATGACAGAAGATCTCTGTTCTTTTCCAAAGCAAACCATTCAATATCATGGTGATCCAAGTCTTTGCCCTGAACAGTACTGCTGAAGAAGCTGAAGTTGAACAGTTCTATGAAGACCTACAGGACCTGCTAGAACTAACACCCCAAAAAGATGTCCTTTTCATTATAGGAGACTGGAATGCAAAAGCAGGAAGTTAATAAACACCTGGAGTAACAGGCAAATTTGGCCTTGGAGTACAGAATGAAACAGGGTAAAGGCTCACAGAGTTCTGCCAAAAGAATACACTGATCATGGCAAACACCCTGTTCCAACAATACAAGAGAAGACTCTACATATGGACTTCACCAGATGCCTAACACTGAAATCAGATTGATTATACTTTTTGCAGCCAAAGATGGAGAAACTCTATACAGTCAGCAAAAACAAGACTGGGAGTTGACTGTGGCTCAGATCATGAACTCCTTATTGCCAAATTCAGACTTAATTGAAGAAAGTGAGGAAAACCACTAGACCATTCAGGAATGATCTAAGTCAATCCCTTATGACTATACAGGGGAAGTGACAAATAGATTTAAGGGACTAGATCTGATAGAGTGCCTGGATGGAGGTTTGTGACATTGTACAGGAGACAGGGATCAAGACCACCCCCAAGAAAAAGAAATTCAAAAAACCAAAATGGCTGTCTGAGGAGGCCTTACAAATAGCTATGAAAAGAAGTGAAAAGCAAAGGAGAAAAGAAAAGATATGCCCATTTGAATGCAGAGTTCTAAAGAATAGCAAGGAGAGATGAGAAAGACTTCATCAGCTGCAGTCCATGGGGTCACAAAGAGTCAAACACAACTGAACAACTTCACTTTCACTTTTCATGCATTGGAGAAGGAAATGGCAACCCACCCCAGTGTTCTTGCCTGGAGAATCCCAGGGACGGGGGAGCCTGGTGGGCTGATGTCTATGGGGTCGCCCAGAGTCAGACATGACTGAAGTGACTTAGCAGCAGCAGCAGCAGCGACCAATACAAAGAAATAGAATAAAACAAGAGAATGGGAGAGACTAGAGATCTCCTCAAGAAAATCAGAGATACAAAGGGACCATTTCATGCAAAGATGGGCTCAATAAAGGACAGAAATGGTATGGACCTAACAGAAGCAGAAGATATTAAGAAGAGGTGGCAAAAATACACAGAAGAACTGTACAAAAAAGATCTTCATGACCCAGATAATCATGATGGTGTGATCACTTACCTAGAGCCAGACATCCTGTAATGTGAAGTCAAGTAGGCCTTAGGAAGCATCACTACAAAGAAAGCTAGTGGAGGTGATGGAATTCCAGTTGAGCTATTTCAAATCCTAAAATATGATGCTGTAAAAGTGTTGCCCTCAATATGTCAGCAAATGTGGAAAACTTAGCAGTGGCCACAGGACTGGAAAAGGTCAGTTTTCATTCCAATCCCAAAGAAGGGAAATGCCAAAGAATGTTCAAACTACGGCACAATTGCACTCATTTAACATGCTATTAAAGTAACACTCAAAATTCTCCAAGCCAGGCTTCAGCAATATGTGAACCTTAAACTTCCAGATGCTCAAGCTGGTTTTAGAAAAGGCAGAGGAACCAAAGATCAAATTACCACCATCCGATGGATCATCAAAAAAGCAAGAGAGTTCCATAAATACATCTATTTCTGCTTTAGTGACTATGCCAAAGCCTTTGAGTGTGTATATCACAATAAATTGTGGAAAATTCTGAAAGAGATGGGTATACCAGACCACCTGACCTGCCTCTTGAGAAACCTGTATGCAGGTTAGAAAGCAATAGTTAAAACTGGACATGGAACAACAGACTGGTTCCAAATAGGAAAAGAAAAAAAAAATCACTGTAGATGATGATTTCAGCCATGAAATTGAAAGATGCTTACTCTTTGGAAGGTAAGTTATGACCAACCTAGACAGCATATTAAAAAGCAGAGACATTGCTTTGTCAACAAAGGTCTGTCTAGTAAAGGCTATGGTTTTTCCAGTAGTCATGTACATATTTGAGAGTTGGATTATGTAGAAAGCTGCGTGTAGAAAAATTGATGCTTTTGAACTGTGGTGTTGGAGAAAACTTTTGAGAGTCCCTTGGACTACAAGGAGATCCAATCAGTCCATACTAAAGGAGATCCATTCTGGGTGTTCATTGGAAGGACTGATGCTAAAGCTGAAACTCCGATCCTTTGGCCCCTGTTGAGAAGAGCTGACTCATTTGAAAAGACACTGATGCTGGGAAAGATTGAGGGCAGGAGGAGAAGGGGACGACAGAGAATGAGATGGCTGGATGGCATCACCAACTCAATGGACATGAGTTTGGGTGAGCTCCAGGAGTTGGTGATGGACAGGGAGGCCTGGTTTGCTGCAGTTCATGGGGCCTTAAAGAGTTGGACACAGCTGAGCTACTGAACTGACAGTATTGCTCAGTTACTCAGTCATGCCTGAATCTTATGACCTCATGGAGTATAGCTCATGAGACTCCTCTGTCCCTTGGATTTTCTATGCAAGAATCCTGAAGTGGGTTGCCATTTCCTTTTCCAGGGGAACTTCCTAACCCAGGGATTGCATCCATTTCTCTCCATCTCCTCCATTAGCCACCAGAGAAGCCCACATATAGTATTAAAAAAATAAGTTTTCTAACAGTGAAAATTATTTACTTGATTGTAATGAATTACACATAAGAATCAGTTACCATCTAGAATGACATAAAATAGTATTTATTTTCACAGAAGAATGTATCAAATGCCTTGTCCTTCAAAACTGTGTCTATAAGCATTCAAAAAGATGCATTATGTTCATTGGCAAGCAAAATAAGTGTCCTTGAAATCCTGCAGCCTTCACTGTAGTTCAACTCACTTGACACATTGCTAACATATCAGATAATTAAATGGAAACTTTAAGTACCAAATATTAAAAGCAGCTTTGTATAATAGATTCATTGAATATATATAAAATACCAAGTCCATGAAATAGAAAATAAACATACTCTTCAAGGAGAGGAAGGAGAATATGTGAAATATAAGGTGCTATCTGCCAAGTAATCTGCATTTTGTAGGCAGTTGTCAAATGTGATTAATTGTGAGTTCAGGGGACAGCCAGTACACAGTGGCTGTTGTTAGATCCAGAAATTTGCTGTGCCCTTCACTAGCAGTTAGGATGAGCCTGCTTACATATCTGGCTTGTTCTGCATTGCATATATATTAGGAACCTCATATAGAGATACAGTGAGTTCAGTTATCTTTCCCATAGGAAAGCAGAAACGATAGGACCAGGAGCGGAGGTTTGGAAACAGCCATTCACATCTTCAGTGATCTCAAACTTATTTTCCAAGGGAGATAATTCCACATTGATTCAATAGTTTAACAGGATAGGCACCATGAAACAATTTTTTTTGTTTTGTTTTTTCTTTTCTGAACAGACTTCAGGAAAACAAGCTGCAATGAGATATAATTCAAGTGCTCAAGAGTCAGAAAACTTATGTTGGAGGGAAACCTCAGTCAGTTAAATACAAAACATAAGGTGCCCTTGATGCAAGCTGTCTCAGCTTCACTGGGGGTCAGTGTGCATTCCTGGGTATTCTGTTAAGAATTCAGGCACAGTTCACAGGCATCTGCTTTAACACTCTCCTATGATATTTGAAAATTCTTCTCACTTCTTAACTCTTTTTAAAATTACATCTATGAAACACTACAGGGACATCTATGGAGATATGTGTCCATACTTAATTTTAAACCTTAATTGAAAAAGGGGAGAAATTGTTGCTGTGCATAGATGGAAACCATGTTGCTGATAGGCAAAGTGACTTTGTGTTCCAACTGTTCCATGTGCTTTCTGTGATTTGGGACAACATGCTTAAATATTTGAATCTCTTTTGAAAACCCTATAAGATGAGGCAGCATCTAAACCACAGGTTAATTTAGAGGCATAATTATAGGCTGTGCACAGTAGCCAGCGCGATTCCTAGGATATATAAACTCACAATAAATGTTATTGACTTCATTTGTAATATTTTATTGCTATTGTTTTTATTGCTATTATTTCCATTTCTGCACTCTAAACAATTTCAAAGAATTCATTTTCTTACTTTCAGTAGATCCCCCCTCCTTTCTAATAAAAATAATTTAAAAAAATGTTCAAGAACAGGGTCAGAAAATATGTTTGGGGTAATACATACTTGAGTAATTAGAAGTGATGAATTCTTTACTTGCAGACGATTACTAGTCACTCCATGTGGCGAGGGTTATGCGGAAGTGCCAGCAGAGATGGGTCAGGCATTTCTCTGTTCTCTAGAAGGTTATTCAGTCCCAGGAGTTCATGCCAGTCAGTCAGCAGTTTCCCTTACCCTCTTGGAGCCAGTCTGAGGCATCCTGTGGGGAGCCCTTGGGGGAGATCAAACACAGGAGAGGGGCGTTAGTAGTAGATATGTCCCCAGCGCCCAGCCTGGATGTTCTCCTTTAGGTGGCTGGACCCTCCAGAGCATTTCACTGCTCTTTTAGAAGGTGACTGACGCCATGCAACGCAGTCCCTCTGGGTTCTGGTCATTTCTCTCTTTTCTTGTCCTTTAGACTCTGGGTTGTTGCTCCTTAACCTTTGGAGTTCTCCTACACAAAGCTTTTATAGAATTAATCATTTTCAATCACTGCTGTACAAAATAGCACAACTTAGTGGTTTAAACAATACAAATTCATACTTTAAAGCCCTGGAGGTCTGAAGTCCTAAATTCCAGGTTCAGCAGGTTACTTTCCTAGCAGATGTTTTAGGGGAACGTGTGTTTTCTTGTCTTTTCCAGCTTCTAGAAGCTGCCTGCCTTCCTTGGCTCATGACTCTCTGTTACTTTGACATTTGCTCTCTCATCACATCTCATCTCTGACTCTCCTCTATGGTTTAAGCTCATTTTATTCTGAGTATTATATCCTCCAGTCATCATGAGTTCCCCCTGGCCAGTCATACTGCATATATCTCTAAGAAGAATATCCCTAAAGTAAAACTATTTTTTTCAAGTGCTAAAAATAAACCTAGCATCCCATATCCTTAGATTGGTATTCTAAGCTAACTCATTTTACACAGCTGTGTCAATATTACGTTTACTTTAGCAAATACTTTAAATACAGAATTCTATTATGCAGAAATTTGGGTTTTATTGAAAATATAAGGCCTTCCTATCTCCATAATCTTGTTTATTTTTGCTAATTTTTGTATTGTTTTTAATATTCAATTTTAGCACCATCTCAGATCAATTCAGATAGAAGGGAATCCTCTATCTTCTAAATTTCTGTAGGAATTAAGCATCATTTGAGGTTTTTATCACAATTAAAAATATAGTTGTTTCTGTTTTTATCTGTATACCTAGATTTCAAATTACAGAATGTTTGTACAGTTAAGTTTTATATACCTCTTACTATAGAACATAGAGGCTACATGTCTCAAATACTTTTATTTTTCTCCAAGATTCTTTGCTATTTTATGAGTACCAAAGTAGAAATTTCCCATGTTGCTCAGTGGTAAAGAACCTGCCTGCCCATGCAAGAGACACAGGTTCAATTTCTGGATTAGGAAGATCCCCTGGAGAAGGAAATGGCAACCCACTCCAGTATTCTTGCCTGGAAAATCCCATGGACAGAGGAGCCTGGTAGGTTACTGTCCATGGGGTTGCAAAAGAGTCAGGCATGACTGAGGTGACTAAACAACAGCAAAGTAGGAATTCTGAGAATGACACTGCATATCATAGTGAATATAATATTTTACTGTATTGTGTTGAATTTTCTTATATAATAATTTTTTTCAATATGAACTTTAAACTGGGAGTTTTTTTCTATTAATATTTAATTGCTTGAAGTTCATTGGTTGAATCATGGTTATCTGGCCTGATAGCAGAAGAAATCATGCAAAAACTAATAAGACCTCAAATAATAAAGGTGAAATTCATCTTGTGCCTCCCTATGGGTGACTCTTATCTTACACATGGAACATGCTT
>SJYF01000642.1:325247-337664 GCA_006410515.1 Procapra przewalskii | reverse complement strand
TTACTCCTTGGAAGAAAAGTTATGACCAACCTAGATAGCATATTCAAAAGCAGAGACATTACTTTGCCGACTAAGGTCCCTCTAGTCAAGTCTATGGTTTTTCCTGTGGTCATGTATGGATGTGAGAGTTGGACTGTGAAGAAGGCTGAGCACCGAAGAATTGATGGTTTTGAACTGTGATGTTGGAGAAGACTATTGAGAGTCCCCTGGACTGCAAGGAGATCCAGCCAGTCCATTCTGAAGATCAGCCCTGGGATTTCTTTGGAAGTAATGATGCTAAAGCTGAAACTCCAGTACTCTGGCCACCGCATGAGAAGAGTTGACTCGTTGGAAAAAAACCCTGATGCTGGGAGGGATTGGGGGCAGGAGAAGGGGATGACCGAGGACGAGATGGCTGGATGGCATCACTGGCTTGATGGGCGTGAGTCTGAGTGAACTCCAGGAGATGGTGATGGACAGGGAGGCCTGGTGTGTTGGAATTCATGGGGTCGCAAAGAGTCAGACATGACTGAGCAACTGACCTGAACTGAACTGAACTTAGAATGTGGGGAAAAAGCATCATGTAAATATTTTTTATTTAACCAGATTTGTTGCAATCACTGTGGTGGTTTTGTGTCTAAATAAAGGACTGAAGTCCAATTTTGTCTACTTGGAATCAACAATAAATATCGAATGTTGATCATACTGGGGAGAGATTTACTTCGTGATCAAAGTAACCTATTTTGATATTAAAGTTATCACGTCAGATCTGAACCACTTTCTCTTCTTCAAGTATCTCCTCTGTTCAGAAATCCTCCTGTCATAGAACTCCAAGAAATCATGCTTCATCTGAAGTAGAATAAATTATATAAGAAACTTCATTATTTTAGGAGAAAATTGGTTTCACGTAGTAAATGATATTTGGTTCAGTTCAGTGGCTCAGTCATGCCTGACTCTTTGCATCCCCATGAATTGCAGCACGCCAGGCCTCGCTGTCCATCACCAACTCCCTGAGTTCACTCAAACTCATGTCCATTGAGTTGGTGATGCCATCCAGCCATCTCATCCTCAGTCACCCCCTTTTTCTCTTGCCCCCAATCCCTCTCAGCATCAGAGTCCTTTCCACTGAGTCAGCTCTTTGCATGAGGTGGCCAAAGTACTGGAGTTTCAGCTTTAGCATCATTCCTTCCAAAGAACACCCAGGACTGATCTCATTTGGCATGGACTGGTTGGATCTCCTTGCAGTCCAAGGGACTCTCAAGAGTCTTCTCCAACACCATAGTTCAAAAGCATCAATTCTTTGGCGCTCAGCTTTCTTCACAATCCAACACTCACATCCATACATGACTGCTGGAAAAACCATAGCCTTGACTAGACGGATCTTTGTTGGCAAAATAATGTCTCTGCTTTTGAATATACTATCTAGGTTGGTCATAACTTTCTTTCCAAGGAGTAAGCGTCTTTTAATTTCATGGCTGCAGTCACCATCTTCAGTGATCTCGAGCCCCCCAAAATAAAGTCTGACACTGTTTCCACTGTTTCCCCATCTATATCCCATGAAGTGATGGGACCAGATGCCGTGATCTTGGTTTTCTGAATGTTAAGCTTTAAGCCAACTTTTTCACTCTCCTCTTTCAGTTTCATCAAGAGGCTTTTTAGCTCCTCTTCACTTTCTGCCATAAAGGTGGTGTCATCTGCATATCTGAGGTTATTGATATTTCTCCTGGCAATCTTGATTCCAGCTTGTTCTTCCAACAAGAAACTAAAAGGATCATATTGTACCTACCCAGTTTTTCAGACTTTTCTAGTAAATATTCTTCTAAAATTATTATTTATTCAAAAACCATATTTCTTTTATAAAGAAGAAGAACCATATTTCTTCTTATATTTCTTTATAAGTCCTAGGCTATTTTCAGTTTTGTCTGAGTCACTATTGGCCTATCTAGTCTAAATAATTTTCCAGTGAATACATTATAACCTAAATATTATAGAACACAATAAATTACAATGGCTTCTGTCACAATACAAGGTACATGTTTCATCCCATTTTCATCGGAATTTGGTAACTTCCTGCAGCAGTTGTTGACAAAAATAGCACATGTGAAAGGAAGCTTACTCTTTAGACCTTTGCTTACAATCAAAAGAACACAACTATTTAACAAGGGAAGAATTACAGTTTGAATAGCAGTGCTCTGTCTGGGGGGAATTCTGGTATTGCTCATGAAGGATATTCAGGGAGACAGTTATAAAAACACAAGTCGACTAAAGTCTGTAAATTAATTTAGCAATTGCTATGACAAAGCTACAGGCAGAGAACTAGCTAATAAAATGTGTCAATCATGGAGCCTTTAAATAAAGGTAGAAGAGAGCAGTTATTGTAGACTCTAATGGTGCTGCAATATTTAATCTCTCCTTCCAGACATGACCTTGTATGATAAATCCCAGGTTGTTTTCTAGGAAAGGAGAACTTATTACAACTACACAACCGTCATATTTCCAATATCTTTCTTTTACCTTTATGTAAAGGTACATTTTCTGGATTCTTAAATTGCGTTATCATGATAATAAAACCATTAGTTTTATTCTCTTTATGGAGAGATAGAAGTACACACATTAAGCAGAGGTTATGAACAAAGTCAAACTTTCAGCAAGCTGTATTAAATATAATTTCCTCTATAGAAATATGTATCCCCTTAAAATTAATAATGATAAATTTTAAAAAGTGAATTAAATGTCCCAGTTTATTGATTTACCAATTTAAGTAAATAAATATAAACATATGCTTTGTTTCTACATCAATAAAATCTGTTATAATTAAGTTATGACCTAATATTTTTAATCAAATTAAATTTTATATTCCAATAAATATTATAATTATAACACAGAAGACAAAGCTGCCACCTGAAAATCATTATACTTTAATATAGTCCTATTAAACCAAAAATATTTAGAATAATTTTAAATATACTAAATACACATGCACACATGAATAGATACATACACATACAAAAAATATGTGTGTGTGTGTGTGTGTGTGTGTGTATGCAAAACACAAACTTTAGAAATACTCTTGGGAAGTTTTAATTAGTAAAGAGAAGTATTTGCCTTATAGAGATTTTTTGGACTTTTTATATACCAGAAAATATGTCCTTTTGAAGCAGCTTTGTTTTTCAACTCTGGATCTTTGCCTTTCACAGTTGGAAAGTAAATACATTTAAGTAAATGTATTTAATCTAATTGCATACTAGGGCTTCAGATATCTCTATCATATTCACATCACAGATCAACCTATTTTTCTTGGTCCAGTGCATCCAGGGCCACTTGGTCTGTCTTTGTACATCTCAGAGTGTTATCAATTTTTCTGTTGATGTATGCCACTTCTCTATATTCTTTATGTCAGCTATATTATCATCTGTTCAGAGGTGCTTTTGAATGTCCATTGTCCTTATTATAGACATTAATCTAAAGGTAGTTAATATATATTCTGTTACAGATCTAGAAAGCAAGACTACTGCTTGTTCTCTGCTGAACTGTCACCCTATGCCACTTTAGTAGCTATGATTGAAAAGAGTAATGAATATGCACCTCTTTGGCTTGTTGAATTGCAATATACGTGTTCATGCATATGTGTCTCTTTGTGTGTATATATATATGTGTATACATACTGTATATATTATATGACACATAAAGTGTATACTATATATATATATATATATAAAACATCTCTTAATATTTATTTTGTGTTAATTTTTAATTTAGTTTTAAGGATATAGCTGTAGTAAGAGAATATATAAATGATAATCAATAGAGGAAGGAGTTTTTACTACCTAATGTTAATGGCCTTAAAACGCTCATTAGAGCTGGCTTTTTGCCCTATGTATTTCTGATTCACACTTATACATGTAATTGTGTGTAGCTAAAGATTGCCAACTTAAGATATCATTCAACTTTAATGAAAAACATACACTAGTGCTCCTCTTTCATTTTCTTCTCTTTTACTGAGCTGGTGAGATTCATCATTTAATTGTCTTCTTACTGTAAATGCCCACCATACCCAACAAAGTGATGAAATATAAACTCTAAAATACAAACTTTCTCTTTTTCCTTTTTCATAGACAGCAGGAGAGTGTTGCAGTTGAACTCTTGACCTCTAAAGTCCAACTGCTTAACATTCACTAGGAACATAGTCAAAGGGATAAAAAGTGACCAGACACCCTGTAGACTGGGAGTCCCCCACTCTGATTAAAAATTTGAATAGTGAGAAGGAGACAGTCATATGGAGATTTAGTGTCAGGTTTTTCTAAAAGGAGGAGACCACAACAGATGTAAATACCACAGGAAGAAAATAGGAAGAGGCTCAGCTATCATTTGGTGCATGAGGAGCAGAACTAGAAGGTGAGGTGGCAGAATGAGTCAGGGACCCACTCTGTACTGTTATCTAGCTTTAAGAAGAAGTTTGCATTTTATTTCCAGGAAGTGGCCTGCAGCTAGAGGGTTTTTAAGAAAGAAAATAGCATAATCTGATTTGTGTGGTAAAATTTCACACTGACTGCTGCATGGAGAATGGATTGTTGGAGTGGAAATGAGAAGGCAAAGACAAGCATTAAGAACTGGTTCCAGTTATTCCCTTGTAAGGGAGTGGTGTCTTGGTTAGAAAGTCAGAGGATATACTTGGAAACATCAATTTACTCGAGAACATTGCTCCAGAAGAAAATCTCACCCATAATTTGATTAGTGTATGATGCTAATTAATGATTTACAGCATGGTCTTGCTGCACAGGAGCTTCCCTGGTTGCTCAGATGGTAAAGTGTCTGCCTACAATGAGGGAGACCTGGATTCAATCCCTGGGTTGGGAAGATCTCCTGGAGAAGGAAATGGCAACCCACTCCAGTATTCTTGCCTGGAAAATCCCATGGATGGAGGAACCTGGTAGGCTACAGTCCATGGGATCGCAAAGAGTTAGACAGGACTGAGTGACTTCACTTTCACTTGCTGCACAGAGTGAGAGGTTACAAGGGTGACCAGGGTTTAAGATACCTTGACAACTGGTATTAGTATATTAGACTGTGGCTGTGTGACATCATGTCAAATATCTAAGATTTGAATGCCACAATATATAGGATTTAACATTTTTTCCCTCAGTCTGCTTCCTTTCACAAACAGAATGATATATTTTCACCACTGAAATATGTAGTGGCAGCTGCAACCAGTTTGAAAGTTTCATCAGTCCTGGGAGGAATGAGAAAGCAGAACTTTGGAGGATAAACTGAAATGCATTGAGTCTTTTCACAAAGTTATAAGGTTGTAGGGGAAAGAAAAAAAAAAGGTCATCTCTTATTGAAACAGTAGGTTACCAATGTTTAAATTATAAGTTTCCAAAGGATGTGTGTTAAAATCCTGCAGGTAATATTGATTTAGATATAACTTTAATAATAATACTGATATTATTGTAAGTGAATAAACATTTATTCACCCATACCATTTCTGAGGAAAAATAGAAAGTGATTGTTATGTTTGTTTCCAAAGACATTTATTGAGCATTTATTAAATAACAGCGCTAGATGGTGTCCTCAAGGATTTAACAGTTCTTTTGCGGAATATAGGCATGTAAGATGATCATTTGAATATAATACAGAAAGTGATCTAAAAAATAGAGGAAGGTACAAGACTAGCCCATGGCACAGCATTGAGACAGTTGTTCTGACATCCACTGTCAGTGGGAATTGGTAGAAGACATGGTGCCTGAGTTGACTCTTGAAGTAAAGAGCAAGAGTAGAGCAGGCAATGATGGTGTGATCACCACCCTAGAGTCAGACATCCTGGAGTGCGAAGTCAAGTGGCCTTAGGAAGCATCTCTATGAACAAAGCTAGGGGAGGTAATAGACTTCCAAAGCTAGGGGAGGTAACAAAGCTTTGACCTATTTCAGATCCTAAAAGATGCTGCTGTGAAAGTGCTGCACTCCATTGGCCAACAGATGTGGAAAACTCAGCAGTAGCCACAGGACTGGAAAAGGTCAGCTTTCATTCTAGTCCCAAAGAAAGGCAATGCCAAAGAATGCTCAAACTACTGCACAATTGCACTCATCTCACACGCCAGCAAAGGAATGTTCAAAAGTCTCCAACCCAGGCTTCAGCAGTATGTGAACTGTGAACTTCCAGATATTCAAGCTGGTTTTAGAAAAGGCAGAGGAACCAGAGATCAAATTGCCAATATTCACTGGATCATCAAAAAAGCAAGAGAGTTCCAGAAAAACATCTACTTCTGTGTTATTGACTATGCCAAAGCCTTTGACTGTGTGGACCACAACAAACTCTGAAAAATTCTTAAAGAAGAAGGGAATACCAGACCGCCTAACCTGCTTCTTTGAGAAATCTGTATGCAAGTCAGGAAGCCACAATTAGAACTGGACATGGAACAACAGACTGGTTCCAGATCAGGAAAGGAATATGTCAAGGCTGTATATTGTCACCCTGCATATTTAACTTATATGCAGAGAACATCATGTGAAATGCTGGGCTGGATGAAGCACAAGCTGGAATCAAAATTGCCAGGAGAAATATCAATAACCTCAGATATGCAGAAGACACGACCCTTATGGAAGAAAGCAAAGAAGAATTAAAGAGTCTCTTGATGAAAGTAAAAAAGGCTAGTGAAAAAGTTGGCTTAAAACTCAGTATTCATAAAACTCAGATCATGGCATTTGGTCTCATCACTTCAGGGCAGATAGTTCGGGATACAATGGAAACAGTGGCAGACTTTATTTTCTTGGGCTCCCAAACCCCTGCAGGTTGTGACTGCAGCCATGAAATTAAAAGACGCTTGCTCTGCAGAAGAAAAGTTATGGCTAACCTAGACAACATATTGAAAAGCAGAGACGTTACTTTGTGAACAGGGTCCATCTAGTCAAAGCTATGGTTTTTTTCTAGTTGTCATGTATGGATGTGAGAGTTGGACTATAAAGAAAGCTGAGCACTGAAGAACTGATGCTTTTGAACTATGGTGTTGGAGAAGATTCTTGAGAGTCCCTTGCACTGCAAGGAGATCAAACCAGTCAATCCTAAAGGAAATCAGTCTTGAATATTCATTGGAAGGACTGATGTTGAAGCTGAAACTCCAATACTTTGGCCACCTGATGAGAAGAACTGACTCATTTGAAAAGACCCTGATGCTGGGAAAGATTGAGGATGGGAGGAAAAGGGGATGACAGAAGATGAGATGGTTGATTGGCATCACCAACTGACATGAGTCTGAGTAAACCCCAGGAGTTGGTTGTGGACAGGGAGTCCTGGCGAGCTGCAGTCCATGGAGTCGCAAAGAGCTGGACACAACTGAGTGATTGACCTGAACTGAATTGATTGCAGGTAAAGAAAAATGGTAAGGGCTTCCCTGCAAGAGGGCAGCAGAAGTGAAAGAAGAGTGACCTAAAAAGTATGTTGTAGAAAATAAAATGATGAATAATTACATAACTTCACAGAATGCTGTGCAGCAGTGAAATTTGATGCTATGAAAGTATTTGAGAAAGAATTTATGTGCAGTGATTTCATTCTGTTTGTATTATGGATTCTCTGAAGAGTTATAAGCAGGTGAAATTTCAAGGATATATTAATATGTGCCCTTAGAGAAAAATTTAAATTGTTTTATCATTGAGTTATGCTTTTACATATAATTTGTGTTATATTAATCATGGCTATATCTATACAGAAGCTTGGAACATATAGATTTAATAATAATGACGGAAGTATATATGTGTTGCTGTTGTTCAGTCCCTCAGTTGTGTCCAGCTCTTTGCAGCCCAATAGTCTGCAACATGCCAGGCTTTCCTGTTCTTCACCATCTCCCAGAGGTTTCTCCACCTCATGTCTGTTGAGTTGGTGATGCAGTCCACCCATCTCATCCTCTGTCACCTCTTCTCTGTCACCTCTTCTCTTCCTGCCTTCAATTATTAACAGAGTCAGGGTCTTCTTTAGTGAGTCAGCTCTTCTCATCAGGTGGCCAAAGTATCGGAGCTTCAACTTCAACATCAGTCCTTCCAATGAATATTCAGGATGGATTTCCTTTAGGATTGAGAGGTTTGATCTTCTTGCACTCCAAGGGACACTCAAGAGTTTTCTCCAGCACCATAGTTCAAAAGCATCAGTTCTTTGGCAGTCAACCTTCTTTGTGTTCCAACTCTCACATCCATACATGACTACTGAAAAAGACCACACCTTTGACTACATGGATCTTTGTCAGAAAAGTTATGTCTCTGCTTTTTAATATGCTGTCAAGGTTTATCATAGCTTTTATTCCATGAAGCAAGTGTCTTATAACTTCAAAGCTTCATCCACCCTCTACAGTGATTTCTGGAGCCCAATAAAATTAAGTCTCTCACTGTTTCTGTTGTTTCCCTATATATTGGCCATGAAGTGATGGGATGAAATACCATAATCTTTGTTTTTTGAATGTTGAGTTTTAAGTCAGCTTTTTCACTCCCCTCTTTCACATTCATCAAGAGACTGTTTAGTTCCTCTTCACTTTCTACCATAAGTGTGGTGTCGTCTGCATGTCTGAGATTATTGATATTTCTCCCAGCAGTCTTGATTCCAGCTTGTGCTTCATCCATCCCAGCATTTTTGCATGATGTTCTCTGCATATAAGTTAAATAAGCAGGGTGACAATATGCAATCTTTTACATGTGTATGAACATATAAAGTTATGTGTCTCTATATATGTGTATGTATGTGTGTAAATATACACACATACATAGACATATGGACTTCTCAGGTAGCACTAGTGGTAAAGAACCCACCTACAACGCAGGAGCCACAGGAGATGCAGGTTTGATTCCTGGGTCAGGAGATCCCTGAAGCACGGCATGGCACCCTGCTCCACTATTCTTTCCTGGATAATTCCATGGACAAAAGAGCCTGGTGAGGTCCATAGGGTTGCAAAGAGTAGCACATGACTGAAGTGGCTTAGCACACACACATGCATAAATTCAGTTGCTCAGTCATGTCCGACTCTTTGCAACCCCATGGAGTGCAGCCCACCAGGCTCCTTTATATACATATACATACATACATACATGCTGCTAAGTTACTTCAGTTGTGTCCGACTCTGTGCAACCCCATAGATGGCAGCCCACCAGGCTCCCCCTTCCCTGGGATTCTCCAGGCAAGAACAGTGGAGTGGGTTGCCCTTTCCTTCTCCAATGCATGAAAGTAAAAAGTGAAAGTGAAGTCGTTCAGTCGTGTCCGACCCTCAGTGACCCCATGGACTGCAGCCTTCCAGGCTCCCCCTTCTATGGGATTTTCCAGGCAAGAGTACTGGAGTGGGGTGCCACTGCCTTCTCCAACATACACACACACACACACACACACACATATAAAATTATAAGTTGATGCTGAACTCTGCCCCACATTCTTTATATATCTTATTTATGTCTCCAGATAACATTGTAGTTTCTTATACTGTTCACAGCTGCCAAAGCTGTTTCTTAAATATATGTAAACTATGGTTAAAGACAATTAGCTATAAAATGCTAGAGATAGGATTTCTGCTTTTCCCAAGCCTACTCTTTCTAAGTCTAGCATTTGATATTCTTTGGCTTATTAATTTACCAAACATTCAGTAGCAATATTTAGTGTATGTTTGTTAGAGCTGCTGTAGCACAAACTGGGTAATTTCATCAATGAAACTTCCACAGAACAGAGTTAAACAGGGAAGGAAGACTGTACTAAAGACTATTGCAATGAGGATAAGAGATTGCCCTCAGTTCTGCTGAAACAAAAGGCAGGAGAGTCTCACACCAGAGTGAGCTAGCGGAAAGGTACTAGAATGGAGTAGAAGGTGGACTGATGAACATGTTTTGGTTATCAGTGTTTGTCAGTTGGTGCTTTCTATATTCTGGCTCCTAATCCCCCAGAGAGACGGAGGATGTTGGAACCCGCCTTTCTTCTTCGTGCTTACATTACAGAAGAGTGGCTCCCAGGTCTTTGAGAAAGATAGTCCTGGTTTGTAAAAATGGCAAGAAGAGGGAGGAAGATTTATATCTCAAAGGCATAGAGAAGACATCCATAATTGCAAGTTTTCTAGAGTAAATGTGCTAAGATAAGGAAACTCAGGGGCCTGTGGTCAGGAAGAAACCTGCCTAAACTTAGTCAGCTGAGGAGAACCTTATGGACCTGTGGTTCAGCTTAAACAATAGACTTCCCTCAGGTCACAGTTGCAGAGGCTAGATGTGTGAGAGCCGGGGCTTAGTAGAATTGGCTCCTTTTTCGGGCTGTGATGGAGAAGCTCCTCCAGGCCTTTCTCTTAGGTGGTTTGCTAGCAGCCTGGTGTTTCGAAACTTCTGGGCACTACCCTGATCTCTGTCTTCATCTTCACATGGTGTTCTTTCTGTGCATCTGTGTGCAAATTTATGCCTTTTAACAAGGACCCTCAACTATTGGATTAGGAGGCCACCATTCTCCGCTGTGGGCTCGTCTTGACTAATAATAATTGCAACAATCCTGTTTGCCAGTGAGCTTACTTTCTGGGGCACTGGGGACATTAGTATATGAGATTCAGTTCAACCCCTACACTTAGTGTTTATGAGGCAAAGGGCACAGTTCATAACTCAGTTAAGTGCCAGACATACTGAGAAGTAACACTTAAATGGGTTCTCACTGCAGTGTATCACCATGAGTCAGCTGATTTCAGTTATAATGAAATTTAATGTTTATTATAAGTAATATTAATTATAATGTTATACATATATAACATATTAATAAACTCTCAATTTTAGAGACTTTTTGTGTGCTTAGTTGCTCAGTAATGTCAGACTCTTTGAAGCCCCATGGACTGTAGCCCTCCAGGTTCCTCTATCCCTGGGATTTTCCAGGCAAGAATACTTGAGTGGGCTGCCATTTCCTACACCAAGGTATCTTCCGTACCCAGGGATCAGACCTGCATCTTTTGTGTCTCTTGCATTGGCAGGCAGATGAATTAACATTGTGCTAGGTGGGAGACCCTTTAGAGAGACTGCCTACTGATAATTATTCAGTATTAACCACTGTAGTAAAATTTTCCTGCTTATGTCTGAAAATGAAGACTAATTAGTTTTCCCTTGCCATATATTTATTCTTTGTATATTGAATATTTTATTATTAGGTGCTTTTAAAACTCTGTTACTGGATTTTTACAGAATTTTGGTTTACAAGGTTAAACCTTAATTAATACATATGAGCTACTTTTCCAATTAAAAGTAAAGTGAAGAAAGAAAAAAAAAGTGTTTATTATTCCCAGGTGTATAGGCTTCTTAGCTTAGCTCCAAACAATACTGATCAGAAAGGTGATGTCTTGTTATTCCAATGAAATAATTGTATCTCTTTGTAAATATAATTTTGCTTGTTATTTTGAGCTTACAAAAGTTTTTATAAAAGTAAGATGTGAGTTGTTTTGTCATACTTAGCTACAATGAAAAGCTGTAGCTTTTAAGCCTGTTTTATTTTGTCTTCTCTATCTCTAAAGGGTACTCAGGTTCACCAGGAGATGAGAGAACAAGGAGATGATGGAGCAATGGGAGGCAGAACAGGAGGATGTAATTGATTATGTTAACAACAGAAGCAAATTTGAAGAGGAAGATAAGAACAGAACAAAGTTAAGATGTCTAAGTTCAACACAGTAGGTGAAAACTCTTTTATTGACGGTCAAACTGAGTGGGAAGGAAGGAAGCTTTTGATTAAAAAAGAGATAGAGAATCATTTCCTCAAGTTTCTTAGAAAGGAAAGTAAAATATCACATTTGGAAACAAATTGTGATGTAGTGGTAAATGGATATTCTATAAAATAGCAATAGTGATGTGATAACTGATTTTTTGAATAGGATAATATGATTATACCTAAATAAAATTTCCTTTAAATAATTTAATTCAAAATAACTGAGATGAGACTTAAAAGTCTTATATGAATACAGTTGGTATTGAAAGGGACAGGAGTTAAATACTGGATCACTGCAAGCCATAAGAAAAAATTCATGGAAGTGTCTCCAAGAAAGAGGAAATGGTGAAGCCGAGAGGGCTGGTGGATTTTGTGCATTCTTGTTGAAATTTAAAGTGTTCACTCTTGTAATAAAGTTTGAAGTATTTCACTGTTACTGAAATCCTTTGCTAAAAGCAAATTAAAACATAGGAAGAATATAGTCCAAAAGTCTGACTTCTGACTATCGCCTAACATAGACTTTCCTTAGGCTGTATATTTTTTTTTTTTAGCAATGTGATTTTCTTAATTTGTAGAAACAGACTAGATTTCCACAGCATTTTTTGACAATGCTTATAGTATACTACTCTTTATAGTCAAAGAGCTATATGGACTGTTTTATTCTACATTAGATCCTGGGGATTTTCTCTGAAGTATCTTGATGTTTCTGAATTTTGCAAAATTATTTTAGAAAAATAGTAAAAGGGTTGTTCAGTCAT
>SJYF01000642.1:276591-293773 GCA_006410515.1 Procapra przewalskii | reverse complement strand
ACTAATCCTCATTTCCATCTCTTGATATTAATATTTTGTCATTGCCCTTTTACCTATTCTGTAAAAATATAAACAGTTTTATTTAATAATATTTAAAGGTAAGACAAGTGATTTTCTGTCCATTGTTTAATCCATTCCAGAGCTCTTCTTTTTTTGTAGATTCACATATTAGTCTGATATCACAGTATTTCTCCTTGGAGAACATTTCTAATGTTTTTCATGGAGAAAGTATGTTGGCAGTGAATTCTGTGAGTTTTTGCTTCTCCAAGGAAAGCTAATTGCTATTTCATCTTTAAAAGATACTTTCTCTGAGTATAGATTTCTAGGTAAGAACATTAAATTATTTTCTTTAAGTATTTTAAAATGTCTCTCTATTTTATCCGGCTTGCATAATTTTTTCATAATTTGTTCCTCTGTTTTTTTTTTTCTGGCTGTTTTTAAGGTTTTCTTTATGTTTATTTTTTGACATTTAAATAGGATATATTTAGGATAATTGTTAGTTCTTGCTTTGTTCCTCTGAGAATCTTAGATATATGCTATACTGTCTGTCCTTAATCTTGGAAAATTCTCTGTGATTTTTTTTAAGTATTTTTTTTCTGTTACTTTTTTTCCTCTAAGATCCCAGCTGTGCTGTTAGACTATTCCTGGTGGCTCAGTGGTAAAGAATCTTCCTGTAATGCAGGAGATTTGGGTTTGACCCCTGGGTTAGGAAGATCCTATGGAGAAAAGAATGGCTACCCACTCCAGTATTCTTGCATGGAAAATCCCATGCACAAAGGAGCCCAGTGGGATACAGTCCATGGGGTTGCAAAGAGTTAGACCTGGCTGAGTGACTGATATCATTCCACAGATCTTAAATTCTCTGTTTTTAAAAAACTTTTCCTTTGTGTTTCAATATTTATTGTTTCTCTCTTTAAGTTCACTGATTCTTTCCTTGCCTGCATCAAATTTTTGATGAGTGTATCAAAGATGTTCTTCATCTCAGCTGCTGTGCGTGTATGTGTGTTTTTCCTACCATTTCTGTCTTATTTGTTCTTACAGTTTTCATCCCTCTGTTGAAATCACTCATTTGATCTCACATGTTGTTCATCTCTCTAATTTGAAAATGTTTTAACTGCAGATTGTTTATTATAGCACAATGCAATCGACAGTAAAGAACATTCTGATGATTTTTACTTTTTGGTGGGATTGGGGTGAGGTATGGAAGGAGTTGAGACAAGTGGAGACAGCATACAAGGAAAGACAGCTTTATCCATCCCAACTGCTTTCTGGAGCCAGGTAGGCCCAGAGCCCTCAGTTGCCTCTTATTATGCCACTGTTGATTGTGCTCTGTGGCTTCAAAGAGTTGGTGTGACCCTCCTGGGGAGAAGATGGGAGCTTAACGCAGGAACTGTAAAGACTGCCAAGAACTTGACACCATTCTCTAGAACCTGGTACAAAATAAAGCAGCCACGGCCTCGTCTGAGGGTATGGGGTTGTTTTCCTGAAACGCGGTACGTGGGTGCATGCTCAGTTGTGTCTGACTCTTTGCAACCCGATGGACTTAGCCCATCAGGCTCTTCTGTCCATGGGGTTATCTAGGCAACAATACTGGAGTGGATTGCCATACACTCCTCCAGAGGATATTCCCAACCCAGGGATCAAACCTGCATCTCTTATGTCTTCTGAGTCAAGAGGCAACTTCTTTACTGCTAGTGCCACCTGGGAAGTCCTCCTGACAAGGCAACCTTGGCTAATCATGGTGGAAGAGGCTGCCCTTGACTCAGGATGGGCAGCTGGTGCTGTGTTGGGAGTTCTTAGTGGAAGAAAATCCAAGAAGAGAGCTAATGCAGGGGCAGATTTTGTGTCATCCCATGGATCATGGCATTCCAGGGAAGAGTGGAGTCAAGAGTGTCTGTCTCCCTACCAAGTCTCCCCTCCCACATTGCATTCTAATTAACAGTTTTATTACAGTGATTTAAAACTACATGTCAGACAGTTCTAACATGTGTCATGTGTCATACCTGCGTCTGGCTCAGATTGTTGCTTTGTTCTAAGTGTGTTTATTCTTACCTTCACATATACAGTATATTGTATTTTAATGCTGATATCACATGTAGGAAAGAAGAAACTGAGGTAGATAACATGCATGCTTGCGAGTTGGTACACTTCTTCGCTAACCCTTTAATATAGTTGAGTTAGGCTGGTTTTGTAGTGTGGTTGGTATAGTTATCATTACTGTACTGCAGGTTTCAGTTCCTATACAAGTACTTTGTACTTTGTCTTTGGTGTTTTAGATCAGTGTCTCTCTGTGCTGAGTACCAGGTCTTCCCCTGTGGTATACCTCAGACTCTCTGCATGCTCTTTCTCTTTTCCTATTTCTCAGCATTCTGTACTTACTTATTCTTTGAAACTTCTGTACTTAATGTTAGTCGCTCAGTTCTGCCCAACTCTTTGCAACCCCATTGACTGCTGGCCACCAGGCTCCTCTGTCCATGAAATTTTCTAGGCAAGGATACTGGAGTGGGTTGCCATTTCCTTCTCCAGGGGATCGTCCCAGCCCAGGGATTGAACATGGTCTCCTGCACTGCAGGCAGATTCTTTACTGACTGAGCTACAAGGGAAGCCCATACCATAATGGTATGGGCGTGGTCTTGGAACTGCATTCTCTGATGTTCTAATTAACTCTCAGTGTTAACCTGAAATCATGTCTCTTGGTCTGAGGTTATAGCTGCTTGGAGACCTGTTGCACCTCGTCTAATGTAGTTGTGGGCTCCTCCCAATAAATAGTTTGGGTTTGTTGTTCAGTCCTGATCTGCTCTGTCAGTGGAATTCACCAATGCCTTGGGGACTGCAGTTTAGTTGCTTTCCTTTCATTCCCAGAGAGTAAGGTTTTTCTTCATTAGTAAACAGTGAAGAGTATCCTGCTGGAGTTTCTTGCCCTTCCTGCACAGTGGTTTTCTACTGACCCAGGTCTAGATCCATCATGTGAATGCCTCTTGGGGTTTTTTTTTCCCCCAGTCTTTTCTGTGAGTACACTCAGCTTTCATCAGTTTACAACTATTCTAACTACACTCAGAGCTTTGCATCTTCACCAAATGACTGGTCTCTACTTTTCTTCTTTCAGTGTATACATCATCTCTCAAAGATCCCATACCACTTGGTTGTTTGGTGATGTTTTTACCTCAGTGGGTTCAAAATTGTTACAATTTTGGAGTTAGCCCATCTAACTACTACTGTTACTACCATTTTTCTTTTTTTGTGAGATTTGGAGAGATGATCTTTCTGGGACCCAGGGTTGAAAGCCATAAGCAATAGAAATATAATCATAGAAATTTAAAATAACATATATTTTTAGAGTGGATTTCACAGTAAAGTGAAAGTCTAAATTCATGCTTTCATATCATTTTTATTTCCCAATCATGTTAAATCAATACACTAGTAATAAGCATGATTTCATAGCATTTACAGGAGCATCTCAGTGTATTGGAAATTTTAATCAGCTTCTAGAATTTGAAAAGTGGATGGTATACTATTTATTGATGAAGCAAAGCAGAGAAAGCCACAGCCTGTACACACATGGAGGAAGATGCTGAGAAGAACAAAGAAGCTGAATTGCTTTTGAAACTAAAGGGGCTCTGGACTTGGAGACAGCAGGTATATGAGAGGGAAGGAGTGAGAGGTGGAGGCAGAAATCAGAAGTTCTAACTGAAGTCTTTAATGTCATTTACATAACAGTATATTATGCAATCACACTTCCCACCCCTGACTTTATTTAGAGATTTCAGGGCAGCTAGGAATTTGCCTGCCACAAGGGGGGAAAAAAATGTAGGATTCTTTTCTGATGCATTATATAATCTCTCCAAGGAAATAATGGGCAGTTAGTATGGATGAAGTTGACTCAAGAATAGGCTTCCTTATTCTGATTTTGGATAATCCCTAATACACAGGTTAGCTAATCTCATGCTCACTGTAAAGAAAAATCTTGATGCAACTAAGCTTTTCTTATTATTGCAAGAAACATAATAATATTAAAGGACTCCTTGTTTACTGCTTACTAGGTGCAAGTACTTATCAAAGGCAAGAACCATGAAAAGATAAAACATTTATCAGCTATTTGAAAAAATATAGAAATTAAAAGCAAAATATCAGTATTAAAAAGGCAAAAATACTGGCTTAAAATAAAAAGTAGGTATTGATGAGTGAGAAGTTGTTTCAATTAAAAATGTCAAATATTAAAATTCACAATAAGCTTATATTCATATTGATTGATGCTTTTGAACTATAGTGTTGGAGAAGACTCTTAAGAGTCCCTTGGACTACAAGGGGATCAAGCCAGTCAATCCTGAATATTCAATGGAAGGACTGATGCTGAAGCTAAAGCTCCAATATTTTGGCCATTTGATGTGAAGAACTGACGCATTGGAAAAAACCCTGCTACTATGAAATTTTGAAGGCAGGAGAAGGGGACAACAGAGGATGAGACAGTTGGATCGCATCACTGACTTGATGGACACAAGTTTGAGCAAGCTTGGGGAGTTGGTGATGGACAGGAAATCCTGATGTGCTGCAGTCCATAGGGTCACAAAGAGTTGGACATGACTGAGCGACTGAACTGAACTTATATTCATAGTGAAAATAATTGTATGTGTTCAGTTCAGTTCAGTCGCTCAGTCATGTCCGACTCTTTGCGACCCCATAAATTGCAGCACACCAGGCCTCCCTATCCATCACTAATTCCTGGAGTTCACTCAAACTCATGTCCATCGAGTTGGTGATGCCATCCAGCCATCTCATCCTCTGTTGTCCGCTTTTCCTCCTGCCCCCAATCCCTCCCAGCATCAGAGTCTTTTCCAGTGAGTCAACTCTTCTCATGAGGTGGCCAAAGTACTGGAGTTTCAGCTTTAGCATCATCCTTCCAAAGAACACCCAGGACTGATCTCCTTTAGAATGGACTAGTTGGATCTCCTTGCAGTCCAAGGGACTCTCAAGAGTCTTCTCCAACACCACAGTTCAAAAGCATCAATTCTTTGGTGTTCAGCTCTCTTCACAGTCCAACTCTCACATCATACGTGACTACTGGTAAAACCATAGCCTTGAGTGTAATTTCCTCGGTTCTGTCTTATCACAACAAAAGTTTAAGCTACAGATGTTAAAGCCCTTGGCATATGGCAGCTCTGGGACAGTCCGTGTTATAGTTCTCAGACAGATCAGTCTTATTTAGAGAATAAAGGAAAATACATACTCGAGGCATGGGGGCATGCTGACCCAGAAGACATGAAGAGGAGAGAGAGAGAAGAAAAAGAGAGCATGCATGCATGTGTGCGTGTGGGATACAGAGCCCTGGCCCTTTGGCTCCTCTTTTTATGTTTTTTCCTCCTCCTGGGCCTGCCCTATGTAAATTGGGCTAGCCAGGAGTGCTGTTTGTTTTACCTGAGATCCTGTCTTCTGTCCTCGGGCCTTCCTTTGTTCTATTTTCACGTTTTTTTTCCTTCCTTGTCTTTTAGCCACTGCCATTCTGGACTCCTTTTTCCTATTCTAAATACCTAACATATGAAAACAGAGTAATGTAAGAAGAGATGGCTTTAGAAATATTAAAGCATAATTTCCCAAATTAGAATATAATAGATTTTGTTGAAAATGAGATTGGCATAATATTTTAAAATATATAGAAATAATAAAATATGTATAAAAAGAGACTCAATTTAGGAGATTCAAAATGGAAATAATTGACAATGTATTTTAATATTTTCAAGTTGCTTGTTTTCTACACTGTGGCTCCCATTAAAATATATATATATATATCTTTTCATTAAAGTTTCTGTCACATTACAAACACACATATGCACACATATATTTATAAATATACATGTACATTAAACACATGCATGATATGTAAAAACATTAAAGTAACCACCAGAATTGTACAGGATAAACCAGTGTACTTAATGACCTCTGGAGAGTTCTATTATGCAGAAGTATGGGCATAACTATTTTTTCTTACCATTAATGCTTGTTGTATGGATTTTTTTATCATTTTAATATTTTATATTAACCAAAATATTACAAATGAAAAGCATATTTATTTACATTCTGGCTTCAGCTGCTCGTCTCTTTACCACTCACTATTGTTTTGTGAATCACAACATGATAAACAGTGTTTCAGTGTCACCTTAACAGATTTTACAGTCTTCTGGTTACTCTTGGTTATAATATCCCAGTTGCTATCATCTAGTCTGAGAATGTCAGTCTCAGATTTTTACTTTTCACTGGCCAAGCTTCAGTTAAGAGGATTTAAAATGAGGGGGGACATATTTTTAATGCCTCCCTCTCCTGAGTCACCTTGGAGTAGATGGAGGTTTGTTTTGTTTATTAGGCTCTATGTGACCTGCCATGTTGTGTCAATAAGGGTAAAAAGGAAACACGGCTGCACTTCCAGACATGTCTTAATATGGAGAAAGAAAAGCTCCCTCACAGAAGATGGTAGGAAAAGCCTGGGTACTTCCTACTAGGTCCAAGTTACACACCCCAATGCACACACCTACACACAGACACACATTCATACTTCTCCAAAACCTGTCAGTTCCTCTCTAGAAGTATTGCTTGCATTCTCAGACAGGCAAGTATGCATTGATGCAACCCTTAATTATCCCTGGAGGAAATGTCTGGGTTATAGGTATTTATGATTCACTTTGAAAGGTGAAGATACCGAAGTGAAGTCTCTGCATCTCCTCTTGAAATTCCCGTAACCAACAGAACAGCCCTAATGACCATAGGCCCACATGACCTGCCCTTTTTGAGAATGTTTCCCTACTTCCAGGACATATCTCAGTCATTAACTATGGTACAATCCTTAAAAAGTTATTTCATCTCTTTGTGCCTCCTTTTTTCTCATCTCTGAAAGAGTAATATGAATGTATCTATTGTTTTTGTTTTACACAATTTAAATAAGCTCAAACAGAGAGACTGTATAACACCAAGCCTGGCACAGTGTGTTTAATGTGTTATGATTGTTATTATAATTCCAGCATTCACATGCTCGTGTAGAAGTGAGTTCTTTCCTCACTGCTCCAAAACAGTGAGGGATCATTTCACACACACACACACACACACACACACACAAAGAGAGAGAGAGAATTTAATTGAAATTCTACTTATCAAACAAAAGAAAATCATTTACCAATTTAAGTCATCTCATCCAAAACTGAGAAGCAGGAGTTAGGCTATAGTATCTAATGTGTTTTCTAATTTATAAAATGTTTTATTGTATTTCAGTGTTGCTTTTCTTTCAATGCCATTTCTTCCTTTACATTAAGGAGTGCTGTTAATTCCTCCTCTAAATGGGTCTAATACTGCGAGATATCCACCAGCAGGGTGCCTGAGCTAGTAGTTCACTGCATAGCCTGACATTAGTGACAGGTTGCATCCAAAGAACTAATGGTCATTTAACCCAGAGACATAAAGCCAAGGAAAGAGATCTCACAGCCAAGGAGAAAAATCACCTCAACTGGCAGTTTCAATAAACGTATATGCCTCACATAAAAGAGATTAGTTGTACCGAAAATTCTTTCCTTTCTCTTAATCTCCATTAACAGCGAATATGCTGAGTGAGAATGGTAAAATGTTCTCTGGTCTGCATGTTAGAGAGGAAAGTGTGTTTGGAGAAAGGGATGACTTTATCACTCCCTTATCAGACTGGTGTTAAACCCAGTTGACTTTAGCACGCGTGTTCATGCATGTGTGTTAGTTACTCAGTTGTGTCTGACGCTTCGCGACTCCATGAACTGTAGCCTGCCAGGCTCCTCTGTTCATGGAATTCTGCAGGCAAGATTACTGGAGTCGGTTGCCATTCCCTTCTCCAGAGGATCTTTTTGGACCTAGGGGTCAAACAGGCATCTCCTGAATCTCCTGTATTGGCAAGCAGATTCTTGACTATTGAATCACAGGGGAAGCCCTGACTTTAGCACAGCACACGGTGTTCATTTCTGTGAAAGTTATCTTAGTATAGTGCAAGTGTAAAAATGCCTGCATTGACTCCAAAACTTCATTAGTTTATAAATTTTGGACTAAATAATGTAAAAGCATTCTCTTCATCTGACTAGCAGGATAGAATTGTGTCCAGACTCTCTTGTCCCCAATGGACAAGAGCCTTTTACATGCATTTATGGGACCAAAGGAATGCTTATGAAACATTCTCTGGTCTGGAAATCAGAAAACAGGTCTCTCAGCTGCAGAGGTATGTTTACTGGTTAGTCTGTAGGTGATATTGTTAAACTGGGAATTGATGAAGTTAGCAGTTAGCTAAAACGAATACTGTAGGCCCAAATGTTAAACAATCTGCCTGCAATGCAGGACACCTGGGTTTGATCCCAGGTCAGAAAGATACCTGGAGAAGGGCATGGCAGCCCACTCCAGTATTCTTGCCTGGAGAATTCCATGAACAGAGAAGCCTGGCAGGCTACAGTGCATGGAGTCATGAAGCATCGGACACTACTGAGTGACTAACACTTCACACTTCAGAAACAAATGAAGGCCTAAATTGTGACCTTATGGATATTGTATTCAAATATGTTTAATAAATAAAAAGAAGAATTCTAGGAGAATACAGTGTAATGGAAGATGATGATGAAACAGTGTTTTGGTAACAAAAATGTGTTTCTCTGGTATGAGTTTTGACTTTGATCCAGTCAAGAAACATGTGAATGTCTTCATTAATTTTCCACCTTGGTGATGCCAGAGCTAGAATAGTTTTACTTAAGTGAGTGAAAACCTGATTCAAGTTATTAATTTATAAGTTTTTTAAAACAGTTTTAATTTAGAAGCTCCTATGCACTAAACAATCTTCAAGATTACTATAGTAAAGTTGAAAAAAAAATTAAAAGGAGAGACACAGGAATTCCTGCCATATTTAACATGAGATCTAGTGATAAAAGATAGTTAATAAGTTAAACAAATAAGTAAAAATGGCCTCAGATGTTTACAAATGCTATGAAAAAATAAAAGCTTTTTTTTTAATGAATATAAAGTTTTATGGGGACATTGTAATTTTGGATAGCATGACTGTAATAGTTTTCTATTGTTACTCTAACAAGCTACCCCAGATTAGTGACTTAATTATCAAATCATTATATTATACAACTGAAACTAATATAATGCTTTAGTCAGGGGGAGGTGGATGCTAAGTCATGTCCAGCTCTTTGTGACCCCATGAACTACAGTCTGCCAGGCTCCTCCTTCCATGAGGAGTCTCCAGGCAAGAATATTGGAGTGGGTTGCCATGCCCTCCTCCAGGGGATTTTCCCAACCCAGGGATCAAATCTAGGTCTTCTGCATTGCCGGTGGATTCTTTACTGACTGGGCCGCCAGGAAAGCCCATGCCAGTTACACCTCAATAAAAAATAGTGACTTAAAGCAAATGTATTATATTTAACTTCACTTCAGAAGTCTGATGTCTCACTGAGCTAAAATCAAAGTGTTGGCAAGGCTACATTATTTCGAGGCTCTAAAAGGAGAACCAAATTCTTGCCTTTTGTATCTCTCTTGAACTTGAACTTTTCAGCCATTTCACCTCATTTAATGATTGTAATCCTCCAGTTGCTCAGGATTGAGAACTATGAGTCAGTCTTCCTGAACACTCTCATTCCTTATACTCCTCACAGTTTCTTCTCCTCATTGCATGCAGGGTAACATTTTATAGTACGGATCAGATCGTGTCAGTAACATGCTTTAAATACATCAATGAATTTTCACACAATTGAAATAAAAGTCAGATTCCTTCTGTGACATATAAGGCCTTACCTACTTCTCTATCTTCACGTGGCAATACTGTCACCTGGTTCCCAATCTTCAATAGCATTAATTTTTTTTTTTTTTCATCTCCAAACCTTCCAAACTTATACCAAACTTTACACTGGAAATTAGTTATGTTCACAATGCTCTTCCCTAGATCTCCCTATTGCTAGATCTTCTCAAATGAGCTGAACTGGATCACAGGATATTTTCTCTAGATGAAGCACACTTCTTTCCACATACTTACTAGTCTTCCATTGGCTTTTTAATTTCCTTTTTTATCAAGCTGGTCGTTCTCTAAAGTCATCTCACTTGTTTATTGTACGTTTGATGGGCTTCTCTGGTGGTTCTGATGGTAAAGAATCTGCTTGCAATGCAAGAGACCTAGGTTCTTAGGATGGGAAGAGCCTCTCTTCCCTTGGAGGAGGGAATGGCTACCCACTCCAGTTGCCTGGACAATCCCATAGCGAGAGGAGCCTCGTGGACTACCGTCCATGGGGTTGCAAAGAGTAGAGCATAACACTTTCATTTCTTTTGACATGCTACAAGAGTTAATATCCAAGATGCAGGGATCATTGTATGGTGCTAGGATGAAATATTTTCATGTTATTTAAATGGGATTTGTGCACCTTGGCAGTGTGCACTGTGAGTTCTTCCAAATGGAAGTAACAAGGTCTGTCTTCTACCCCTCCCCAAATATTAAGGCTTTGGTCTGTGTAGACACCTAGTAAGTCATATGTGCAGATACCTAATAAGTCACAAATGTGAATGAATGAGTAAGAGAGTTTCTGAAGAGATATTTTTTTCTTTAACTTAGGTACAATGTGATAATTATGATATCATCACATGCTCTAAGATGAAAGTTAGCAAGCAAGGTTCTGACTTAAACTAATTTTATTAATTTATCACATTTATCTAAAGATTCAAATAATTTACTTGGCTGAGGCATAGATATTATCAATAAATTATAAAATATATTATTAAATAATTATAACTGGAGTGAATGAGCTTCCCAAAAATTTTGCTGAAGGATTGGTTGCAGAAGTCTTACCATAAGACTGATGGTTGTGAAAGGCAAAAACATCTATTTCTGTTTATTGACTATGCCAAAGCCTTTGACTGTGTGGATCACAATAAACTGTGGAAAATTCTGAAAGAGATGGGAATACCAGACCACCTGACCTGCCTCCTGAGAAACCTATATGCAGGTCAAGAAGCAACAATTAGAACTGGACATGGAACAACAGACTAGTTCCAAATAGGAAAAAGAGTACATCAAGGCTGTATATTTTCACCCTGCTTATTTAACTTATATACAGAGTACTTCAAGAGAAACGCTGGTCTGGAAGAAGCACAAGCTGGAATCAATATTGCCAGGAGAAATATCAATAACCTCAGATATGCAGATGACACCACCCTTATGGCAGAAAGTGAAGAAGAACTAAAAGCCTCTTGATGAAAGTGAAAGAGGAAAGTGAAAAAGTTGGCTTAAAGCTCAACATTCAGAAAACAAAGATCATGGCATCTTGTCCCATCACTTCATGGCAAATAGATAGGGAAATGGTGGAAACAGTGTCAGACTTTATTTTTGGGGGCTCCAAAATCACTGCAGATGGTGATTGCAGCCATGAAATTAAAAGACACTTACTCCTTGGAAGGAAAGTTATGACCAACCTAGAGAGTATATTCAAAAGCAGAGACATTACTTTGCCAACAAAGGTCCATCTAGTCAAAGCTATGGTTTTTCCAGTGGTCATGTATGGATATGAGAGTTGGACTGTGGAGAAAGCTGAGTGCTGAAGAATTGATGGTTTTGAACTGTGGTGTTGGAGAAGACTCTTGAGAGTCCCTTGGACTGCAAGGAGATCCAACCAGTCCATTCTAAAGGAGGTCAGTCCTGGGTGTTCTTTGGAAGGACTGATACTAAAGCTGAAACTCCAGTACTCTGGCCACCTCATGTGAAGAGCTGACCCACTCGAAAAGACTCTGGTGCTGGGAGGGATTGGGGGCAGGAAGAGAAGGGAACTACAGAGGATGAGATGGCTGGATGGAATAACCGACTGGTTGGACATGAGTTTGAGTGAACTCCGGGAGTTGGTGATGCCTGCTGTGATTCATGGGGTCGCAAAGAGTCGGACACAACTTAGCGACCGAACTGATCTGAACTACTCCAGGCTCAACTCTCCAGATCCCCTTTTGTCTGCCACTATTTATTAACTGGTTCATGAAATTTCATGATTTGTAGACAATTTCCTTTTTGTAAGCAGAGCTTCTACATTCTCAGTTGATCTGACAGAGATCTGACCCTTTAAAATCTGGAGGCTTGGATCTTTCCTGGGAGTCCAGTGGTTAAGACTGTGCCTTCCAGTGCAGGGTGCATGGATTCAGTCCCTGGACAGGGAGCTAAGATTCTACATTGCTCACAGCCCAAAAATCAAAACATAAAACAGAAGCAATATTATATAAAATTCAATAATGACTTTAAAAATGGCTCACATCAAAAAAAAAAAGAAATCTAAATCTGGAGGCTAACATACACCAGTGGTAACTATGGAGGGAAACAGCACCACCTTTGGAGGCACTTGCTAGAGACCAGATACTGAATGAGGCCATTCTTAGCAAAACAGAAAGGGGTTCCTTCTTCTATCCCACAGGGTTCCGGAAAGCATAGATTTTCAATATATTTTATTCTCATTCACACACCTATCCCCATGAATCTCAGGGCCCCACTTTCCCTTGTCAGGGTCAAGATGTATCAAGGCTGCATATTTGCTGTTGGTTGTAGCATTTACAACCTTATAACCTTTTAGTGGACTTGATTTTCAGTATCTTCCTTATAGCTGAAATATTTAAGAATGGCTTCTAATATGACCTGAGAATTTCTGAGGTTTTTCACAGCATGCTTAAGGTTAAGATCAGTTAGTCCTGAGCCTACATGTTCTGTGCATGCATGCAAAGTCCCCATATTTGGCCAAAGCAGACATCTCACATAAAGTTTCTTATAATCATCATCACGTCTATACTAATCAAGTGCAGCAGTTACCTTCCTTCTCTTCACCTTCCATCTGAGTTTTTTCCTAATTAAACACTTCTGAAAGCCTTAGTAAGTATGATACCTGTGCATGCCAAGGATTATTACTCACCCTAATTATCCACAAAAATATTGTATATGTATTGATGTCAATCAGGGAGAATGCAAGTCTGAATTCTTATTCTGGAGTTTCAATTATAGGACCAGTGTGGTAATCAATTGTCTTAGTCCATTTTTTTTTTTTTTTAATTCAGCCAGAGGTCTAGCTTATATGGTAAATCTTTTGTAGATTTTTTTGGAGGGTAGAGCAGTGGTGGCAAGGTTGCTGTATTACTAGGGCAACATGACTGAGAGAACAGGATGAGGGCTACTCTAGGGAAGGAGAGAAAGAACTAGAAGTTTGTGGATAATCATGCTTACCACAAATTCACAAGGGAATACAGGCAAAAATCCTTCTCTGAAGCGCGTATATGGAATTACTGTGTCTGAAATTGTATATTATGCTGTGCTGTGCTTAGTCACTCAGTCATGTCCAGCTCTGTGACCCCTGGGACTGTAGCCTGTCAGGCTCCTCTGTCCATGGGGATTCTCCAGACAAGAATACTGGAGTGGGTAAGCAGATCTCCTCTAGGGGATCTTCCAACCCAGGGATTGAACACAGGTCTCCCGCATTGCAAACAGATTCTTTACCATCTGAACCACCGAGGAGGCCCAGAATTGTCTATCAGGGTGAGAAAAAAAAAAGGTCAAAGTTTATCTTGCCCTTCTCTCAGTTCGCCTGTCTTTCATTGTTCAAAATTAATGTATAGGGCTCAATACCCCTACATGTCTGCACTGTGTTAACTGGCTCTGTCTGGCCACTGCTGGGAAAAGCATAGACTTCATGGTTATAACTGAACTAAACGTGGGTGCTAGCAGTGTTGTAGCTGCTGCCTTAATAGGTGTCGTGTTGCCCATGACCAAGCTCAATCCTTGCCCTGAGGAGAGGCTGAAGGAGATGATGGGGTTGGGCAAGAGATGGCATATAACCTGGATATTCTATTAATATTCTATCACAACTTTATTTTAAATATTTTATGTGATTCTCTTTGTGAGGATACATCAGTGACATGAACTATATTCAATATATAAAACATATTTAAACAGTTTCAAATCCTGAAAGAAGATGCTGTGAAAGTGCTGCACTCAATATGCCAGCAAATTTGGAAAACTCAGCAGTGGCCATAGGACTGGAAAAGGTCAGTTTTCATTCCAATTCCAAAGAAAGGCAATGCCAAAGAATGCTCAATCTACTGCACAATTGCACTCAGCTCACATGCTAGTAAAATAATGCTCAAAATTCTACAAGCCAGGCTTCAGCAATACGTGAATCATGAATTCCCTGATGTTCAAGCTGGTTTTAGAAAAGGCAGAGGAACCAGAGACCAAATTGCCAACATCCGATGGATCATGATAAAGCAAGAGAGTTCCAGAAAAACATCTATTTCTGCTTTATTGACTAAGTAAAAGCCTTTGACTGTGTGGATTACAATAAACTGTGGAAATTCTGAAAGAGATGGGAATACCAGACCACCTGACCTGCCTCTTGAGAAACCTGTATGCAGGTCAGGAAGCAACAGTTAGAACTGGACAAGGAAAAACAGACTGGTTCCAAATAGGAAAAGGAGTATGTCAAGGCTGAATATTGTCACCCTACTTATTTAACTTCTCTGCAGAGTACATCATGAGAAATGCTGTACTGGAAGAAACACAAGCTGGAATCAAGATTGCCGGGAGAAATATCAATAACCTCAGATATGCAGATGACACCACCCTTATGGCAGAAAAGCCTCTTGATGAAAGTGAAAGAGGAGAGTGAAAAAGTTGGCTTAAAGCTCAACATTCAGAAAACGAAGATCGTGGCATCCAGTCCCATCACTTCATGGGAAATAGATGGGCAAACAGTGGAAACAGTGTCAGACTTTATTTTTTTGGACTGCAAAATCACTGCAGATGGTGACTGCAGCCATGAAATTAGAAGATGCTTACTCCTTGAAAGAAAAGTTATGACCAACTTAGATAGTATATTCAAAAGCAGAGACATTACTTTGCCGACTAAGGTCCATCTAGTCAAGGCTGTGGTTTTTCCTGTGGTCATGTATGGATGTGAGAATTGGACTGTGAAGAAGGCTGAGCACCGAAGAACTGATGGTTTTGAACTGTGATGTTGGAGAAGACTCTTGAGAGTCCCTTGGACTGCAATGAGATCCAACCAATCCATTCTGACGGAGATCAACCCTGGGATTTCTTTGGAAGGTATGATGCTGAAGCTGAAACTCCATTACTTTGGCCACCTCATGCGAAGAGTTGACTCACTGGAAAAGACTCTGATGCTGGGAGGGATTGGGGCCAGGAGGAGAAGGGGACGACAGAGGATGAGATGGCTGGATGGAATCATGGATTCGATGGATGTGAGTCTGATTGAACTCCGAGAGCTTGTAATGAACAGGGAGGCCTAGTGTGCTGCGATTCACGGGGTTGCAAAGAGTCGGACACGACTGAGAGACCGAACTGAACTGAACTGAAAGTGTTTTGTGTATGTTTGATTTGCATTAGTATAGCCAGCTTGCCATTTTTTTATTTTTTCTGCACTTCATACTCTGCATGTAACAGAATTCTCCCAGAGCTAAACAGGCATTTGTACTAGTGTGATCACAATCACAGGGTAACTGACAATCCTGGTACTATGCCTCCAGCTATGCAATTCAAGAACTGTAGCCCTGCTCCAAAGGCTCATTTAGTGGCTGGGAGTATCTGTCTAATATGATCTCAGTCTTCCTCCATCTTTGTGGATGAGAGATCCACCCTTGTGAATCTCATGAATGGATTTCCAGTTGCAACTCCTATCTCCCTTGGTGTTTTTAAGCAGATTCTGCCTGTAATGTTGGAGCAGTCACTGGGAAAGATGTCTTGCCAAGGTTACAAGCTGTGGAATATCTAACGTCCAAGCTGCAACAGAGCTCTCATTTTAGTCAACATATACTGAATTTTGGAAATGGAAATGACAGCCCACTCCAGTATTCTTGCCTGGAGAATCCCCTGGCCAGAGGAGCCTGGTGGGCTACAGTCCATGGGGTCCCACAGAGTCAGACATGACCGAAGTGACTAAACGCATACTGAATTTTAAGCAGAAGTAGAGAAAAATTATCACTGTCTATCTTTATTTTGCCATTTAGAAGATATGCTGGTCTTCCTTGGTCTCTGTTATTATTTTGGAGAAGCTCTTACACTTATGCCAACAAACTTTTGGCTCTGATCTGAGTTGAGAAAACAGATCCTGAGAACACTCCTAAGATATACAATATGTTGTGTTCCTCGCAGAAAATACTTTCAAACTCCTCCTCCCTTTTAAACCTAGAACAGCTCTATGGACTGAATCTATTCCCTTCAAATTCATTTGTTGAAGTCCTAATGCAATGATATCTGAATGTGGAGACTTTGAGAGCTGATTAAGGTTAGATGAGATCCTGAGGGCTGAACTTTCATGACGAGATTAGTCAGCTCCCTAAAAAGAGGAGGAAAGTGGGTGGGGCGGGGGGGGGGGNNNGGGGGGGGTGGTTAGAGTGACAATGGAGAGAGTCTTGTCTGCCCTCTCCAAGGGCACAAGGAGAAGGTTGCTGTTGACAAGTCAGAAAGACAATCCTCCTCAAAACCTAACACTCAGACTTCCAAACTCCAGAACTGTGAAAAATATACTTTTGCAGTTTAAGCCACCAAGTCTATGGGGTTTTGTTATGGCAGCCAAAGCTGAGTGATACAGTAGCATTCAAATTACTCTTGAAAATTTACTACTTACAGGGTGGACCTGCATTCCATCCTTCGTGACCAGATATGCTTGATTCCTGTGTAGGCACAAGTTTATATCCCTGCTTCCTACAGTTCCTTACAGTTCCAGTTTAGAGAATAATTTTTACCTCTTTTTCTGATGGAAGAGCTATCGCATCAAAATTGATTGGGAACTTTAATGGAAGGCCCATTCCACTCGGCAGGTGTGGATACAGGCAATTAGTAGCACAAATCCCCAGGATTAAAAAAAAAGTCAAGATTAGATTGTCATCTACTTCTTATACAATATGCTTCAAAAGAACTTGGAATTAAAAACAATTAAACAGCTTAATTTTTTAAAACTTTTAACTATAAAAAGTCAAATGTATATAAAAGTAGCTAGAAAAACATATAATAAAACCGCATATATGAATCACCTAGCTTCAAAAATTATCCATGCATGGCTGATCTTGCTTTACCTATATTCTCATCCATCTTCCCTCTGGTCTGACTGCATCTATAGAAAATTTAATATATATTGGTAAAAATATTCTCTTCAAAACATAAACATAGTAACTT
>SJYF01000642.1:171703-184419 GCA_006410515.1 Procapra przewalskii | reverse complement strand
CAAATTGTATAGTAAGCATAAAAATGTTTGTATACTTTTAGGCACCAAGAAACATAATAACTGAAAAATAATTATAAGAATTTATTTTATTTTTTAAGAAAGTATAGACATCTTATAATAAATACTGCTATCACACTCTGGAGAGCTCACACTATTAGGAAGATGCTAAGAGACCATCCTGAGTTTTCTGCATAAACACTGGTGTATTGAAACTATAGATGCTATAGGATTAGGTAAAATAGTTTACAAAACTACTTTATCTAAACCAACATCAGGAACTTCCTGAAGTTTCATTTTTCACCCAGGTTATCCTACATTATTTGGATTTTTGAGCAACTGTTTACTTAATAGTAAACAGCTTAATACTGAGCCTGGAATAAGGAATGTAGTTGAAATATGATCAGTGATTCTTTAGTGTTTATGAATGGATAAAAATGAGGCAGCATTATGTTTGAAGAGAGAAGACAGTTTCCCAGAGTAAACAGGCTTTGGGAGTAGAGGAATGAAATACTTACCTTTACTTCTTACCCCAATTGAAAATAATAATTCAGGAGTAAATTAAGAAGGGCTAGGAATCCTGAGGTGACTTAGAGGCTGACATCTGGTGGAACAGTGGTTAAAGAACCCAGCTGCCAATGCAGGATACACAGGAGACTTGGCTTCAAACCCTGGGTTGGGAAGATCCCCTTGGAGAAGGAAATGACAGCCCATCCAGTATTCTTGCCTGAGAAATCCCACGAACAGAGAAGCCTGGTGGGCTATATTCAGGCTACAGTCCATGAGGTCACAAAGAGTTGGACATGACTTAGAAACCGAGCATGCTCAACATGCATCCCATGACTATATTGCTCATTTTTTTTGTTATGTGAATGCCAATAAGTAAACCATGATTAATATAAAGTAACATGGTATTCATATTTCCTTTTGCCAGATGCTTCACCAGACTGTTTATGGAACTTATAATGTAACAATAATACTTCTAAGAAAGATTTGTTCTGCAATTAATAAACTTGCTGAATGGAAAGCAATTTTATGATATTGCTAAAGAGTAATGATGTGATATTTAAAGCTGTGACATAGTCTTTTAAATCGTGAACAGGAACATCAGTAATATACAGAGTTTAAGAAAGAGTAGAAAAATAGGAAGACATGAACCCATGAATTCCTCAATAAATCAAACAAAATAGTGCCTACACTCTAGATCCAAATACCTCTAACCTTTCATAAGTGTTCTTTTTATGTTTTCAAGTGCTAAGTATTTGGATATTCTGTCCTAACAACTGAGTATGTACTGACTGAATAAACTAATTCTATAGTGAAATCATTAGTGACATGCATAGCAAAATCTTTGAAAAAACCTGAAAAAGAATTTACTTATATAACCATATTTTTGAAATAACCATATTTTTGAAACTCAATCAACTTTAAAAAAACTTCAACCTTGCTAGTAATGTAAAATTTATAAGTAAATATAATTTTAATGGCAAAAACAAAGCCAAGATAAGTTAATCCCAAGAAATCTCTTTTATCCTATTAATAAATAAGCCTATATTTGGTTCAAATACACACACACACACAATATTCTTATGTGTTTTTCTGCTAATATTTTAATGTAATTTAAAATGTAACACAAATATTTAACAAATAGCAGAGGCCTACTGGCCTCTGATTTTAGGTAAAGAACATTACCAGAAGTTGTTTACATTAATGATTTTAGGTGATAATGGAGTAAGATTAGAGTAATTTTCTCTTTGTCATCTCATCAATAATACAAGTCATACTATCAAACTATATGTATTTTTTCCCCTAAATAGTCTCACTTTATTGTTAGTGAGATCAACAGAATAGGAAATCAAGACAGCGCATTCACTGCTAATTTTCCCTGTGGTTAATCGCCGAAACCGTTAATGAGACCCCTTGTGCTTTTCTGGCTACCTCTAACTTGAACTTGTTCAGCAAATTTTGTCTGCATTAGTAGTCATGGCAACTTCAGGATAAATATTGAGTGCTGGCCTTCCAACTGTTAAAAACCTCTAAGTCTCCTTTAAGTCCACAGTGTATTTCTACAGAGTCACAGGGATTCAAAACAATAGAAACTTTTCATCTAGATCCAAGGAAAAGAGGTAAAATGTCAAGACCAACCTAGTTTATTATGAAAGTAAATAGAAGTTGCAGTGCCAGTATTAAGAAAACTTTTTTACTCCTAAGGTGGTAGAACAAATGGCATATTTCATAGCAATTACGTGAAGCTTTCACATAAACAGATCATTAACACAGTTACAAACTTAGCTGCTCTAGGAACTATTGAAGAATGGGTGGACAAAAGGAATAATTCAAGACCAGTATGCTCTCAAAAACTTCATTGCCCTTTTAGTTATTTATGATATATGACTTTATGTAATGTCTTCTTAATTGAGGGTAAAAGTATATCAAGTCCAAACCTTTTAAAATTATACACTTTTCACTTGAAACTTAGTAACAGCTTTTCAGGCAGTGCTTGTATCTACAGATTACCTTGTGTTAAATCAAAATTCCATGTGTGTGGCATCAAATCTCATATTGTTGATTTCTTAGATAGGCAGAGTGCTGTGCCCAGCTTACATATTCTTTTTTTAATATATTTTATTTTATTTTTCTTACATTACAATGCTGTATTTGTTTTGCCATACATTGACATGAATTGGCCACAGCTGTACACGATCTCCCAATGCCGAAGCCCCCTCCCACCTCCCACCCCATATCATCTCCCTGGCTCATCCCGTGCACCAGCCGCAAGGATCCTGTATTCTGTATTAAACATAGACTGGCGCTTCGTTTCTTACATGATAGTTTGTATATTCTGATAGTGCCCTTTGATTTTTAGAATACTCAAATATATACCATTAAATATTGTTAAAATGAATATAAGCCCTGTGGCATATTGTATTTCCCATTGTTGTTGTCATTCAGTCCCTGAGTTCTGTCCAACTCTTTGCAACCCCATGGACTGTAGCACCCCAGGCTTCCCTGTCCTTCACTATCTCCCAGAGTTTGCTTAAACTCATGTCCATTGAGTTGGTGATGTCTTCCAGCCATCTAATCCTCTGTTACCCTCTTCTCCTCATATCTTCATTGTTTCCATAGATGACCACAATAATATTTTCTATACCACATACTTTTCTAACCATCTAACCTTGACATTCCTCCCGAGTGTTCTGTCCTTTGGATCTTGTGGACTATATGTCTCAGGTAGCAGTATGGTAGAAGAAACACTATAATTCCTGAGGCTCAGTCATCAACATAGCATAGACTCTTTGCCTTTTAGGCACACTTCCTTTTGGAACTCAGCTATGGCCATCTTGCAAAGAAGCCCAAACCAACACACAACAAAAAACTAAATGGAGAAGGCATATCTCAGCTGATAGCTGATAGTGTTTCCACTGCCTGCTGTCATCAATTGCCAGACATGCAAGTTAAAATGTATCGAGATGTTATCAGTCCATATCTGTTTAGTCCTGTCAGATTTAGTGTTTTCCTGCTGAGGCCCAAGACATCAATGAATAGAGCAAGTCACCACTGCTCTGGTTTTGAATTTTAAGCTTCGTAATACCAGAGCACAACAAAATGATCGTTATGACTTAAAGCTCAACATTCAGTAAACTAAGAGCATGGCATCTGGTCCAATCACGTCATGGGAAATAGATGGGGAAACAGTGGAAACAGTGTCAGACTTTATTTTGGTGGCTCCAAAATCACTGCAGATGGTGACTGCAGCCATGAAATTAAAAGACGCTTACTCCTTGGAAGAAAAGTTATGACCAACCTAGATAGCATATTCAAAAGCAGAGACATTACTTTGCCAACAAAGGTCTATCTAGTCAAGGCTATGGTTTTTTCCAGTGGTCATGTATGGATGTGAGAGTTGGACTGTGAAGAAACCTGAGCACTGAAGAACTGATGCTTTTGAACTGTGGTGTTGGAGAAAACTCTTGAGAGTCCCTTGGACTGCAAGGAAATCCAACCCGTCCATTCTAAAGGAGATCAGCCCTGGGTGTTCTTTGGAAGGAAAGATGCTAAAGCTGAAACTCCAGTACTCTGGCCACCTCATGAGAAGAGCTGACTGATTGGAAAAGACTCTGATGCTGGGAGGGATTGGGGGCAGGAGGAGAAGGGGATGACAGAGGATGAGATGGCTGGATGGCATCACCAACTTGACAGACATGAGTTTGAGTGAACTATGGGAGTTTGTGATGGACAGGGAGGCCTGGCGTGCTGTGATTCATGGGATCAAAGAGTCAGACACGACTGAGTGACTGAACTGAACTGAACTGATTGGGTAACTAGATAAGACACTAACTACTCATCTCCTTATTTGTACTATTCTTCAGATAGAAAGTTCCTAATTAGGTTTCCTAGATTTGTTTAAAAAAATGTTTTATATTAAGCCCAGCTTTATTCAGGGGAAGATCATTAAATATATTATTTCATTTCAAAAGTTTTATTAGTTGAATTGCCACCAAAGAAGCATCTAAGTAGCATAGAAGTTTTCACTAAAAGCATAAGCAAGATTTGCCCCTGTCAAAGGTTCAATTGAATTTATCACTTGGAGATATAGAATCAAGAACCTGATATTAACATTGTCAATAGTTATTTTGTTTCCTCCATATAAAATATTAAGAAAAATTTCCCTTTGCAAGATATAAATATTGATTCAGAAAAAGTCAGTAATTTATCTCTTGGGGATTTTGTTTTGTGTTGCAAATCAGATGTAACACATTATATGTTAAAGTTATGAAAAAAGAGACAAGAGAAGAGAGAAAGAAACATGCAGACTATGATGGCATTTTTTTTCTTAATTGATTTGCTGTTTCTGGTTCAACTGCATATCTTGATGTCACTGAAAAAGTGACAGTTTTTGTTGCTCAGTCATGTTCATCTTTGCGATACCATGGACTGTAGTCCACCAGGCTAGTCTGTCCATGAAATTCTCCAGGAAAGAACACTAGACTGGGTAGCCATCCCCTTCTCCAAGGGATCTTCCCAACCCAGGGATCAAATCTATGTCTCCTGCATGGGCAAGCGGCTTCTTTACCATCTGAGCCACCAGGGAAGATGTCCCTATGTTCCTGCAAAACTCAATTGTCATCTGAGGTTACTTAAAGATAATATATCAGTTAAAATTCTTTTGACTTGAGAACAGGGCTTCCCAGGTGGCACTACTGATAAAGAACCTGCCTGCCAATGGAGGAGACATAAGAGATGTGGGTTTGATCCCTGGGTTGGAAAGGAAATGACAATCCACTCGTTTTCTTGCCTGGAGAATCTAATGGACAGAGAAGCCTGACAGGCTACAGTCCATAGGCCCTCAAAGAGATGGACATGCCTGAAGCAACTTTGCACACACACACAGAATGCCTTTGACTTGAGAACAAGTTATAATGTCAGCTCTGTTGGCTTAGATGAAAGGAAGGGCATAAGATTCTATAACAAGAAATGAAGAGATAGAGTTCTGGCAGCTTAGCTGTAGAGAAACCAGAATCTTTCCATGTTCTCATACACCCATCCCAGTTTAAGATGCATCTCACCACTAGTTCCTCTTGTGGCTTTAGAATGCTTCAAAGTACGTATCTCTTGATTCATTCTACTTATTTCTTCATTCAGTACAATTGATACCATTTCCTTCTGCATGCCTTCTTCAGTTCTTTTTGCTCTCATTTGACCCTTCAGATCCCTTTAATTGTTTAGTTCCTCAACATTTGCAAATCCCAACATCTGTATATTAACATGATCTGTTAACATGCTTAAAAAAAAGGAAAAGTACAGTCTTTTGTACCACAGATTCATGTAGTCTTTTTGTAGCACTGAATCATTAATAGTAACCAGATTTCATCATTTTCTTTTTTTCACAAGTTTTTTCACATGGAAGGGAAAAATAATCTGATTTATCTTAAGAATAATTTCAATAATATAATATTTTCAGGAGACATAATCAGTTTTCATTTTGAGTACTATTTCTTTTCCTTAGTTTCACTTTATTTTGTTTTCTTTCCAGTTAGTTCAGGTCTATAGCTTGTCAGTAGTAAAAGGCCCATTAATAAAAGTATTATAGGAAATATTCCATAAGAATAATTTCTTAGTAAAAATAATTTTGTATTCTGAAGCACAATTTATTTTTAACTGAATAGGCAATTAGCTATGGCAAATATAAATGACTGAGTCATATGGAAATTACATAGAAAAAAAAAAGCACATCGCTAAAAAAGCACATTGCCAAAAATTAAACACTATGGATGTGTATTGCTTTCAAGATTTTGTTTAAAATTTCTTCTGTGACCCTACCTATACACAAACTATAACATACTCAAACTACAGTTTTGTCTTATGATGTACTTTCTTCTTCTTTTTATTTTTTAAATTTAAATTTATTTATTTTAGTTGGAGGCTAATTGCTTAACAATATTGTATTGGTTTTCCATGTAACAACATGAATCCACCATGGGTGTACACGTGTTCCCTATCCTGAAGCCCTCTCCCTCCTCCCTCCCCGTGCCATCCCTCTGCGTCATCCTAGTGCACCAGATGTACTTTCTTAGTCTTTTGTACAGAAAAAATTGTTGGGGTTGTTGAATATTTTAAAAATAGTACTATAATGCCATGAAATATTTTCAAATGAATATAGTATTAAAAATATATGTAGTATCATTTCCACACTTTTGTTTTTGCATTACATCTTATCTTTTTAGTATTAAAATACTACTGTCACATATTAACTTTTGTACTAATTAGTATCCACATTTTATATTAATAAAATACGTTTAAATTTACTCTTGTAATGGAGTTACTGAGGCAGATAACAGTGTATATTTTCTTAAGGTTGTTACACAAATGAATATATTTAATAAAAATGTAGATAATTTTCTGGGCTGTTGATAATATGCCTAAAATGTGTTTCTTATTAATTTTCATATGTTTATCATTTGATTTCATCATTTACATAGTAAGTCCTAGTCAATATTATATGGCATCAGCTACTGAAAATTGCATATTGCCCTGTCATCTACAGGATAAAATATAGCTTTCAATACTTTAAAGTTCTCACTTTTCATTTGTAAAATGGACACAGAACTTTGCAGTATAAACAAACCTTTTTTCTCTTTTTTTGTCATTTGTAAGTGAGGGAAGTTTATATAAATGAGAAGCCATAAGATGTTTTTACCATTATGAGAAAAGAAAAATCAACTAAGTGACAGGTTTTAAAATGGAAGGTTAACTCCATAAAAATCTATTTTGATTTAATAAATTCATTTTTGAAAATTATGGAAGTATCCTTTAATGCTGGTTTTAGAAAAGGCAGAGGAACCAGAGATCAAATTGCCAACATCTGCTGGATCATCGAAAAAGCAAGAGAGTTCCAGAAAAACATCTATTTCTGCTTTATTGATTATGTCAAAGCCTTTGACTGTGTGGATCACAATAAACTGTGGAAAATTCTTCAAGAGATGGGAATACCAGACCACCTAACCTGCCTATTGAGAAATCTGTTTGCAAGTCAGGAAGCAACAGTTAGAACTGGACATGGAACAACAGGAAAAGGAAATAGGAAAAAAAGTCATGTCCGACTTTTTGCGACCACATGAATCGCAGCATGCCAGGCCTCCCTGTTCATCACCATCTCTCGGTGTTCATTCAGACTCACCTCCATCGAGTCCGTGATGCCATCCAGCCATCTCATCCTTGGTCGCCCCCTTCTCCTCCTGCCCCCAATCCCTCCCAGCATCAGAGTCTTTTCCAATGAGTCAACTCTTCGCATGAGGTGGCCAAAGTACTGGAGTTTCAGCTTCAGCATCATTCCTTCCAAAGAAATCCCAGGGTTGATCTCCTTACAGTCCAAAGGACTCTCAAGAGTCTTCTCCAACACCACAGTTCAAAAGCATCAATTCTTCAGCACTCAGCCTTCTTCACAGTCCAACTCACATCCATACATGACCACAGGAAAAACCATAGCCTTGACTAGACAGACCTTAGTGGCAAAATAATGTCTCTGCTTTTGAATATGCCACCTAGGTTGGTCATAACTTTTCTTCCAAGGAGTAAGCATCTTCTAATTTCATGGCTGCAATCACCATCTGCAGTGATTTTGGAGCCCCCAAAAATAAACCTGACACTGTTTCCACTGTTTCCCTATCTATTTCCCATGAAGTGATGCGACCAGATGCCATGATCTTCATTTTCTGAATGTTGAGCTTTAAGCCAACTTTTTTGCTCTCCTCTTTCACTTTCATCAAGAGGCTTTTTAGCTCCTCTTCACTTTCTGCCATAAGGGTGGTGTTATCTGCATATCTGAGGTTATTGATATTTCTCCCAGCAATCTTGATTCCAGCTTGTGTTTCTTCCAGCCCAGTGTTTCTCATGATGTACCCTGGTGGCTCTGATGGTAAAGCGTCTGCCTGCAGTGTGGGAGACCCGGATTCGATTCCTGGGTTGGGAAGATCCCCTGGAGAAGGAAATGGAAATCCACTCCAGCACTCTTGCCTGGAAAATCCCGTGGACGAAGGAGCCTGGAAGGCTGCAATCCATGGGGTCGCTGAGGGTCGGATACGACTGAGCGACTTCACTTCACTCTGCATATAAGTTAAATAAGCAGGGTGACAATATACAGCCTTGACATACTCCTTTTCCTATTTGGAACCAGTCTGTTGCTCCATGTCCAATTCTAACTGTTGCTTCCTGACCTGCATACAGATTTCTCAAGAGGTAGGTTAGGTGGTTTGGAATTCCCATCTCTTTCAGAATTTTCCACAGTTTCTTGTGATCCACACAGTAAAAGGCTTTGGCATAGTCAATAAGGCAGAAATAGATGTTTTTCTGGAATTCTCTTGCTTTTTCAATGATCCAGCAGATGTTGGCAATTTGATCTCTTGTTCCTCTGCCTTTTCTAAAACCAGCTTGAACATCATGGAGTTCACAGTTCACATATTGCTGAATCCTGGCTTGGAGAATTTTGAGCATTTTACTACATGTGAGATGAGTTCAATTGTGTGGTAATTTGAGCATTCTTTGGCATTGTCTGTCCTTGGAATTGGAATGAAAACTGACCTTTTCCATTCCTGTGGCCACTGCTGAGTTTTCCAAATTTGCTGGTATATTGAGTGCACCACTTTCACAGCATCATCATTCAGGATTTGAAACAGCTCAACTGGAATTCCATCACCTCCACTAGCTTTGTTCGTACTGATGCTTTCTAAGGCCCACTTGACTTCACATTCCAGGATGTCTGGCTCTAGATTAGTGATCCCATCATCATGATTATCTGGGTCTTGAAGATCTTTTTTGTAAAGTTCTTCCGTGTATTCTTGCCACCTCTTCTTAATACCTTCTGCTTCTGTTAGGTCCATACCATTTCTGTCCTTTATTGAGCCCATCTTTGCATGAAATGTTCCCTTGGTATCTCTAATTTTCTTGAAGTGATCTCTAGTCTTTCCTATTCTGTTCTTTCCCCCTATTTCTTTGCATTGATTGCTGAAGAAGGCTTTCTTCTCTCTTCTTGCTATTCTTTGGAACTCTGCATTCAGATGCTTATATCTTTCCTTTTCTCCTTTGCTTTTCGCCTCTCCTCTTTTCACAGCTATTTGTAAGGCCTCCCTAGACAGCCATTTTGCTTTTTTGCATTTCTTTTTCATGGGGATGGTCTGGGAAAACCGCTAGACCATTCAGGTATGACCTAAATCAAATCTTAAATACTGAATAATAAATAACCAATTTGGATTTTACTTGAGTCAGCATAAAATTCTTTCTAATAAAATAACAGAGATGGTCACAAATATTTTAATACATGCTTTTGCTTCCCATGGTTTTATATACTTGAAGTAAAAATCCTCCTTAGTGGAGTCTTGGCACCAAGTACTATAGCCATAGAGAGAATTCTTATTTCCCTCTATCTACAATATTGATTAGAAGGTGAATTACAGAGCCTCCCTCTTCAAAACGCATTCTGGAGTTTTTGAGTTTTTTTGTTTGTTTTAGGGTGTATTACCCCAGTTGAATTCCTGGGTTAGGAAGATCTGCTGGTAAAGGGATAAGCTACCATTCCAGTATTCTTGGGCTTCCCGTGTGGCTCAGCTGGTAGAGAATCCACCTGTAATGTCAGAGACCTCGGTTTGATCCATGGGTTGGGAAGTTCGCCTGGAGAACAAAAAGGCTACCCACTCCAATGTTCTGGCCTGGAGAATTCCTAAGAATCAGACAGGACTGAACAACTTGACTTTCACTTTCACTTTCTTTCTTTGAAAAGGACCTATAGATCTGTGTAACTGTAATTACTACATTATTTTCTTGGTAAAAGACACTGCCTGTCCCTCTTCATTTAGCAGGACTAGCCTTAACTAAGATTTTCTTGATCACATATCAGCTATGATTATCTTATCTGTAAACTAAATCTTTTCTTGAAACTCTATAATTATCTTTAGGCAATATTAAAAATTTTCTCATGCAAAAAGATATCAACTAAGTTATAGACATATCGGTTATAATTCTTAACTGTTGCCAGTGTTGAAGTTCCTCTTCTGAGGTAAAGAAATCTGTTTATGATTAAAGGAATGTGAGTTTTACTGACTCTGCAGCCAGGCAGCAGGCCACATTTCTTCTCTTTCTGAGAAGAAATCTTGTTAGGAAAAGTGAGTACAAGGATTTAATTGTGTGTAGGTTAGGACTGGATGTTATTACATTGTGATATCATAGTTGAATCTTCATATTGGTGGTTATTTAAAGAAGAGAGATTCTTGGTGAAGAAGAAAGCATTATGTGCATCATCTGACATTCTTAACCGTAAATGAATGAACAGTGAGGATAAGAGTTCTGGTCCTTGTAAGCTATCTTAATAATTGAGAAAAAGATAATTTTGTGTTTATAATACTTTATTTTAAAACATGCTTTCTATTATATTTAGATAAGTTGGTAATTCTGTTATCTTTGAAATCACCTCTTAGTTTCTAGTAAGTCAGTAGGAAATGGATAGATTTGTTCTTACTTTTTAGAAAATCACAAATATGCATAACACATATGCACAGAATGTGGTAGAGAGACCTTGTGATAATCATGAATAACTACAAAGCAGCTTCTGAGTTCAAGGCTCTATTCTAAGACTTTTACAAGAATTAACTGACTTAATTCTACATGACCTTGTGAGTAGGTTTTATCAGAATCCTCAACTTACAGATGAGACACCTGAGGCACAGGGATTTTAAGAAGCTTTCTCACATTCACACATGTCCTGAGTTCCTGAGCCAGGCTTCAAACTCAATCAGTCTAAATCTAGAGTGTGTGATTCATTAAACACAATAGGGAAGAAAAAATAGGATAGAAACAGGAATAGATCATAAGTTAAGGTCAATAAAAACGGCACTGGTTGAAAAGTCAAGAGCTCATGAGGTCAGATTTGTTTGGGGAATTGGAAGATATTAGCTAGAAGTAGGAGGAAAATGTTGGTTATTGATGCAGTTGTTGTTTATATTGATTTAAAGAGAAATGAAGAAAAAAACTGAGCTGTAAACAACCTTTTTATAAATAAACTTTCACCTCTTCTTTTTGGAAAGGTCCCAGTAAAAATTTAAATTGACCTCACTACTGTTGGTTTTGGAAACCAAGAGTATTTCTTTGAAAGTTATACTATATTTGGTGTTGACCTCACCTCAAGGGTTTCCCAGGTGGTGCTAGTGGTAAAGAATTTCCTCCCAGTGCAGCAGACATAAAAGACACAGATTTTGTCCTTGAATCAGGAAGATCCCCTGGAGGAGGGCATGGAACCCACTCCAATATTCCTGCCTGGATAATCCCATAGACAGAGGAGATTGGTGGGCTTTTGTCCATGGGATCGCAAAGGGTTAGACATGACTGAAGTGACCTAGCGCATACACACACATACACACACACACACACACACACACACACACGAGAGAGAGAGAGAGAGAGAGGAAGAGTTGGGCTCAAGATGGAATGCTGAAGGGGTGGTTCTTAGATTTTTTTTACCTATGACTCAGTACCCTACACTAAATTATTTCCACACACTAAGCTAGCCACATGTAGCCAAGAGAACCTCTGGCACAAGATTTTAGGGACTTGAAATAGCCATATACAACAGTTACTACTAATGTGCTTTTACAAGCATGTCAGCTTTCTGTTGAAATTATGGTGTGAAGCACTGTTATGTCAAGTGAACCATGAGCCATAATTTTGGCATCATTTGGAAATTCATTAGTTATGTTATCTGACTCTACTTCAGGCCAATGGGATCAGAATCTTTGAGAATGGAGTCTGATATTCTGTATCTTACCAAGTTAATTACTGAGAACATCAAAGTTTGAGGTGTAATGATGTGAGTATTGCCTATCATTCAGACATAAGGCCATGATGGCACTTAGATTACCACCAAAACACCAAAAAAAGAAAGAAAAAATGTTGGCAATTAGTTGGAGATATTAAATACAAACTTGGAAGAAAAAATGCATTGTTTGAGATGGGTTATCTACTGAGAATGAAAAATATACAATAGTATTTGAGTTTACTCCTCCGCAAAATATAAAATACATACATATTTTAACTAAAAAGCTATGAACTTCCAATCTCATTTGATTTTTCTGAAAGTATTAAGGATCATATGGATGAAAACTGTGGTGAGAACAGCTCCACAAACTTGATGTACCCAGAACTTGCTTAGTGGCAGACAAAAAAAAAAAAAAAAA
>SJYF01000642.1:98238-109362 GCA_006410515.1 Procapra przewalskii | reverse complement strand
GGAGTCAAATTTCAAAACAAGTCAAAATCTTCCAATATTTAGTTATCTATATTATTAGAAGGGCCGTGATCATTTTGTTTCAATGTAATGCTTGACTCTTTTCCCTTAAAGCTTTGCTATTGTTAACAAAATAATCTTCAATTTTTAACTATTGAACGATTTCTAATTTTTCTTACTTTGTTTTTATCTTTCAACACACAGTTTTCTCATTAAATTAAACCTAAGCCTTCAGTGCCGGGAGCCAGCATGGGAGATCCCACCCATGACAAGGTCATGCAGAGGAGACCTGACAAGCAAGGCGGATCAGGAATCGAGGGACACCCTGGACCTGCTCGAGCATCTACCACAAACCAAAGTCTGTCTGTCTACTGTTTACCACATTATGCCTTTCATCAACTCTTCTGACATTAACAGGGGGCTATCCCCGACCACCTTTCTCTGGAGAAAATCAACTTAGGGCTCTAGCTGATAAGTCTCCTGGGCATGAAAGGAGCATTTCAATTCAAACCCCCTTGTTAGCATTCTAGCTTGCTTGGCAGGTTTATCCAGACTCTTGCAACTACGCATATGCTTGTTCACAACATCCCAACCATGACACAGGAAGCCTAAGCATTCTAAAAATATAGAGCCCTTTCAGGGGTGAAAAAGTTTTATTAAAATAATACTGGTGAAGGGTTTCATTGTTGAGCCAGTGCTTGCTGCCAAGTTCCCATATCCCTTATCCATTGGTGCCTGGGAGTGCATTAGTTAATATAGCTGGAATGTAAGAAAAATAAGTAGTAGTCTTGGTATTAACCACATCAGACCTTTGAGCTAATAAGTTCTTTTTTGTTGTTGTAACCCACTGCACCTTTGCTCCATGAGAATGTAACTCGGTTTAGGTACTTTCTGAGGCTGATACAGATTAGAGATATAAAGAAAAAACACTTCAAGGGAAGACAAGTTTTCTGGTTGATCAACCTTTATCAAAAAAAGGGTCATAAAATGTCAACAGGCCTCCAAGTCCAGAAGATAATGTACACAACATAAGACCCTTATTTATGGGAAAGATATGCAGAAAAAAATCCTGGTTTCGATAAGGGCAAAACTGCCGGAATGTTTGAGCTAACTCTGCATGACCTTGCATCTTTCATTTTCCTCTATGTACAAGTCAGGGTATAAAAGCCCCTTTTGAAAATAGTTACAGGCCTCGCTCACTGAAGCTTGGTCTCCTCATGTCATTCATTCGTTTGCCAATGCTGTTCATCCTGAGGGTATCCCTGGACTCTGCTGAGGCTGGACCCCAGCACTTCAGTGTTATTTAGGTCACCTGCAGCTATAGAATGCATTGTGTTTTTTAAGCTCAGTGATCTTAAATATACTTTATACTTTCTCAAAGAGTTTTGGATACTTATACATAAACTTAAAAAAAAAAATACTGCCCTGTATTGTGATTGGGTTTATTAGGTAGTTAGAATAGGAAACAGGAGTCCAAAATGGCAGTGGCTAAAAGACAAGAAAGGGACAAGCCCTGGAAAATAGAACAAAGAAAGGTCAAAGGAAGGTCCAAGGCTTGGAGTGAGGACCTCAGGTAGAACAAACAGCACTCCTGCCTAGCCCAGTTTACATAGGGCAGGCCCCAGAGGGAGGAAAAAAAGTGTTTACAAAGAGGAACGAAAGTGTTGGGTGTCTCTCTCCTGCGCGCACATACGCTCATTCTCTCTTTCTCTCTCTTCTCTTTACGTCTTTTGGGTCAGCAGGCCCCCATGCCTCAAGGATGTATTTTTCTTTATTTTCTAAATAAAACTGATTTGTCTGAGAACTATAACACAGGCTGTCCAAGAGAGGGCTTTAACATCCATCGCTTCAAATTTTTCTTGTGACGAGACAGAACCGAGGAAATTACACTCATCTGACATGTTTATGGAATTATTTCATACAAATTTTGTACTGAATCAACAAATAATTTAAATAAGTAGTGTGTTCAGGTCTAAAATATTTAAGAAGCTTTAACTTTTTTCTTATATTTTGACAAACTTAAACTCTTTGTACTAGAAAATGTAATACACACAAGTCAGAAAAAATTAATTAAAATTTATAGATTGAAGGGCAATAGGAAGACAGTGAGGATAACTCTGGAAGTAGGTAGAATAAAGCTAATGATGGTTTCTGTTGAGAAGTAGTGGATTTTAACCTGGATTAAATGAAAGATAGTGGTTCTCTCATCTTGGGACTAGGATACTTTCCCTAAGCATGAACCCTTCTAAAATTTGAATAGAAAATTAATGGGAATTTTTTGATAAAATTCTAGATTTCCTAAGCCTTCTGAAAAGGCATTATTGGTAATGCAAATCTGTGTGCCCAAAGCACAGTGAGGCCAAACTGAAATGTCAGAGTTTGGAGCAAAGAAAGTTTTATTCTGGGGCTATGCAAGGAGAGATAGCTCTGGCCCAGAAAAAACCTGAGTTCCCCAAAGGGCTTCTGCAAAGACTTTTTAAAGGACAGGTATGGAGGCCATGGCAGGGGATGAGGGATGGGGTGGGGACTGTGCACAATGACACAGGGTACATGCAGTTCTCTGATTGGTTGATGATGAGACAGATCTCAAAGGCCTGAGGCTGTGTGCTTAAGGTCATCAAGTAGTTCCTCCATTTGCAGGGGAGAAGGGTAACATCTGCAAAACAACTCAGGAAATTGGCATCAAATACTGACAGAGGATGAGATGCTTGGATGACATCACCAACACAATGGACAATGGCTTGAGCAAACTCCAGGAGATGATGGGGAAGCCTGGCGTTCTGCAGTCCTTGGGGTCCCAGGGTCCGAGAGGACTTAGTGGCTGACTAAGCAACCAACAACAACTGTAATCTAGGTACTTCTGAGAGGACCTCAAGGAGAGGATGTGGGAGAAGTCTTTCCTGGGAAGGCCCCATAGGGTCCTGCTAGGTTACAGTATGAATTGCATACTAAAAATGTATTATCTTACAACTGAGAAGATAGAATAGTTGCCTAATATCATTGTTGCAGTGATTAGTGATGATGGGAAGACAGTAATTAAAGAGCAGCAATCTTTGGCTGCTTTCTTGGTTTGCCCAGAATTTGTGATCCAAAGGACCGTTTTCACATATATTCACTACCGTTTTTCTAAATGCTATGTTAATAACCTATGTATTTTAGATTCGGCTAGCCTAAGTTAGGCAAACTTTTAATAAGCCCACATAAAAGGAGCATCCCTCCACAGAATTCCTGGCTAATTTTCTTCAACCTTGGTTGAGGAAAAATCTTTTCCAGGCCTCACAATCTGTTCATTCCCTCCTAGCCCTGTCCTATAAACTAGGGTTGCTTTTATCTGAAGTTGTTGGTCCAGCTCTTCAGATATATTCCAAACTAGTCAGCCTTATCCACAGGGAAGGCAGGGAGTAGCCCCAGAGCCACAGTGTTTTTTTCAAAGGTCTCTCTGAACAGGGTGATGGTACTGGCCTGTAATGAGAGGAAGGAATCTTGTCAAATGTGCTCCAAATAAGTGTTACAGACTTCCCCCTCGAACAGCTTCTTTCTATCCAGAATTTAGTAATGTTTGTAACTTTATTCCTCAGGCTAACACTGGATTTTTCAGACTTGCCAGAAGAGAGTAGATCCAAAGGAAACCTGTCTTTCCTATCCTGTCAGGATTCAGAAACTCACTGCCAACACAAGTTAGTTTGTGCTCAGACAGTCTTCTTACTAAATGATTCTAAGAAAAGAGAAAGTTGGAGCTGTTGTGTCAGCCTCAAGGGATCCAATCATTACACTGACCCAGCCATCTCCTTTTTGTGTTTCCTAGGTGACACTTGCGGTAAGGAACCTACCTGGCAGTGCAGGAGACGTAAAAGACATGGGTTCGTCCCTTCATAAAAGATCTCCTAGAGAAGGAAATGGCAACCGACTTCAGGATTCCTGCCTGGAGAATTTCATGGACAGAGGAGCCTGGCAGGCTACAGTTCATGGGGTTCCAAAGATCGGACACGACTGAAGTCGCTTAGTATGCATGCACACAGCCATCTTCTTTGACCTGATTGATGCCTCAATAGAGAGCGACTACGAATAAATTTATTGACAATTAAACAGTTTACACTACTGACTTTAAAACACTTAAATATACATAGAATTTCTAATGCAAATAACAATAGTAGTTGCTCCTAGGATTTATTAGAGGAGAAGGAAATGGCAACCCACTCCAGTATTCTTGCCTAGAGAATCCCATGGAGAGAGGCTCCTGGTGGGCTGCCGTCCATAGGGTCGCACAGAGTTGGGCACGACTTAAAGACTTAGCAGCAGCAGCAGCAGCAGCATTAGCAGGATTTCTTAGACTTCCACAGAACTTAGTGGATTTCCATCAACACGGTTGTAAATTATTTTAAAATAAAATTTAAATATCTGACTGTCTTTTCATTTGCTCAGGATTGCTAGTTACAGGGAAAGCTGGTTTTCATCAAGCAGTTCAGCCTCTTCTTTTCTTTAGGCAACTGGACGCCACTTTACTTATAAAATGCTAATTTTATTCATCTTAAAATCCAGCTGAAGTTAAATACAGCCTGCTTTCATATTATGTAATGGCACTAATAGAAGTTGCAAACCAATTTTATTCTTAATTATATAATTGATGATGTCCTTATAAAATCAAGAATTTGCAACCATAAAGATTCAGATAAGAAATATCAGAGTTCCAGTAATAATGTCAGAACATTAAAAAAGCAAATATTTAAAATATTTAATTCATAAAAGAAAAAAGAATGTTTTTAAGATACATTTTAACCTGAAGTTAAAAAAAGCTTAAAATGTAATTGTTTTTATAATATCAAAATAAAAATTTTATTTGTTATATAACATCACATATTTTAGTTAATTACACTAAAAATATAGCTGAAGAGATTTTTTTTTTTGCACAGGTGTGGTAGTTGTGCTTAAAACAATTATCACTTTTTTCCTTTTAAAATTAATTTTATTTATTCTTTAGTTGGAGGAAAATTACTTTATAATATTGTGTTGGTTTCTGCCATACAACTATGCAATTTACCCATAATTATATATACACTACTTCCCTCTTGAATCACCATCTCCTTTCACCTTCCCACCATCACTGAGTGCCAGGCTTGGCTCCCTGTGTTATATAGCAACTTCTCACTAGCTATCTATTTTACAATTATCATTTATGTTGTCTTTTGCTTCTTAAATATGGGTGTTGTTTCAATCCCAGCATGTTGATAGTGATGCTGTCTGGGCCAAGGTCAGTGTACTTGTATCGAGTCCCCAGAGATATTTCTCTCACTGTATTCAGTGCTGTGACTGGACTGGCCCTTGTCATTCTTATGACTGCAGAACACACTTCAGCAAAAAGCATCAGGAATTGTGAAGAACAAGATTTAGTACTCTTCTTGTTCTGGAGGGTACTTGAAATGTCTGAAGGCCACACAGCTGAGGTTAAGGGCAAAGAGAGAGAATATGAACCTGGAACTTTATTAAGATCCAAGGATAGAGTATCTAGGGTTTTGTAGGTTTACTTTTTATTGACTGATTTAAAGCATAAGAATGAGAATTAGTGCTTAAGAAGGAAGAAGCAGGATCACTTGAGATGCGTTATCCAGGGTACTCACGGCTTTCTGCAAGAGCCTTGCTCCTTATCTGGTTGTTTTGCTAGTAGCCATGAAACACAGCTGGATACTTATTTATTTAAGTTAGATATATTTTGAAATAGATGCCTTGGCAATCAAAAGCTTAATATCAAACACTTATGCTGTCTGTATTGGCTGGTGATGACTAAGGACAGGTATTCTTTATTCCCTCTGAGTTGACCTTGCTGACACAGAGAGCTGAAATTTTCAGGGTTGCTTCTACTCATGTGTCCTTTTTCTTTTCTTTTTTAATTATTTGTTTATTTTTGGCTGTGCTGGGTCTTTGTTGCTGGGAATGAGCTTTCTCTAGTTGCTGCAAGCTGGTGCTCCTCTCTAGTTGAGAGCCAAGGGCTTCTCATTGCAATGGCTTCTCTTTTTGCGGAGCACAGGCTTAGTAGTTGTGGCACACAGGCTTAGTTACCTTGCAATCTGTGGGATCTTCCTGGACCAGGGATTGAACCCATGTTGCCTGAACTGACAAGTGGATTCTTAATGACTGGACTCACCAAGGAAGCCCCAGCTGACATGTCTTTAATGTGATTGAAATATCTAGAAGAGTTCAGGGCTGGTCAGATATCTCTTTGTCTCTCTCTACATGGCCTCTCTATATGGTTAGGTTGGGCTTCCTTACAACATGGTGGTTGCACAATTTCTTGCATATTGCCTGCTTCCTTCAGAGCACAAAGGTGGAATAAGTGCTCCTGGAATAATTCTATCTTAGAAGTGGGTGGAAGGGCGTAGTATTTGAGCTTGGTTCTATAATTTTTTTAAACAACTTTATTGAGATCTTACTGACATATATAAAACTTCATATACTTAGAATACCACTTCAATACATTTTTACCTAAGTATATAAATTGAAATCATCACTCACTTCCAAATAATGACTCTATCCATCAGACAAAGCAGTTTCCCTTTGGAAACGTCTCTTCATTCTCTCTGTTTCCACTCCTCATTCATCTCTAGCATTGATTTTGGCAACAACTGATCTGCTGTCATTATAGATTAGGCTGCATTTTTCAGAGTTTATGTAATTTATATCATGTACTCACATGTTTTTCCTGCTTCTTAGCATAATTGTTTTGAAATTCATTTTTGCTATTCTCTATATTAATATTTTGCTCTTCTGTTTGGAATAATTCTATTGAAATTCATCTTTGCTGTTGTCTGTATTAATAATTCATTCATTTTTGTCGGTGAGTAGCATTCCATTGTGTGGATATGCTACAATTTGTTTATTTATTCTCCACTTGACAAACTCTTGGTTATTTCCAGGATGGGGCCACTATAAATGGAGCTGGTATATTATTCATTTACAAGTCCTTATATGTATATGAAGGTGAAAGTGAAAGTCACTCCATCATGTCCAACTCTTCGTGACTTCATAGACTGGACTGTAGCCCACCAGGCTCCTCTGTTCATGGAATTCTCCAGGCAAGAATACTGGAGTGGGTTGCCATTCCTTTTTTCAGGGCATGCTTTTCCATTTTTCTTGGCTATTACCTTGGGAGGAAATGGCTAGATAATGTAGTAGGTATTTGCATTCCTTTTCACAGCTCCAGTTTAACCAAATTATGTACTCACTATAATTTTTTCACTTTTACAATTATATATAGTGAAATCCAACTAATAGTAGTCTAATGTATTTGTCATTTATGTGCTCATACACATATATAGTACCCATATGTGTATGTCTTTCTAATTAATAATCCCTATATAAAATTTTGTATGTATTTTATCAGCATTGGTATATGGTTTCTTATTTGTTTGCATGTTAGTAAAGAGAAAAGATAATTATAATCTCTATCTACACTTTGTTTCATTATGTATTCTTATCAAACATTGTGAGATAAAGAATTTATGTTGTTCTCTATAAAATATTTATCATTAGAGATATGACTATCTAATACACAATTTTGAGTGATTATAACTTGTGGCTTAGTTCACAGTAATGTATAAGACATAGGAACCATGGCACAATTTTATTTATCTTATTAATAATCTGCTTAAGACCCCACAATGTGAAACAGCTTTAGTGATAGAAAACCTTATATCAGTGCTTTACTGGGAACAGAATGGCCAAATATACATAAATAAATAGAGAGAGACTAGGGGACAGAGTGTTAGTACTATTTGAACTAGAATTTTTTTTATGGTCATCATAATTTTTAATTTCTTCTCTTTGTAGACACTTTTAATTATTTTAGGTAAATATTAAAAATGCAATATATCAAGAGCAAAATTAATAGTACTCCAAAAATTGCCATTGTGTTAGTTATTATATTTAACCCTGATCATGACAGAAAGCTTTCTGGCTTACAACATGATTTGTCAAACCCAAATCAGTAGTGTTACAGTGTATTTATTTTGTTGATTGGTTGTAGAATTATACTGAAAGAGCACGCATTCCTCTTCTTAGTTACTGTATTGTGATCTTTTTATTATACCCCTGCAGAATAAGCCGGAAAGAACAGACACTTGAGTTGTAGCTGTCTGCTGTATTGTGGTAGAAGGCAGACAGTGACAACAAGACTTCTTTCCTCATCCTCAGTATAGAAATAAGAGACTTTGAAGGCTTAACTCACATTTCTAAAGTTCAGATCTCTCATTTGTAGAAATGATAATATCCCCATTTGTCTACATCACAAAGATAATCTGAGAATCAAATCAAATGAGATCATTGAAGTAAAAGTACTTGGTTAACTTCAAAGCACTTTAGAAATGTACAATGATTTAGGGACAACACCAGGGTTTATGTATGGCTTTCTGCTTTAGAAAAAGCTAGATTAAGGTTACAATTCAATTTTTAGAATTGAATTATGTGTACAGAGAGATACGGAGTGGCGTTCTCAGTACATCTCTTATATTAGCTCTTTATTATGGTTGTCAGTTTTATCTTGATGGTTGGTAATAAATGCAATTTTTAAAGTAATACAATATGAAGAAACTTCATCGTTAAAAAAAATTAGCTTCAGCCATTTCAGCTTGCATTGTACTTGTTATAACTCTGATTTGGGGCTTTGTGTAGTGTCATACAATCACAGATACTCCAAATGCAAGGAATATTGCCTTCCTTTATAAATTAAGGTGTTTTTTTGTAAGAAGAGTATTGTATTTTATAACAAATGCATAGAAGAGGAAAATTTCAGAGTTTAATTATCTGGAGATTTTTGAAAAGAGGTCAAGGATGAAATACTTTAAACATTAAGAAAAATCCACACTAGCTTTTCACCTCTCCCTCACTTTATGAAACTAAATAAGCTTTTTATTTACATTTGAATAATAAGATAACTCAAGTACATAATTTTTACAAACCGAGTGAAGTGTTTGTTAGGTAAAGATGACCAGGACCCCAAAAGAGTTTTTAACAGGCTTTACTGGGGAAGCACTCCAGGGCGGGGTTCCCAGACCCAAAGGAGGCAGGTCCAGGAAGTCCGCGGGCGGACTATGCTAGAAGTTTGTTTCTATATGTACGCTGCGGGGGATGGCCAGGTTAGCGGAAGGGGTTTGGATAGGTTGCCAGTTTGTGGCGGCGCTGGCTGATAGGTTGGGGCGAGGCGGCTTTGGCGGCAAAGTGTGCTGTCATTGGCCCCCGGGATCTGGAAGCCTCCCTCCGTTAGGGACTCCCCCAGCCAGCGGGAGAGAGGAGGGGTGGCTCGTCATGGCAACCCGCGAAGTGTGCTGTCATTGGGGACCTTCTCACCAGTGGGAGGGAGAGGAGGGGAGGCTCATCATGGCCCCCAGGGTCCGAGCTTACAGTGTTTACATTTTCCTCAGTTCTTTTCTGTTCTGAAAGACCAAGTACCTAGAAATGTCTCTTGAGTTCCTTTGTTTCTAACAACATGGTAAACTAGGTATATTGAAAACTCTACAATAAATGTTGATGAAATATATTTTTAAAATTTCCTTAGAAGCATAGCTGAACTCAGAAGAATGTAAAACATCCCAGGAGTTGAAAGAGAGAGAGAAAAGTAGGAAAAGAGAGTGAGTGATATTGAGGAGGAGAGAGAAAGAAGAAAAGGAGGGAGGGAGGGAGAGGAGAAAGAAGAATAGGAAGGCAGTGAGCTTACCTTGTGGGCTTTCCAGGTGGTGCAGTGGTAAAGAATCTGCCTGACAATGCAGGAGACTCAAGAGAGCTGGGTTCCCATTCCAGTCTTCTTGCCTGGAAAATTCCATGGACAGAGAAGCCTGTCAGGCTACAGTCCATGGGGTTGCAAAGAGTGGAGCTTTTCTTATTTGAAATAAATAGGCATTAGATAAGCTAGAAGAAATATCTAGCTTGTGAGTATGTGCTGTGGAGAGCACAATCTGTAATGCCTTTTATACTTAAGGTTTTCAGAGGCTTATAACTTGATTAAAATGACAGAACATGGGAAAAATGACCTTGCAAAGAAAAGGAGACTGAATCTGATGAAACTGGCTAATTATTTGAGGAGAGGAATAAAGTGAAAAACAAAAATGCCATTCTTACAAAGACTTGAGATTGCCTTTAATATTACTTTCACCTTCTGTTGTTTCTCTTCAGTCACTAAGTCGTGTCCAGCTCTTTGCAACTCCATGGACTGCAGCAGACCAGGCTCCTCTGTCTTTCACGATCTCCTGGAGTTTACTCAAACTAATGTCCATTGACTCAGTGATGTTATCTAACCATCACATCCTTTTCCATCCCCTTCTCCTTTTGCTTTCAATCTTTCTCAGCATCAGTCTTTCCCAGTGAATTGGCTGTTCACATCATGTGACTAAAATACTGGAGATTCAGCATTAGTCCTTCTAATGAACATTCAGAGTTGATTTCCTTTAGGATTAACTGTTTTTATTTCCTTTCAGTCCAAGGGACTCTCAGGAGTCTTCTCCAGCACCACAGTTTGAAAGCATCAGTTCTTTGGCGCTCAGCCTTCTTTATGATCCAACTCTCATATCCATGCGTAACTACTGGAAAAATCATAAGTTTGACTGTGTGGATCTTCATCAGCAAAGTGATGTCTCTGTTTTTTAATGTACAGACTAGATTTTTCATAGCTTTCCTTCCAAGGAGCAAGTGTCTTTTAATTTCATGGATGCAGTCACCATCTGCAGTGATTTTGGAGCCCAAGAAAATGAAATCTGTCACTGCTTCTACTTTTTCCCTATCTATTTGGCATTAAGTGATGTGCCATGATCATAGTTTTTTCAATGTGGAGCTTCAAGCCAGCTTTTTTGGTCTCCTCTTTCACCCTTATCAAGAGGCTCTTTAGTTTCTCTTCACTTTCTGCCACTCAGTTCAGTTCAGTTCAGTCCCTCAGTCATGTCCGACTCTGTGACCCTATGAATCGCAGCATTCCAGGCCTCCCTGTCCATCACCAACTCCCGGAGTTCACTCAGACTCGCGTCCATTGAGTCCGTGATGCCATCCAGCCATCTCATCTTTGGTCGTCCCCTTCTCCTCCTGCCCCCAATCCCTCCCAGCATCAGAGTCTTTTCCAATGAGTCAACTCTTCGCATGAGGTGGCCAAAG
>SJYF01000642.1:35153-51794 GCA_006410515.1 Procapra przewalskii | reverse complement strand
TTTTTTTTGGCACCACAAAATATTAGAAACACCCACCCAGTAAACAGCTCTTTAATCTTACAGAGAATATTATGTCATACTAATAATATTAGATCAGTTCCCTATCAATGCACTGTGCAGGGAGACCAGTATAATCCATGGGCATGAGCACATCGCTGCATAAGTTTTGCTGTGAAATATATTTCTTCAAGAACATGGGTACCATGACTCTGGATAAGGCATTCTACAAGCCTACAGATAACAGTGTTGAATCATTTAAGGTAAGAAGGCAAATCCATACCCAGAATTAAAGGGAATATTACAGGGAGGGCAAATGATCGCCTACTCAAGAAAGGGGCCCGGTGTCATTATTTTGCTCTTCCTGTGACTAGCTGCTCTTCTTAGAGGAAGAATACTTCCTCTAAATCAGGGGTCAAGAAATCATCTCAGGTTTGGCAGGCTTACTTATCAGTAATTGCAATAAGATCAACCTTAGTGAGGAAAATGTTTTATACTGCTGAGCTCATGCTTAGCCTCCAAATGGCTAGTCATGGCCACTTTGTACGTGGGCCTATTGTGCACAAAGCAAATTAAAGAGAATAACTGATATACATAGATCATATCGTCTTGTTCTCCAGATTATTAAAGGTTGACTCTGCAGTGGATATTCATTGATAAACATACCAACATAACACAAACATCTCACTCTACACCTTTGAAGATGTCCAGCCACATATTTTCTTTTTGGATCTCCAAGTCAATCATCTTTCAATTGTGATCTTTCTAAGATTCCAACAACTTCAAAGTCTTGAACATTGCCCTTGCATCATTGAGAGTTTACACTATTTTTGGTCACAATGGAACAATCAAATGCAAGACTCAAAGTTCTGCTTAAGGAGAGCTTAGGCATTACTATGCTGTACCGGGTAGTATCAGGAAGACTATCGGAATGTCAATGCTGCACAAAATGTTTCCACTAATGCCTGCATATTAAGCAACAACACTCGTAATCAGGTGTCTGTTTTTTTCTTCATAAATCCATGAGTATTGAGAAAGTGTTCATGGATTCATTGCTGTGGAATGAAGTAAAGAAAAAATGTAAGATCACATACACTGGAAGCTGAGCCATATGCATCTGGAATTTATTTTTATCATGAAGAGCTATTCAAGCCTGATCATGTAATAACCTATTTCTAATTGATTCTGGGTTACACTTGTGCAGAAATGATTTTTATAACATGCTGGATCAGACAGAGTACAAATTATAATCAGAAATTTACTTGAGTGTATGATCAACATTTATTTTCTATTAAATTCCAATAGTAACACAAGACTTATTTCTCAAAACTTAGAAGGAAAATAGCATGGTCTTTCTCCAAAACTCTTGAAGTCAGTTTAGTGATTCTCTTATAAAGGCTCTAAATTGGCTCTATAGAATATTCTGCTTGTCAAAGATACAAAGAATATATTTGGATCTGTTTTGTCATGAGGGAAAAATAATAGAATAGCTTTCATAGCAGCCTGAAATTGCTACAGAATCTTCTCTTGCTCTGAGCCCTACTCAAAATGGCAACTTTATGGCTAACTCATTAATGATCCATGAAAACACACTTGTATATGACTTTTTATTACCTCTAAAATTGAAAAAGCCCCTTTAAGAACTGTTCTTCTCTTTCTGAGTCATAATGCAAGATATAACAAATTGTTATTTTGGAATGTCTATACTGTACAGATCAAGACCTCTAGACAGAAATTTCACCAAGGTCTTAGATTTATGACCCTTATTATTAATGAGTTTCTCTCCCATTATCTAAGATGAACACTACTGGTAAACACATGCATCTTATAGACTTGTTAGTTTTTCTTTTTTTTTTTTTTTTTTTTNNTTTTTTTTTTTTTTTTTTTTAGGTCCAGTGAGCACGACATCATGAATTTAATTGACCATTGTGATTTTCCATGGTTTACAATTAAGTTCTTGGTGAACTTGATCAGTGGTACTCCAAGTAAGGTCCATTGTACAGTGGCAGTTTGAAAATTTTTTGCTACTGCCCCATAATAAGTATATAAATTGAAAGTAAGCTTTTACTTGCATTATTACAAACTGACATAATCCACAGATTAGACATCAGATAGCACTGGAGAAATTATAGACAAGAACAGAAGAGCTGGCATGGTCTTGAGGCAAGACTTTGAAATTGTACTGTTATTCTAGTCAGTTGACAGCAAACTAGGGTGATGCATGGAAATGAGTCTAGAGGAGAATAGGCATTTGCCAGATCAATAGCTACAAAACAAGTGCTGGGTTACATTTGTTCCAGATGAGATAAATACCTGGAGAGTGTTTTCAACTGAGTCTGCCATCTGATTAAAATTCTTATAATCTGCAATTTATTGTTAAGATTCATTTGCTTTTTACATAAGCAATACAGCCAAGTCAATGAGATGTTACAGTAATCTTTACATCTTCCAAATCTTGGGGCACTGACTTTTACAATTCCTTGTTAATTATCCTGTTAAGAGTAATTTACAGCATTTTTCATACTGTACTGTAACAGCATAAATTAATATTTTAATTAATTGTATACAACTGGACACTTTTTCTGAGTGAAAAGGATGCAATAATTGTATCTGGACAGTAAGTATAAATAAACTTGGCCAGGATATATGTTAAATGTGTCTCTCTAATCATTAGTCAGAAGCCAATGTGGGATTCTTATTATGCCTATTATGATTTTGGAAAAGAAAATATGAGGCATATCTGTCAAAACTGAGGTTGTTTCTCAAGTGCCTGGTATACTGGTTTGGCCAAAAAGTCCCATTTGGGCTTTTACGTGCCACCTTACAGTAAAACCCAAACTTTTTGGCCAACACAGTAGATTATGCTTATTGCAATTAGACATTTAAAAACTGATAAAATAAGTACAGGTAGGTCTGCAAGCCAGCTATCTCACTGTGAGAAGTCTTTTTGTCAAAAGTTCTTTTGTCTTCTGACAATGACAGGCAGAGTGTTGTTTTTGTCCTCAGAAAATTGCATTATGTTAAAGGTTTACAATGACAGTGAAAGTTGCTCAACTGCATCTGACTTTTTGCAAAACCCATGGACTGTAGCTGCCAGGCTCCTCTGTCCATGGAATTCTCCCGGCCAGAATACTAGAGTGGGTAGCTGTTCCCTTCTCCAGGGGATCTTCCTGACCCAGGAATCGAACCGAGGTCTCCTGCATTGCAGGTGGATTCTTACCAGCTGAGCCAATAAGGCAGCATGTTAAAGGTTAATGTCTATATATCCTCAAAATTTTTGAATAACTGTAGTTTGTTGGTAATATGCCACCTTTATTAATGACTCCTGTTCCTTTGGAAATAGCTTTGGAATCATAATTACATTTGTATTTGTCAGTATTATAGTCTTTTCATAGTGAAATATTGCCTCTCTCAATCAAGGGGTTATAGAACTTTGAATAAACTAAAATCCAGAAATTTCTTAAGACTTTGTTTCTTTCCACCATGACAACACAAATGAATCTTCTTTTAACATGAAGATTTTTTTCTCTAACAAATATAAAGTAATATTTTAGTGTATAAACATTTTATTTTATTGCTAATAATGCATCATTAATTGACCACTGCAAAGATTATGTCAAAGTATATATTTACAGCTAATTAATTCTTGCTGAGTATTATGGTATTTATGATTATACTGTTTGATTATTAAGTGCTAATAGTTGGTATCTGTTGCTCTGACTTCTGACTATGACTACACTCATGGAAATCATTTCACCTACCTCAGTGGTGCCATTTCTCATTACTGTTTATGGTCTACACACCAACCACAGTGGAATTTATGAGAATGATGTCAGAGCTCTCACTCATTCCTTTTAAGCCTTAGTGAAGTGAATATACTTGACTTGCTGAAGGAGATATCAGGCTGGTGGTTTTGCCAGTACTGCTACTAAGTCACTTCAGTCGTGTCCGACTCTTTGCGACCCCAGAGACATCAGCTCACCAAGCTCCCCCGTCCCTGGGATTCTCCAGGCAAGAGCACTGGAGTGGGTTGCCATTTCCTTCTCCAATGCATGAAAGTGAAAGGTGAAAGTGAAGTCGCTCAGTCGTGCCCGACTCCTAGCGACCACATGGACTGCAGCCTACCAGGCTCGTCTGTCCATGGGATTTTCCAGGCAAGAGTACTAGAGTGGAGTGCCATTGACATCCCAGAACTCCTAGTTCTCTAAACCTTTAGAATTTTTCCTCCTTATTTTTACTAGGATATTGTTAGATTCTTAACCTAATTGAATCTAACCAATACAATTTAGTATCAAATTTAAGTTTTTCAAAGTGTTTAAGTTACCTCCAACTACACACAGCTAGTCTTTTAAATCCAAAATCATTAAGTATACCCCCCAAAATAAATTCAAACTATTCTAATGTTATATTACATTATTCTGTGACTAGCATTCTTAGAATGCATTCAGGAAATATCCCCCAGGTTTCTGCTGATATGAACTAACTAAATGCTCAAGCTATTTGCAGCATGAGCTCTCCTGCTGGTTCAGAAATTTGAGCTTATTTCACTGGTTTTCCTGGTGGCTCAGAGGTTAAAGCATCTGCCTGCAATGCAGGAGACCTGGGTTCAATCCCTGGGTCAGGAGGATCCCCTGGAGAAAGAAATAACAACCCACTCCAGTATTCTTGCCTGGAGAATCCCATGGATGGAGGAGCCTGGTGGGCTACAGTCCACAAGGTCGCAAAGAGTCAGACACGACTGAGTGAGTCCACTTTCACTTCCCTGGATCACACTGGAATTGATCCTCGTTGTGCCTTTGAAAGTAACAAGAGGATGAGGAAGTGTGCCATATAATAACAGGCATCTCTTCTTTAAAAATATTAAATTGGGGGATTTTTAAGATATTATTATTTTTGCCCCTTTCTCTTCTTTCTACTATTCCCACACATCTCTGAAGCTCTGCTTATTTTTTTTAATCATTCTTTTACTTTGTTTTTGTTCTTCACAGTAGACATTTCTATTAATATATATTCACATTAGTAGATTATGTCTTCTGCAAGTTCAAATCTTGAGCTCCTTTGGTGATCATCTTTCATTTTTGTTATTATAATTTTAATATCATAATTTCTACTTGGTACTCTTTAAAACTTTCTGTCTTCTTATTAATGTTCTGTACTTGTTGAGTCATTGTTACCATACTTTAATTTTGTTTTCTAAGCATAACTGATTTTAACTGCTATGAATGTATTTCTGATAGTTTCTTTGAAGTCTTTGCATGCTAAATTCAACATGTGAGCCCTCAGAGGCAATTTTACTGGTTTTTGTTGTCCCCTCTGTATGTCACTTTCCTGTTTCTTTTCATCCTTATACTTTACTATGGTTGTTGGTGGTGAAAATAGGACATTTGAGATAATCTGCTGAAATAATTCTGAATTATGATGGCACTGGGCGTTGTTGCTGCTCTTTGTTTGTTGATTTGTACAGTGACTTGTGTGGACTAATTTAATGGCATCTGTATACCGCAATGTGAGGCCAGTGGTGATGTCGCTTGTTCTTTTTGTTTACTTTTTATTGTTTTTAAGTCCGACATCCTAAGGGCCGCTTGTGAGAAAACATAACTTTGAGACTGGCTGGAGATTGGTCAGAGGTTGTGATGAAGAAAATTGAGCCAGTAAGACTTTCATTCTGTTGGATGGCTCTGTGTGTGGTTTGGGGAATATATTTAAATTCAGGTGGTTTAGAAGGCTGTCCCAGCTTTTATTTTCTGTTCCTGCAAGGCTTCATTTCATTCAGTGACTTACAGGTAGTTGGGGCCCCCTCGAGTCTCTCCTAGGCATGTGCTTGCTTCCCTATACTTGTGTTCAGACTTCCTGAACACTGGGGATATCTCAAAGCTTATGGAGACCCACTGCGCCTGTCTCATTACCCAGATTTCCATGTTATATTTTTGTCTTGTCTAAGTGTAGGCTTTTACGCTTAAAAGTGCTTGACTTAATGGATATCACAGCTGGGATGTTGGCCTTCCCTGATTGATTGCCCTGGGGTTGCCATTGTTTCTGGCAGTTCCCTGGGCCTGGTGATTTTCCTGTTCTCTCAATCTGGCCCACCCCCTCAAGCAGCACAACTGTGTGCTCTTGGCCTGCATAGCCTTCCTATAACTATTCTGCCATTATGCTCAATGGGTGACTAGCAGCAGACGCTAGCTAAAATATCACAGCATACAATTGTTCTGGCCAGGTTTTAGTACTATTTCTTTTCCCCTCACTATGCCTGAAATATGGGGAAATTTTTCTCCCATATTCTGTAGGAACTTGATCATGATCCTGAAAGTCAATCTCATAATATTTGAGCAGAGGGGCCTAGGGCCCCCTGGAGTTTTTAACTCTCAAACTTGTCCATGCTGAGCCTCCAACCATTGGTCAATTACAGTTCCAGTTTCCCTACCCACCACTGGTCCCTCGGGTGAGTCTCTGCTCTGGTAAGCCATGATTCCCTGTGTTCCTTTGTCTCTGCCTCATGGGAGTGGTGCTTTGTTTTGTATCCCGCTACCCCTTCAAGATTAAAGAAGAGTTGTTGCTGATTTTTCTTCAGCTTTTCACTTGCTGGGAAACAGTAGTGACTTCAAAGATCCTGACAAGAGGAACAGGAAACTGCAAACTTCTAGCAGTATTCCTTGGATAGTTCAGTTTAGTTCAGTCGCTCAGTCGTGTCTGACTCTTTGCGACCCCATGAATCGCAGCATGCCAGGCCTCCCTGTTCACCACCATCTCTCAGAGTTCACTCAGACTCACGTCCATCGAGGCCATGATGCCATCCAGCCATCTCATCCTCAGTTGTCCCCTTCCCCTCCTGCCCCCAATCCCTCCCAGCGTCAGAGTCTTTTTCAATGAGTCAACTCTTTGCATAAGGTGGCCAAAGTACTGAAGTTTCAGCTTTAGCATCATTCCTTCCAAAGAAATCTCAGGGTTGATCTTCTTCAGAATGGACTGGCTGGATCTCCTTGCAGTCCAAGGGACTCTCAAGAGTCTTCTCCAACACCACAGTTCAAAAGCATCAATTCTTCGGCGCTCAGCTTTCTTCACAGCCCGACTCTCACATCCATACATGACCACAGGAAAAACCATAGCCTTGACTAGACGGACCTTAGTTGGCAAAGTAATGTCTCTGCTTTTGAATATACTATCTAGGTTGGTCAAAACTTTTCTTCCAAGGTGTAAGCGTCTTTTAATTTCACAGCTGCAGTCACCATCTGCAGTGATTCTGGAGCCCAAAAAATAAAGTCTGACACTGTTTCCCCATCTATTTCCCATGAAGTGATGGGACCCGATGCCATGATCTTAGTTTTCTGAATGTTGAGCTTTTAGCCAACTTTTTCACTCTCCTCTTTCACCTTCATCAAGAGGCCCTTTAGCTCCTCTTCACTTTCTGCCATAAGGGTGGTGTCATCTGCATATCTGAGGTTATTGATATTTCTCCTGGCAATCTTGACTCCAGCTTGTGTTTCTTCCAGTCCAGCATTTCTCATGATGTACTCTGCATATAAATTAAATAAGCAGGGTGACAATATACAGCCCTGACATACTCCTTTTCCTATTTGGAACCAGTCTGTTGTTCCATGTGCAGTTCTAACTGTTGATTCCTGACCTGCATACAGATTTCTCAAGAGGCAGGTCAGGTGGTCTGGTATTCCCATCTCTTTCAGAATTTTCCACAGTTTATTGGGATCCACACAGTCAAAGGCTTTGGCACAGTCAATCAAGCAGAAATAGATGTTTTTCTGGAACTCTCCTGCTTTTTCCATGATCCAGCAGATGTTGGCAATTTGATCTCTGGTTCCTCTGCCTTTTCTATAACCAGCTTAAACATTGGGAAGCCCAATTTGTTGTGTGATGTGAGGTTTTGTTCAATTTCTAGGTTTCAAAAATGGTTCTTTTTTGAACTTTTCTTCCAGTTTACTGTTGTTTTTAGGGAAAATATATGCTACCATTCAGGAAGTTCTGCTCATCTATACATAATATTGTGTATTTATAAAGTACAGTGTATAATATAACACTGGCTATTGGATTCAGGTCTTTGGTATATATTCTGTTTCCACTAAACATTTGACATAGTAGATAAAGTCATCATGAGTGTTTTAACAGCCTCGTCTCCTAATTTAAGTTGGGGTTGGGTTTGATTAAGTTGAGACTTGTTTTGATTGATTCGCATTCCTCCTATTATGTTCAGCACCAACTTTTCCAGTAGACATAGCTCCTAATGCTCCAGTAATTTTACAGGCCCACAAAAATAACAGAATTTTCTGGTAAAATCAGAAGAAAAAAAATGAATGAAGTTTTAGTTGAAAAAAAAACTCAATATGTAATGTTAATATATTTGTCTTTAAACCAAAGATGATATAAAATATAAATTTTATTTGTTTATTTTTAATAGAAGAAAGAGATCATAAAGATGACAGTGCCCCAGACCCATGAATGCAAACTTCTGGTAACTTCTTGCTCATTTACATTGATTATTGTGGAATTTTGCACTTAAGGCACTCTCTTCCTTTCTACTCAGAGACATCTTATCACTTACATTGGTTTCAGCAATCAAGTGGATAAACCCTTCAACACCCTGATCTGTCTTTTGCTTGATATTTTCAACAATAGGAGTACTCAGTGTCAGTATACCTCAGAAACTCTCAAAATTGTTACCTGTATCTTGGCATTTTTCCGAAATGCTTCTATCTGAAACAGTAGCTTCAAATTCCTCATACTTTTCATCCTTAGACTATCATTTCTGATTATTCCAGTCATCTAATTTTGTTACTAATACTGTTCTTCAACTTCTGCTCCCTTAACTTCAGTCATTAATCTCAATTCAATCCCTTTCTCATCTTTATTTCTTTCCTTAGTTACACTATTTTCTATGATATCCAACTATTTCTTTTTGAATATGATTAAGTGTTATGTGTATTTTAAAACAATTTCAGTACAGAATATCTGTGATTTTTTGCCTACTTTTCTTCTATGCTGAGGCTTTTCCCATGAGGTTAGAGAAAATAACTCATATAGAGTGGTACCACCACACAATTTCGTTGTTGTTGTTTAGTTGTTGAGTCATGTCCAACTCTTGTGACCCCCCACCATGGGCACAATTTTCCCTATTAATTACCCTTTTTTCTTCCACTCATTTCTATTTTAATTTCATATTTGAATTTAAACACAAGTTACCTTACACTTTAGAAATATTCTTGGCCTCATGGTGACTCTCCTTACTATTTTATATTTCCTCCCATTTTCAGTAAGTTTCATATGAGTGAGTGAGTGAGTGAAGTTGCTCAGTTGTGTCCAACTCTTTGCGACCCCATGGACTGTAACTTATCAGGCTCATCTGTCCATGGGATTTTCCAGGCAATAGTACTAGAGTGGATTGCTCTTTCCTTCTCCATAGTAGAATATATAATTTACCTTCAGATTGCTTGCTTCTCAGTTATTTATCAAAATGCTGCATCTGATCTCCATCTGAATGATTTTGCTAAAAATGGTATTGATATAAATCTCAAATAACTTAAAAAATTTAACCTAACAGGTAATTTTGATCTTGTTTCTTATTTAAATTATTCCTATTTTGTTGTTGATATAATTGCCCATTCCTTCTTTCTGGAAATTTTTTATTTTTTCTCTAGCTCTTCTGTGATCATGCTATAATTTCCATTCATTCTTGGGCTTTTTTCTTCTACTGATCTTCTTGTTTCTAACTCTTAACCTTCTTACTCTGAACATCATTTCTAGGTGATGGTCATATGCATTTCTTCAGTTACTAACTGTATGCTGATTTTTCTCATATCTTTTTGTTGGTTTAGTCACTCAGTCATGTGTGACTCTTGCAGCCCCATGGAGTGTAGCCCATGAAGCTTCTCTGTTCATGGGATTTCTCAGGGAAGAATAATGGAGTAAGTATCCATCTCCTTCTCCCGGGGATCCTCCTGACCCAGGGATCGAAGCCATGTCTCCTGTGTTGCAGGTCGGTTTCTTGCATTGCAGGAGAACCCTTTACCAACTGAGCCAGCCTTACTTTCCTAACTTACAGACATAATTTAAGCTGCCTATGAGAGAAATCTATTTGGACATTTTGTGAGAGTCAAACTTAATAAGACCCAACTGATCTTATATGCTCCCCACCAAATAGTTTTATTTTCTTTTGTTCCCTATCTAAGAAAATGCCTACTCCACCCAGTTACATAAGTTGGAAAAGCCTCACTACTCACAACTCTTAACTACACAGCTCATCAATTATTGAATTCATTGATTCTGTCCTTTAGTTATTTGTTAAAGGCATTTGCTTGTCTACATACCACCTGCTGTTTGTTCATTTGCATACTATTACCATTTTTCCCTTGAACTCCCACAGCCATTTCAAACTCTTCTTATTGCTGCTTTTCTTTTGTCTCACAACATATATACTTCTTAGTGAAGACATAAAAAATGGTTCTAAAACACAAATATCTCCATTCCTCTTGTCTACCTAATAGTATTTAAGAGCTTCTATCACCCTCAGGAAAAAGGCAAAACATTTTAATGCCCCATATATATAATCATTCCTTTGTAAACTTACCCATGCTTTTATCTTCCCAGTCTTTTATAGACTACTATTACTTCGTGTTAAATGTATAGACACTTTCTTACTCTTCTCCAAATGTGTCAATCTTTTTCTCTGTGGTGACTACATGTGTTACTCTCTCTCTGCCCATAACACTCTTTCACTCTTTTATTTCCAGCAAAATTTCTCTAATCTTCAAGACCCTCTGAAATATGAATACACAGATTATGTTGGCTGTTCTTCCTGTTTTTCTTCATATTACCAAGAATACATCTCCTGTAGCATGCTTTATAGTGATGCTGTTGCATTTTACTTGTTTGTAAATCTTATGTCTTGTAAATTATGGGGGCAAGAAATACTGTGTAGCATTCTAATAAATACAACTAGGTTTGAACAAAACACATAATAGTTCAGTTCAGTTCATTTCAGTAGCTCAGGCTCAGTCGTGTCCGACCCTTTGCGACCCCATAAATCGCAGCATGCCAGGCCTCCCTGTCCATCACTAACTCCCGGAGCTCACTCAGACTCATGTCCATCAAGTCGGTGATGCCATCCAGCCATCTCATCCTCAATCGTCCCCTTCTCCTCCTGCTCCCAATCCCTCCCAGCATCAGGGTCTTTTCCAATGAGTCAACTCTTCGCCTGAGGTGGCCAAAGTATTGGAGTTTCAGCTTTAGCATCAGTTCTTCCAGTGAACACCCAGGACTGATCTCCTTTAGGATGGACTGGTTGCACCTCCTTGCAGTCCAAGGGACTGTCAAGAGTCTTCTCCAACACCACAGTTCAAAAGCATTAATTCTTCAGCATTAGTCAAATGCCTTTTATAAAGAAAAGCTGTCTAAAGAAAAGAAGTTCCTTAACTAAATATTATGGCCAATAAATATTTAAACGTTTTTGTAATTCACTGTGAGTGGAGCTGAACAGAAGAGATTTAGCTGGTATATTTAATTGCTGGTTAGTATTGGTCCAACCTAGGATGTTTTAAGTCTATACATATCTTATATATATATAAACAACTGTAGCTTATGCAGTCTACATTATTACGCTTTGATGATAGCACCCCAAAACACTTTAAGTGTATTTTTTGGATTGGATGTGTCATCATCAATATAAAAGTTAGTACATTTTTAGATGAACTAGAACTTTATAGAATATCTAAACAGTATGAATACTACCTTTCAGATTTCATTTTAAATTAACTAAACAGTATAGTAATTTTCCCTTTCCCCTGGAGGAGGGCATAGCAAGCCACTCCAGTATTCTTGCCTGGAGAATCCCATGGGCAGAAGAGCCTAGAGGGTCACAGTCCATGGGCTCGCAAAGAGTTGGACATGCCTGAACGACTAACACTTTCACTTTCATAGTAGATTAAACATAAATTATGGAATTTTTATATAAAATATGTAAAATATAGAATGAAATACATGCCTTTTAGTTGAGGAATAAAATATTAAGATAAATCAAATAACGGTCTGAGAGAACCATTATAGTTCTTTTATCTATTTTCTAAGCAAAATTTTAAATACCTGTAACACAAATGTCAACAATGAAAGTAATTTTATAATGAGGTAAACATAAGTCTTTGTCAGCATCCATTTAAGTGTTTTTCTAGAAGCACCAACTCAACATTCTAGAATTGGACTACTCTATTTTCCAAGGCCTTTTTCTTCCTGTGTTATTTCAATGAAACCATCTGCAATTTATGCAAACCAGAGACCTGATCTTCATAGGTGATTTCCACTTTACCTTTATACTGACAACATAATAATTAGCAGGATATTTTTGATTATGTCTCCTGAACATCTCAATGAATATACAATGTGGAATAACCTCTGATATTACTTTTCTTTACCACTGCCAACATTATATGTTTGATTTGTATATATTTAAAAATATGTAGTCCCCATTTAGGCCCGTTTCAGGTTTGGTGGTGAAGGAGAAAAGGGAATAAAGAAGTTGGATGGTATGTATCGGGCTTCACTGGTGGCTCAGAGGTTAAAGCGTCTGCCTGGAATGCAGAAGACCCGGGTTCGATCCCTGGGTTGGGAAGATCCAATCCAGTACTCTTGCCTGGAGAATCCCATGGAGGGAGGAGCCTGGTGGGCTACAGTCCATGGGGTCGCAAAGAGTTGGACACCACTGAGCGAATTCACTTCACTTCACATGGCATGTATCAGTAGACCAGTAGACCAGGATCAAGTAAAAGATGGCCTGACGGAAGACAATACATCTTGCCAGTTTGTTTCAAATTCTCTGCAGATTTCTCCCTGTATTTACCAGATCTGACCAACAAACATGACACCTCTTTTCTTGAGGTGCTATAGAGTATTTGAAAGCTGTACCAACCTACTCAGGTCTTTGAATTGCTTGTTTACTGTTCAGTGGGAAGTTTAGGAGAAACCAGTTTCAACTCTGGTCATCGTTTTGGCTAATCTTGCATCTAGGTGGTACTTTTGCAGTTTTATGTATTCACCAGTCAGTGTTAGGATGCATAAATGCAAGTTATTATTTAAAGTTCTGAATCGATTCTTTATATCCCATCTACATATTACTATTCATGCAGGAAAAATTGGATTAAAGTATTCTTAAAATTATAGTCTAGAATTGAAATTAAAAATAAACAGTTTGGAACAAAATACAGAAAAATGTAAAAAGAAGTAATATATCAGCTTTATTAATAATAAAGCATTGATCACTAATTGATTAAATGCAGCCGTTTACCAGCACTCTGACTTCACGGTTTACTTGTGACTCTTTTTAAACTTTGGCGAATGGAACCACATAGAATGTGTTCTCTATGTCTGGCTTCTGTAACTTAATATGTTCATAAGATTCATTCATTCAGTATATATGGCTGTTTCTAGTTTATTTTTGATGTACTCAGTACTATAAACAATTATATGAACATAACTTTTGTTTGGCTATTTTACTATTGAACATTTATTTTGTTTACTTTTTTCTAGATATTTACTATAACAATAATGTGAATATGAACATGCTAGTATGCATAGTACATATCTACTGGTGAGTGATGTACACATTTTGATGGAAGTATATATGGAAAATGTACTGGGTCACATAGCATGTATGTTCGAACTTGGAAAGTAATACTGAGATATTTTGTAAAAAGGCATACCCTTTAACATTCAGTCTGTAAAAGTCTCCATTGCTCTGAATTCTCAATGTGCTTACTGTTTTTAATTTTTTTTTAATTGAAGCATAGTTGATTTACAATGCTGTGTTAATTTCAGGTGTACAGCATAGTAATTCAGTTATACATATAAATGTATTCTTTTTCGGATTCTTTTCCATTATAGGTTAATAAAAGATATTGACTATAGTTCCCTGTGCTATACAGTAGGGCCTTGTTGTCTATAGTTTTATATGTAGTAGTTTCTATCTGCTAATCTGAAAGTCCTAATTTATCTCTCTCTCCCCCCTTTCCCTATAGGTAACCATGTTTATTTTCTAGATCTGGGAGTCTCTTTCTCTTTTGTATAGGTTCATTCTATCATTTTCAAATGATCTGGGTAAATTTGAAGGAGTGAAGTGAAGTAGCTCAGTCGTGTCCAACTCTTTGCAACCCCCATGGACTGTAGCCTACCAGGCTCCTCTGTCCATGGAATTTTCCAGGCAAGAGTACTGGAGTGGGTTGCCATTTCCTTCTCTAGGGATCTTCCCGATCCAGGGATTAAACCCATGTCTCCCGCATTGCAGGCAGACGCTTTACCATCTGAGCCACCAGGGAAGCCCCAAATCATTTGGAAACTTATTACCACACAAAAGCTGCACATGTTTGATTTACTGTCACCAAAATCTTGAAGCAACCAGCATGCTCTTCAATAGATGGCATATTCATAGCTGGAATATTACTCGGTGAGAAAAAGAAATGAGCTATGAATAATGAAAGACATGTTTGAAATCTTAATGCATACTGCTAAGTGAAAAATGATTCTGTTCCCTGATGGCTCAGTGGTAAAGAATCTGCCCTCAATGCAAGAGATGCAGGTTCTATCCATGGGTTGGGAAGATCCCCTGGAGCAGGGCATGGCAACCCACTCCAGCAGTCTTACCTGGAGAATCCCATGGACAGAAAAGCCGGGAGGACTGTAGTCCATTGGTTCACAAAGAGTCAGACACAGCTGAGTATGTATGCACACATACATTGGAAAACTGTGTTTAACTTGAAAAGAAGCTGCCAGATTTTCTTCCAAAGTGACTCCTACCATTTTGCATTTTTACTAATAGTGAAGGAGATTTCCTATTGCTCCTACCCAAACAAGCAATTGTTATTTTCATTTTTAAATTTTGATCATTCTAATAGGTGTGTATAAATATTGTTAAAAATGTTGTGTTCTTGTGTTGTGTGCTCAGTCATGTCCGACTCTTTTCTATCCCATGGTCTGTAGTCTGCCAGGCTCCTCTGTCCATGGAATTTTCCAGGCAAGAATACTGGAGTGAGTGGCCATTTCCTCCTCCAGGGGTCTTTCTGACCCAGGGATCAAACTTGAGTCTCCTGCACTGTCAGGCAGATTCGTTACTACTCTGCCACTGGGAAGCCCATTTTAAATATTTTCTTGCATGCAACAAAATTGCTAAATTCATTTATTATTGTTTAACATGTCTGTTCCATGTGTTCTTAGTATCTGTTTTTATTTATGTTATCCTTAAAACAAACATGAGATTTCTGGATGTGGAATCAGATTTATTACTTGCCATAATCTCACTGGGAGCTTCCCTGGTGGCTCAGACGATAAAGAATCCGACTGCAATGAAGGAGACATGGGTTCGATCCCTGGGTCAGGAAGATACCCTGGAGAAGGGAATGGCTACCCACTGCACTATTCCTGCCTGGGAAATCCCACGGACAGAGGTCCTGAAAGGCTACAACCTCTGGGGTCACAAAGAGTCAGATATAACTGAACGACTAACACCTTCACAATCTCATTAGTTCCTGTGCTCGTATTTTCCCCTTTTGTACAACCCAATGAGAATTGGTTGCTTAATATAGCACATGCAAAAAGAGGTTTCTGATACCACCTACTAGGGACTCAAAAAATATGAGTCAGGGAATTTATATAGAAATCTATACATATGCTCAGTCTCCTTCTAAGACTGGGAAAGAAATCTAATTTTCCTAATGTAAAGTAATCTCCATGAAGAAAAGGGAAAGTCCCTGGTTTACACCTGTTTAGACTGTAAATAAATGTCTCTGGGTTTCATCCTTCCTTGAAATATGAACACATACCTGTGCGGAGACAATTTCTGTATCCATCTAGGGGTCACTACATAATCCCTCTGTAACTTCCTGAGCTTGTCTCTGAAACTACATACCAGATTTCTTCGCTTAGAACGTAATATCTCGCGTCTTCAGAAACCATGATAATATTCACATTGCATTTTTATATTATTAGGTCATTCATGCATTTTCATTTATTGAATTATATCACCTGAGAATATTTACTGTTTTACTTATTCCATTAGCATATCTATATCTTTTCAGTGTTTCTTGCCTTAGAAAACTGGCATGGACATTTAGTACAATGCAGAATATAATCAGGGATCCTAAGGCATTCTTGGTTTATTCCATTTTCAGAAGAAAAGACTAGTTTTTCACTATTAAGTAGTATGGTGTTAGATGTGATTTCTTTTTGTAGAAACCATTTCCTTCTATTTCTAGTTTGCTATGAGTTTTAAACATATATAGATGTAAAAATTATCAGAAGCTTTCCTGCATGTATCAAATAACCTTATATGTTTCATTTTTATTTGGGTCAATTATACTGATTAACTTTTCAAAGGTGAAATCAATTACAGACTGAACAACCATTGTTGTAGTTCTGTTTGAATACTAATGCTAGATATAATATTTTGTTCAGAAATATTCATTTATGTTAATGAGAATAATTGTCCTATAATTTTCATTTCTTATGAAGTCCTTGACAGTGTTAGGAAACAATGTTATGATGAATGCATACAACATTGTTGGAAATGCGCTCTCCTTTCATATTCCAGGAAGAGTTAAATAACATTTTAAAAATTGTATAAATCCCAGCAAAATTAGGTGGCTTGGGAGATTTCTC
>SJYF01000640.1:443989-454623 GCA_006410515.1 Procapra przewalskii | reverse complement strand
AACTTTGTGGCCAGCACCACTACCAGCCCCACTGAGATCTTCGTCCCTGGTCACCGCAAAGTAAGCTCTCTGTACCCGTAAAAAGTAAGACTCTGCCCAGCTGTACTCATGCAGTGAACCTCAGCCCTGAGCAGATGTTTGGGTCACTCCCTGTTCCAGGCATGCTTTTTGCTCTGTAAGACGCAGCAGGCAAGATTCCTGCGACCTCTCATGTTTTCTTCTGTGGCTTTCCTCCAAGGGCCTGTTTTTTCCAGTAAAGACCTCCCTTCGTAGAGCCCTCAAATACCCAGCAATAAATATTAGGTAAAAGAACTCGCTTTTTGGAAAAAATCAACACAAGGCTAGCTAATAACTGTGGAAAGACAGTTTGTAAATGCTCGCCCATCCGTTTCCTGCGGCACTGTTTATATCAAGCTCCCTGATATCCCATTGTAGGACTCGCAAGAAGAAACTCCCCAGTGTCAGTACACCCCACAATGCGAAGGACAATTCTCTCCTCGATACGGGGGCTCCTGAGCTTACTTGTCACCCACCCTCTGACCTCAGCGTTGTTTCCCAAAAGCAGGCCCTTTCCTTTGGGTCAGGATGTGTAGATGTGACAGTATGTGCTGGAGAAGTAGGGAGGAAACAGATTATAAAGTTCCTGGATACTAAAAACGAATTTAAAATTCAATTTCCTTTTTCTTTTTCAAACACTTTAGGAGCCAGTTCCAACTGGACCGAGCTTCCACCACCTCTCTTCGGTAAAGTTGTTATTATGCTGATAGATGCCTTGAGAGATGATTTTGTGTTTGGATCAAAGGGTGTGAAGTTTATGCCCTACACAACTTATCTTGTGGAAAAAGGATCATCTCTCAGTTTCGTGGCTGAAGCAAAGCCACCTACAGTCACGATGCCTCGAATCAAGGTAAACAGTTTGGCTTAATGCGTTATAGATGGTGGTTTGGCTCTTTCAGAGCTTCAGAAGAGCGCTCTGCTGTCTTCTGCGTGGAGCCCCAGTTGCAGCAGGTGGAAGCTGCTTCAGTGCTGCCCTCCTGGCCGGGGCACTAGAGTGCGGACGGAGCCTTGCAGAGAGGCTGGAGCTAAGACTCACGGTTTACGCCCTCTGTCGGGCAGCCAGAGCTCATGCTTCATGGCAAGCATAGCAGATTCAGAGCCAGATCTTTCGGCCAGTCTGATCCAAGAGATGCCGTCTTCTTTGCCAGCCTGCTGTTTTCAATCATCAGTGAGTCACTTAGAATTCTGAGTGGAGCCTCTAGGGTTATCTAGTTCAACCTCTTGATTTTATGGATGAGGAAGCAAACTGAAATAAATTAAATGACTCATCCAGTATTTTAGTACATACAGTGACCAAATCAATATTCCTTGGCCTCAGCAGATATGTCTGCTTTTACTGTGTAAACCACCCAAAGGTGTTCAGCCTAGTGGGCGAGACTTGACATGCACAGTACTTTACTCAAGAACTATAGAGAAAGCAAAGGGTAAAGCTTTATTTATTGGCTCAAAAACTTTTTCCTTAAAATAGTATCTCTGCCTTCATGGGATTCAGTGAAGAACAAGACAGCAACTATCCTATACTGATGAAGCTTACTTTATAATTGAGGGGACGGAAAGTATGTAAGCATACAAATAGCAGAACAGTTTCAGTGAGTGGCGAGTGCTACGGAAGGAGCTGAGGAGGAGAACGTGAAGGGCCTGATGGGCAGTGGCAGAGGCCCCTCTAGTTCGGCTGCTCAGGAACAGCTTCCCGGTGAGCAGTCACTCTGTTGGAGAGTCCCATGGAAGCCGGAAGAGAGGCATCCAGGCTCGTGACCGTCAGGACCACTGATTCTCAGCAGAAGTGTGGAAGGGGCTCATTCCTCTGTCATTTTGATAGGAAAAGTGTTATTAGGAATCTGGGTGGTTTTGTAAGAAAAAGTATACGAGCTTGCCCGCTCTAGGTTCTGTTCAGTGCTGCACATTGACCAGTGTGGTCCTCCTGTCTCCAGTCTGTTTCATGTCACCAAACCAGTGTTTTGTGTTGGGTCCTTGGAGGTTCTTGTTCCTCATTCTTCACCAGTGAGGAAATAGTATACAGGAACCCCATCCTGGAGTTAGGAGTTTACAGCTCTGGGATTGACAGGATCAGGCGAGGCACACGCTGAAGAGTGTGTCCCCTCACCTGCTTCCACTCAGTTCATCTGGAGGTGCCGACACAGTTGTCACGAAACACAGTTTCAGGATTTCAAGACTGATGTCTCTAATGAAAGTCGTGTCCAACTCTTTGCGACCCCATGGACTGTAGCCTACCAGGCTCCTCTGTCCATGGGATTTTCCAGGCAAGAGTACTGGAGTGGGTTGCCATTTCCTTCTCCAGGGGATCTTCCTGACCCAGGGATTGAACTCAGGTGTTCGCCTTGCAGGCAGACGCTTTACCGTCTGAGCCACCGGGGAAGTTCCTAGTAGCATGTTCAAATTCTATTCTGTGTTAAGATTATACAGTAAGTGAAAGTAAAAGTAGCTCAGTCGTGTCCGACTCTGTGACTCCATGGACCATACAGTCCATGGAATTCTCTAGGCCAGAATACTCTAGTGGGTAGCCTTGCCCTTCTCCAGGGGATCTTTCCAACCTGGGAATCAAACCAGGATCTCCTGCATTGCAGGAAATCCTTTAGGAACTGAACTATGAGAGAAGCCAAGATTATACATTAACTTGTATGACATTGTAACTAACTTATGAATGCCTTTCCTTTTGGGGGAACACTGGCTGCAGCGTGCCCGTGGTGCAGGCACTGTTTTCTGTGTTCTGACCACAGCCCACGGACGAGGCTCCGTGGTGTCAACGCAGCTCTCTTCGTTTCCCAGATGAGGAAGCAGGCTTGAAGTGTTGAAAGTCTCACAGCTGACATAGACACTGAGCATAAGCCTGTGTTTGTCTGCTTCCAGAGCCTCTGCTGCTCACATGTGTTCCGCAGGATACTGCAGAATGAGGTGACCAGGTCAGGTTCTCTTTCAGTAGTGTCTGCAGAGCCCTCCTTAATTCTCAGAAGATAAGAAACTGCTGTTCCCAAGACCACAGCAGCCCCAGGAAAGCCTCCAAGGAGCTGAAGACGGGCACTCACTTAAAGTTGCTAGGCTCTCCGCTGCAACTCGGTTGCTGCCTGCACATGTCCTGGGTTGAAGGGGATACCAGCTAGTCCCTGCCCTTCTTGAAAATGTAAATGTGAACTCAAAACTAGTGGGAGGAGGAGGGAAGTGTCTTATGAAAGCCCAGAGGAAGGGGTGGACAGGTTCGACCCTAAGTGGTGGAAGACATTATAAACAAAAGTCAACTGACGATAAATGAGGGAAATTATTTATAGTTAACACAGCCAACAAGATGTAAATCCCATAATAAGTAGGAATATTTGGTCAGAGGCAACAGTGTGATGGCAGTGGACAAAGGATGTAAAGAATCCACCGGAAGAGACTGAAAGGCCGGAGGCACACGAGAGAGTCTGACCTCTGCTAGTGTCAGGCCAGAGGCGCCCAAGCAGCCTGCCCAGCACACTGTAAACACTGAAAGGGTAATGACAACACTCTTCACAAGAAATGAGGTGAAAGGCACCCAAACAGTCTGTCCAGCACACTGTAAACACCAAAGGCTAATGATAACACTCTTCACAAGAAATGAGGTGAGCAGATCTCTTTACACTGTTCATGTGACTGAATTAGACTCAGCCTGGACTGCTTCCACCCTCGTCCAGTCTGCTATGATCTCAGCCTGTAAAACCCTTGCCAGCACCTCTTCTCACCCAGAACCTGTCCGAACAGATAGGTCACTCTGCTCTGCTCCCAACAGCCCCCAGGGGCTCACACTGCCTCCTAACTCAGGCCTCAGGGTGCGTGGTCCTGCCTTTGTTCTCTCTTCACCCTCATCTAAGCCCGTTTCCCCATCCTGTGTCTTTTATCCAGCAGATCTCACATTCCCCATGTGTGCCACCCCCTTTCACAGTGGGGTTTTCACAGTTTGCTGTTTCACTCTGGAAAGCCCCACTTGCCTTACCTAGACGACACTGTGCCTTCACACCGCAGCTCCAGTGGCACTTCCAAACTGGAAGCTTTCTAAAGCAGTGGCCATTAAATCAGTCTTGGATAAATATACTGTGCATCCAAACTCTGGAGTACTGTAGCTGTTTAAAAAAAAAAGTGAAATACCTGTATGCTTTCTGTAGAAAGATTAAATGAAGAAGCAAGTTGCAGAATTATTTAATATAGTTACCGTTTTGATAAAATGTGTACTTTATATATTTGTTACACACATACAGAACAAGAGGATGAAAAGATACTCATCTAAAGCACCTGGTTGCCTTTAGAGAGCAGATTTTTAGGGTGAAAAAGCCAAGTTTTAAAAAATAGCCTCGTTGAGACAGAATTTTCATATAGTACAGTATAATATAATTTGACGAGATTTAACAGCTGTACACATCATATAACTCCCACCTCAACGCTGGGCTCTGAGCCCCATCCCAGGAGTGCTGGCGGTTGTGACTGTTGCTTTGTTGGCTTGCTGAAGCTACTTCGAGAGTCTGTTTCTCGTGAGATCCTGAGATGTACACTCACTGAGGTCTCTGCTCTTGTTTGTTTGTTTAAAGCTAGTCTTCCTGAGGGGCAGCCAGGTGAGCATGGCTGAGTGGTGACCCAATGTCTGGTCGGAGGGTGTGCTTAAACACACGTGATGTGGCCTCTGCCCTCGGCAAAGGGACCTGTGTGTGGTTTGGGCCACACACTCATCTTCAGGCAGTTAATGCACCTCCCTAGCTCTTACGTCTGTCTGAGCAAGTCTCAAACAGCTGGAAGGAACAGATAGCTCTCTCTGTTATCCAGACAATTCTCTCTGTTCTCTCCTGGGTGTACACTCACCCCGTGTATGCACGCAGCCTTCCAGATTCCAGGAATGTGTGGGAGCTCACAGAGGTCTGCAGCAGTCATCCCATGCCCCAGACTCCATTTCTAAGTTTTCTGCTCTGTGTCTCTACAACCAGCACTGAAGCCTCAGAGAGCCATGACGTTGGCCTTCCCCATTTCCAGTTTGTCCCTGGCATGGGACTTTTTGCTGGAGCGCCAAATTGGGTGGGCCCCTCCTGGTACTCATGGCTGAGTGTGCAAGAGGGGAACATGTTTTTCAGTAAGTCTTGCCCGACTCTTCAACCCCGTGGACTGCAGCACACCAGGTTCATCTGTCCTTGACTATTTCCCAGGGTTCGCTCAGATCCATGTCTGTCGAGTCAGTGATGCCATCTAACCGTCTCATCCTCTGCTGCCCCCTTCTCTTTTTGCCCTCAGTCTTTCCCAGCATCCCAGAGTCTTTTCTAATGAGTTGGCTCTTTGCATCAGGTGGTCAAAGCATTGGAGATTCAGCATCAGTCCTTCCAGCGAATATTAAGGTTGATTTACTTTAGGATTGACTCGTCTGATCTCCTTGCTGTCCAAGGGACTCTAAGAAGTCTTCTCCAGCACCACAGTTCGAAAGCATCAGTTCTTCGGCTCTCAGTCTTCTTTATGGTCCAACTCTCATATCCATACAGGACTACTGGAAAAACCATAGCTCTGACTATATGAACCTTTGTTGGCAAAGTCACTGTCTGCAGTGATTTGGGAGCCCGAGAAAATGAAATCTACCACTGTGTACAGTTTCCCCTTCTCTTTGCCATAAAGTGATGGGACTGGACGCCATGGTCCTAGTTTTTTTACTGTTGAATCTCAAGCCAGCTTTTTCACTCTTTCACCCCCATCAAGGGGCTTTTTAGCTCCTCTTCACTTTCTGCCATTAGAGTGGTGTCATCTGCATACCTGAGGTTGTTGATGCTTCTCCTGGCAGCCTTGATTCCAGCTTGCGGTTCATCCAGTCGAGCCTTTCACATGGTGCGCTCTGCATAGAAGTTAAGTAGGCAGGTGGCGGCATATAGCCTTGGTGCACTCCATTCTCAGCGTTGAACCAGTCCAGGTCTCTCAGGAGGCGGGTAAGGTGGCACTCTCATCTCTCTAAGAATTCTCCACAGTCTCCTCTGACCCACACAGTCAGTCTTTTGCGCTCAGTGAGAGTAGATGGGTTTTGTGTGTGTGTTTTTGTTTTTTTTGATTTGTTTTCAGAATTCCCTTGCTTTTCTCTATGATCCAGTGATTGTTGGCAATTTGATCTCTGTTTCCTCTGCCTTTTCTAAACCCAGCCTGTACATCTGGAAGTTCTCAGTTCATGTACTGCTGAAGGCTAGCTTGAAGGATTGTGAGTATAACCTTGCTAGTTCATGGGGTCGCTAAGAGTTGGACACAACTGAGCAACTTCACTTTCACTTTTCACTTTCATGCATTGGAGAAAGAAATGGCAGCCCACTCCAGTGTTCTTGCTTGGAGAATCCCAGGGACGGGGGAGCCTGGTGGGTTGCCATCTATAGGGTCGCACAGAGTCAGACACAACTGAAGTGACTTAGCAGCAGCAGCAGCATGTGAAATGAACACAATTGTACAGTAGTTTGAACATTCTTTGGCATTGCCCTTCTTTGGGATTGGAATGAAAACTGACCCTTTCTAGTCCTATGGCCACTGCTGAGTTTTCCAAATTTTCAGGCATATTGAGTGTAGCACTTTAACAGCATCATCTTTTAGGATTTTAAATAGCCCAGCTGGAATTCTGTCACCTCTGCCCATGATAAAACACAAGTACTCACAGCTTCTGCTGGAATTTGAAAGTTTGTTTTGAATTTGAAAGTTTGTTTTGAATGAAAGCGTTTCAGTGTGTATATCCTTACTGGGTTTTCAAAGTCCTGTAGTGCTTGCTTTTGACAGGTATATCCAGATTTATCGCGGCTCTTGGGGGAAAGGATTTGCCAAGTTCCTCACTCTCCAAGATTAATTCGTTTTTGTTAATTTGCTGATAGAGAGGTCTTGGCAGAATTATTACACTGTTCACATTGTCCAGATTCCTATTTATTTTTATCACACAGGTCCCTGGATGCCAGTGCTGTGGGTTGCAAGCTCACTCCAGATCCCAAAGACTCGTGACCNNNCTCGTGACCCATTTAGACTCTGCTCAAGTGCAGGGGTGGAGTGGGGGAGTGGTTGACTTAATTCTGTGTCAGAAAGTTGTGAGGACATGTTACACCCACCCACTTTTTCAATAATTATGGTGTGTTGGCAGTGGTTGGCGGGGGGGGGACGGGGTGGGAAATGTGTCCTACCAGCATCCCTGGGCCAATTTACTGTGAGAATTCCTGAGAATTTTTGTTTAGAGGCTGCTTTCCTCCCTGGGTGAGTGGGAAGCTATTCTTTCTCAGGGGTGGACAATAGAACTGCTGAAATTTAGGGTCAGGAGTTTGCTTGTTGCATGAGGCAGATCTGAAGCTTAGGTGAGGACCAGTCAGTGGGTTTGGATATACAGAGTTCTTGCCACCCTTTGCCATCTGCTTCAGCTCTTAAAATCCGCCGCTGCCGTTTTGACCGCAGCTGCCACCTGGCTGCCCCACAGCTGCCGCCGCTGTCCCTCATGAGCTGAGCCATGGCCAGCTCTGCGCTGCTTGGTCTGCTGGTTTCGCCCAGAATCTGTGCCCTGCTCTGTCCTAATACCGGCCCAGCCTTCAGTACTGGGGTCACTTTAGCTTTATGCTTGCCTCCGTTAGTCGTCAGGTCGTTTCCATCCCTGATCACCACGCCACACTTGGCCACCACGGGCAGATTCCATGGACTGACTCCTGAGTGCTCCCTCCTGCAGGCGTTGCTGACAGGGAGCCTCCCTGGCTTCATCGATGTCGTCAGGAACCTCAATTCTCCTACCTTGCTTGAAGACAATGTGATCACACGAGCCAAAGCTGCTGGGAAAAGAATCATCTTTTATGGAGATGAAACATGGGTGAAATTATTTCCAAAGCACTTTGTGGAATACGATGGAACAACCTCTTTTTTTGTATCAGATTATACAGAGGTCAGTTTTTTAAGAAAAATATGTCCAATGAGACAGCCTGGTACCCTGTTCTTAGCAAGGGGCAACATTGCGTTGTATGTGGCTTTTATTAATACATTAAGAATAGTATGGAGAGTGAAGACCTTGTTCCTTCCCACTATCAGCTCCAAGCCAGAAACATAAACCCTGATACAGGTGTAAGCTTAGTTCTCTGACCCTAAAGCCCAGATAGATGCCTGTCGATGGGTACCAGCAGTCAGGAAGGGCTTCCCGGGAGGAGGCCCTCAGCCTGAGTTTTGATAGCATCTGTGCACGGCAGAGCCCGTGGTCTCCGTGGTCTGCCAAGGACCCTGCCTCACAGCTGTTTCATAGGGTTGGCAGCATGAGTGTGCTGGGTGAGCCTGGTCCCGAGAGGCATCAACCCTGTGCTGAGTGTGCAGCCTCCAAAGAGGAAAATGGCGCAGTTAGACCCACAGGAGGAAGCTGGCCCCTGGGGCAGAGGCACCACAAGTCTGAGCTGGCGGATGGGCCCGTGTGCTTGGCCTGGCGGAGTGTCTGCGTCACTGGAGGTGGCCTGTATAGACAACACAGTTCCTGCCCTTCCTGTGTGTGACCGCTCAGCAGTACTTCTCTTCGTGGTAGATCCTCCAGTGGAAGGGAGAAGGGCCATCTGAGGAGTCAGGGCTCTCCGGGCTAATGGGCCTGTCGGGGGCTGTTTGACTGGGAACTGCTGAGCGTGTCTTTCTTCCTGAATAGCGTTCTTAGAGGACACGCATGCCCTCGGCTTCGTTCCGCTGGTTTCTTGAACTCTGGCACTGTTCTGTTTACCCAACTGCCCTTAGCCTTTAGTCGCCTCATAGCAACCTGGCATCTGTTGGGCTTGGCCCTCTGGCCAGCTTTAGTCTATGCTCCAGTAGTGATCTTCCAGAATTGTTGTCAGAACAGCCCTGTGCATTGAAATTATAATATGTTCTGTTCATAACTTAGAGGCGTATTAATGAACGCTTGATCTAATGCAAACATTTTTTAAGACGGTTTTCATTTTGGAGGTTTGTTTTGTTTTGTGGTCTTTGCAAACTCCCATGAATCCAAGTACCTTAAAAAAAACCCAGTAGATTTGAAAATAACCATATAACTTTTCACTGAAGGGTGAACACAAGGGAAATTAGGGAAGCTATTGATATGTGCTTTTTTCCCTTTACAGGTGGATAATAATGTTACAAGGCATTTGGATAAAGTACTAAAAAGGCAGGATTGGGATGTGCTGATCCTGCACTACCTCGGGCTGGACCACATCGGCCACATTTCTGGCCCCAGGAGCCCCCTGATTGGGCAGAAGCTCAGTGAGATGGACAGCATCCTGATGAAGATCCACACCTCACTGCTGTCAGAGGTGAGCATGTCAAGGTGCCAGTGTTTCCTGGAGGAAATGTAGCTTCTGAAGGAACTCGGGTGACCTTGCATGAGCTTCATGCCCACCAGCATTCAGGCAGCCTTCACCTACAGTGGCACCTGCCGTGTGCTGGGCACTGTACCACCCAGCGGCCCTGCCGAAGAGTGGCTCTTAGCATTCCCACCTGCTCACCCAGACAGCTTCTCCTGAATGCCTCTGTCACTGTGCCTGTACAGACACTTGAGGAGCTTGGCCTCTAGCCAGGAGGGAAAACGGGGAGCATAATCAGTGAGTGAAAGGCATCCTGGACAGTAGTTGATACTGTAGCAGAACATAGGGCAGGCGGAGTGTACATGTGAGAGAAAGGCCAAAATTTTAAACTGCATGATCAGAGCAGGCTTTGAGGACATGTGCGTGGTGAGCAGAGGCTTGAAGCAGGTGGGAGTGCCAGTAAGCCACACATGAAGGTATGTTCCAGGCGAGGAAGCAGCACAGGCAACTTGGAGCCTGCAGGTCCATCCCAGGGGCAGCAGGGGCCACTGGCCAGAGCCCTAGGGGCAGAGGGCAGCTGTGTGTGTGACAGATAAGAAGACTGTCCTGTGCTCTGTGACCTCCATTTAATCCCGTTTGTCTTACTTAGGACATTACTGTTGTTAGTTTGGGAGTTTTCTGGCTGTGCGTGGCATCTGAGTTACCTGGCCATGGATCACACCAACCCCCCCTGCAATGGAAAGGCAGAGTCCTGGCCACGGGCCTGCCAGAAAGTGAGAGTGAAAGCCACCTAGTCGTGGCCAACTCTCTGCGACCCCATGGTCTATTCAGTCCACGGAATTCTCCGGGCCACAATACTGGAGTGGGTCAGTTCGGTTCAGTTCAGTCGCTCAGTCGGGTCTGACTCTTTGCGACCCCATGAATTGCAGCACGCCAGGCCTCCCTGTTCATCACCATCTCTCGGAGTTCACTCAGACTCACGTCCATCAAGTCCGTGATGCCATCCAGCCATCTAATCCTCTGTCGACCCCTTCTCCTCCTGCCCCCAGTCCCTCCCAGCATCAGAGTCTTTTCCAGTGAGTCAAATCTTCGCGTGAGGTGGCCAAAGTACTGGAGTTTCAGCTTTAGCATCATTCCTTCCGAAGAAATCCCAGGTTGATCTCCTTCAGAATGGACTGCTTGGATCTCCTTGCAGTCCAAGGGCCTCTCAAGAGTCTTCTCTAACACCACAGTTCAGAAGCATCAATTCTTCGGCACTCAGCCTTCTTCACAGTCCAACTCTCACATCCATACATGACCACAGGAAAAACCATAGCCTTGACTAGACAGACCTTA
>SJYF01000640.1:399837-435113 GCA_006410515.1 Procapra przewalskii | reverse complement strand
CATACAGCCAAGGACTTTGGCATAATCAATGAAGCAGATGTTTTTTTCTGGAATTCTCTTGCTTTTTCTATGATCCAGCAGATGTTGGCAATTTGATCTCTGGTTCCTCTGCGTTTTCTAAATCCAGTTTGAACATCTGGAAGTTCTTGGTTCATGTACTGTTGAAGCCTAGCTTGGTTGATTCCCCCACACATGAAATCTCTGCCGTCACCCCTGTGAGGGCACTGCAGCCTGGGAGTTGGCGGAGCCAGCAGAGCTCTATGGTGGTTGCTTTCCGTGGTGGCTCTGAAATGTTGCCTTGCCTGCCGTCAGACCCACCCAGCTGTTGGCTCCACTCATTGCAAGCTGACTGCACCCTCATTTTTGACAGTTGATAATCAGTGTTCTCCGTGATCCAATCTCATCACATTTGGGCAACTTTGCAAGAGTCTTTCTCAAGGCCAGTCTTTACGGTTGTTCTGATACCAGGGGAGCCCGTCTTGGCTTATACACGTGCAGCTGGCCTGTGGGTCAGCTTGTTGCTCTCAAGAAGCTGCCAGCTTCCTCTTGGTTACTTACCTCCAAAACCTCCACAGTTTTCAGGAGCACCCTTAGGCTTGAATTGCTCACATTCTTCTTAAAATAATTTCAGTTGTTGTGGACGTGTCTCTAGGTCTCCTTTAACTTACAAGTCTCCATCCCCATCCTGTTTTATCATGATTATTTACTGAAGAATTTGGTTAGTTGTCCTGTGGCGTCTCTTTCTGCATCATCTGTTAACATGCCCTCTGCTCACCTGGTGAAGCCCATCTGACCCGGAGGCGTGAGTAGATTCCGATCCTGTGGTTCTGGTTGTTTTAGGCCAGGTTGTGGTCAGTAGGAAGCACACAGGGTGATCTGACTTAACACTGCTTGTAGGTCAGATTTAAGAATGACTGCCATCACACATGTCCTAGGGCCTGTCACCTAAACCATTGTCTTTTTTCTAGGTGATGTCAGACATCCAACGCACGTCCAACAGACTGATCTGGCTGCAACGCTCTCAGTGGGCCTGGGTCTGCCGATTCCGAAGGGCAGCACTGGCAGCCTTCTGTTCCCAGCTGTGGAAGGAAGACCGATGCGGGATCAGCTGAGGTTTCTGCATTTAAATGCAGTGCAGCTTAGCAAGCTGCTGCAGGAGAACGTGCCATCATATGAGAAAGGTAAGCAGTCAGCAGCGGCTGCTGTGTCCGTCGTGCCGGGTGCCCGCAGCGTGCCGGGTGTCTTCCTGCCGCCCTCGTGGTGGGCACTGCAGCGGTCCTTGTGCACTGCTTTCTGTGAGTCAGCTCTTCGCATCAGGTGGCCAAAGTGTTGGAGCTTCAGCTTCAGCATCATTCCTTCCAATGACTATTCAGGACTGATTTCCTTTAAGATTGACTGATTGATCTCCTTGCAGTCCAAGGGACTCTCAAGAGTCTTCTCCCACACCACAGTTCAAAAGCATCAGTTCTTCGGTGCTCAGCTTTCCTTATGGTCCAGCTCTGGCATTCATACACGACTAGTGGAAACACAGTAGCTCTGACTAGACGGACCTTTGTTGGCAAGGTTTTGTCTCTGCTTTTTAATAGGCTGTCTAGGTTGGTCATAGATTTTCTTCCAAGGAGCAAGAGGCAAAATCACATTTAGAATCAAACCGCATATCTGCCAGAGGCGTGTGGAGGGCTCAAACAAAACCTTGGGTGCCCCAGGACCGAGAGACCCCACAGAGGCTGAGTCAGAGCTGCTTCTGAGTGTTGGCGCATCTCCTGTGGAGGCATGGGTCAGCAGTGGCCCGCCGCAGGGGCACGGGCTCTGACCACGGCAGACTTGGGTCGTGCAGCATGTGGCATAAGCCCTGATGGAGGAGGTCGCCATCGGCCCCACTAGAGAGCTGCCAAGCAGACAACCCACAGCTGCAGACAATCACCCCAAGAAGTGCTCGCACTGTTAAGAAAGTTCTAGGAGCAACAACAGGTCTCCCAACCTGGGGGTCTGGCAAAGGCACTGAGAACCCCAGGGGACTTGCCTTTGGCAGCCAGTGGGATTCGCTTACAGAACTTACACAGGACTGGGGAAACCGACTCTTGGCACAAACAGAGGCTTGTGTGCACCAGGAGCCAGGACAAAAAAACAGCATCCCCACAGGAGACAGCCGTCCCTACCTGCGAGTGTGCAGGAGTCTCCGGTGGAGGCCTGGCCTGCTGCAGGGCCGGGGCACTGGATACAGCAGTGGTGCACAGATCCTTCTGAAAGAGGCTTCACTAGCTTCATTCAGCCAGTTCCGTTCACTTCAGTCGCTCAGTCCTGTCCGACTCTGCTACCCCATGGACTGTAGCACGCCAGGCCTCCCTGTCCATCACCAGCTCCCGAAGTTTACTCACACTCATGTCCATCGAGTCGGTGGTGCCATCCAACCATCTCATCCTCTATCGTCCCCTTCCCCTCTTGCCTTCAGTCTTTCTCAGCATCACGGTCTTTTCAAATGAGTCAGCTCATCTGGTGGCCAAAGTATTGAAGGAGTTTCAGCTTCAGCGTCAGTCCTTCCAATAATCATTCAAGACTGATCTCCTTTAGGATGGACTGGTTGGATCTCCTTGCAGTCCAAGGGACTCTCAAGAGTCTTCTCCAGCACCACAGTTCAAAGGCATCAATTCTTCGGTGCTCAGCTCTCTTTATAGTCAAACTCTTACATCCATACATGACCACTGGAAAAACCATAGCCCTGACTAGACAGACTTTTGTTGGCAAAGTAACGTCTCTGCTTTTTAAAATACTCTCTAGCTTGGTCATAACTTTTTTTCCAAGGAGTAAGTGTCTTTCTATTTCGTGGCTGCAGTCCCCATCGGCAGTGATTCTGGAGCCCAAAGTAACAAAGCCTGCCAATCTTCATTACCCCTACGTAGTTTGGCCTCAGAAAATTGGATTAGAGTTACTGAGCATGGCCCCGCCCATCAGAACAAGACCGTTTCCCCCAAAGTCAGTGTCTCCTGTCAGGAAGCTTCATAAGCCTCTCATTATTATCCATCAGAGGGCAGACGAATGAGAACCACAATCACAGAAAACCAACCAAACGTTACTTTGCCGTGACAAAGGTCCATCTAGTCAAAGCTATTGGAGAAGACTCTTGAGAGTCCCTTGGACTACGGGGAGATCCGACCAGTCCATTGTAAAGGGAATCAGTCCTGAATATTCACTGGAAGGACTGATGCTGAAGCTGAAGCACCAATACTTGGGCCACCTGATGCAAAGAACTGACTCATTGGAGAAGACCGTGACGCTGGGAAAGATTGAAGGCAGGAGGAGAAGGGGACAACAGAGGATGAGGTGGCTGGATGGCATCACTGACTCAATGGACGTGAGTCTGAGTGAACTCCAGGAGTTGGTGATGGACAGGGAGGCCTGGCGTGCTGCAGTTCATGGGGTCACAAAGAGACGACTGAACTGAACCAAACTGATCACATGGACCACACCCTTGTCTAACTCAATAAAACTATGAGCCACGCTGTGTAGGCCGCCCAAAACAGATGGGTCATAGTGGAGAGTTCTGACAAACACAGTCCACTGGAGAACAGAATCTCAAACCACTTCAGTATTCTTGCCTTGAGAACCCCATGAACAGTATGGAAAAGTCATAAATGTATTTACTTAGCAAATGCTGAGTTGTCTCACTATGTTTCTCTTCAGCCAGGGGCTGTGGAGAGCACTGGCGGCATAGCGGGAGAGGTCCCTGCCCCCGTGGAGCTTCTCATCCAGAGGGGAAAGAGGGGAAGACGGCCAGGAAAGGGCGCCAGGTGGCGATGGGCACTTAGGAAGAGGCTCAGCCAGGGAAGGGCGGGCATGCAGATGAGTAGGGCCGTGGAGCACGTGGCCTGGGAGGGAGCCAGTGGCCAGGCAGGGTCCTGTGGTGAGGACGTGCCCACACAGTCAAGGAGGGCCCAGGCACCAGCGTGGCTGGGGCACTGTGAGCCGAGGGAGCCAGAAGGGGGTGAGGGCTGAGGGCCTCCTAGGCGCTCCAGCGGCTCCTGCTTCCATTCTGAGTAAGTGGAGCGCTCCTGCAGGTGTTGCGCAGAGCCTGCGCCTTCCCCTTGCGTTTTCAGAGGCCGTCTCAGGCGCCCGTGAGGAGGGCTCCGAGCTGCACTGGAGGAGGGTGAGATGGACGGTTTGAGACCCTCCTCTGGAGGAGGGTGAGGTGCTCAGCGCAGGTGGAGGGCGAGGACCCAGGCAGTGGAATCCAGGACAGAGGGTTGCTTCTGGGTCTGTTTTGAAGGTAGTGCAAAGAGGACTAGCCAGTGGCGTAAAAAACAACTTTGGTTTTCAGCTGAGCACTGTAAGGAAGCAGGGACCGTCACTGAGTGGGCAAGGCTGTGTAAAGGGCGAGTGTGTAAGGCGGGGCACTTATGCATGTGCTGGGGGCCAGGGTGGGGAACTGGGGCTGACAGCCAAGTAAAGAAGGAGCTTCAGGGAGGAGGGAGTGCGTGGGTGTGCTGGATAGGGTTCAGGGTGAAGTGAAGTGAGGAGCTGAGGCGAGCTCCCCGGCACTCCAGTGGCTAGGACCCCTCGCTTCCACTGCAGGGGCACAGGTCAAATCCCTTATCAGGAAACTAAGATCTTGCAAGCGGCAGGGCATGGGCAAAAGTAAAATGAGGAATTGAGGACTGACCACCTCTCTGGCGGGTGAGGCCTCAGCAGCTTTGTTGGCAGAGGGGGTCACGTGCCTGGCTGGCATGGGCGCAGCAGGTGCACCGGGTCTAACGGGAGCAGGATACGGGCTGTCGTCTGAGCTGAATGGGGCCCAAGAAGGGCGTGTTCTTATTTTTGAGCTGGGAGAAAGAACTAGGTCGTGGTGGGGGCCTTGCTTGCCTCAGGACCTTTGCGTGTGCTGTCCCTGTGGGTGCTGCTCTCCCTGCTCACCTGGGTGGCTCCTGGGCGCCCTTCACGCTCTCACGTCACTGTCAGGCCGCCCCGTCCCCACGCTGGCCTCACGCTTCACGTCACTGTCGGGCCGCCCCGTCCCCACGCTGGCCTCACGCTTCACGTCACTGTCAGGCCGCTCTGCCCCCACGCTGGCCTGTCTTCTCTCAGTGCCCGTGTCACCAGGGCCTCTCGCTCTGCCTGCTGCTTTCCCTCCACAGCATTTCTCACTGTGTGTGGCTTTGCACATGTGTGCGACCCAGCTGGACCACAGGCCCACACTGGCAGGACCTGAACCCGACGCACCTAGCATGTGGTCAGTGTTCGGTTTCCATCTGGGTGTGTGCATAGGCCCCCATTTCTCTGAGACTCCAGGCAGTAGGGTCCCGACACAGACGCGCCCACGTCTGTGACTTTGGGGTGGCAGAGGGTAGCAAGTATGGGAGACAGCTGGGATCCAGACTTAGCCCAGCTATCACTGCCAGCGCATGAGCTGGTGTCTGAGTTGCCTCTCTGAAATGGGCATGTAGTCAACCCAGTCCCACTGGTCCTGGGGAGAGGACTGAGTGGACTTGGGGTCATGCCTGTCCCCAGTGCTTGGTGCAGGTCCCCTGGCTCCAGGGGTGGTGGTGGGGCTGTGGATATCTGAGCCCACACTCGGGCTGCGCAGTGAGGATGCCAGCCTGTGATCGGGGAAGGCTGGAGGGCCAGCTGCTTGGTGGTCTGGGCCAAGGCCCCTGAAAGGCAGGGCCCAGACCACCTTGAAACAGCTCTGCTTTAAGTTGGAAAAGCATGTTAAGTGCCAGGAAGCCTCAGAAAAGAAGTTCTCGCTCTGCCGGCCAGTCGAGTCACAGCTGTGTCTGGTTCAGCCCTGAAAGGAAGCGGGCAGCCCCCGGCCTCGGGCAGCCTGCCACCACCGTCCCAGGGGGAGCCCGCCGCAGCCAGAGCTGGGCCCCACTGATGGGCCGTTCCACCGCCCTGGCTTTACATCAGCCATGGGTCATCTAGCAGGTGGGGCCCGTCAGCCTTGTGGCAGCAGGGGCTGAGAGACTGCATCCCCTCCCAGAGAGGGCCTGTGAAGAAGGGAAGCAAGTAACCGGGGCTGCTCACAGGGAAAAGCGGGGGGCCCACCGGCCTTGGGGAAGGGGCCACGCTGGCACAGGCGTCGGGCATTTCCTGCCCCGTCAGCACGCAGATCCTGGGGGTTGGGGGGGATTCTCTAGGACTGAGGGCCTCTCAGCGCTCTGCTTTTGTGGCCGTCCCCCTCTCGCACCATGAGGAAGGGGAGTGGAGAGAGAGGAGAGGGCGGAGGTGGCAAGCAGGAGGCCGAGAAGGAGGGGCTCTGTCTGTGTGAGTGGGGCAGTGGGAGGAAGGACGGGGTGGGCACAGGCCGGCGTCACCGCGGTCGGGGTTTTCCTGAGGGGCGGCCACCTTTCCCGGGAGTTCATCTTGATGAGGGTCAGGCTCTGCCACGTGCCATTGGTAACAGGACTCGCAGGTTACACGTGTGTGCGTGTCAGTGATTTGTGTGTGTGGCCCTTTCTTCTTAGAGCCTGGATTTGAGCAGTTTAAAGTGTCGGAAAGATCGCACAGGAACTGGGTCAGATTGTACTTGGAGGAAAGTAACTCAGAAGTCCTTTTCAACCTGGGAGCCAAGGTTCGCAGGCAGTACCTGGACGCACTGAGGATGCTGAGGCTGTCGCTGAGCAGACGAGCGGCCCAGTACGATGTCTACTCCATGGCGATGGGAACCGCCCTGGTCCTGGAGGTATGGGTCCCTGGGCAGGGCCGCTGCGCCACTGGGCGGACAGCTCCGCCAGCGCTTAGTAGTAAAGGACCTGGAGATTCGGTGTTTCTGGAAGGGGACGGGAGCGCACCCCGTTGGCACAGTCCTGGACACACGCTGTTCCTGTTCCAGGCCCTTGCCCTGCTCCTGCTCAGCCTCCCGCAGGCGCTGAGCAGCAGGGCTGAGCTGGACGTGCCCCTGCTGTCGCCCGTGTTCTCGCTGCTCTTCTACCTGCTGCTCCTGGCCCTCGCAGCGCTCCACGTCGTCGTGTGCACCGCCGCCGGCAGCGCGTGCTACCTGTGTGGCCTCCCATGGCTGGCTGCGGGCGGGGTGATGGCGCTGACTGCCGCGCTGCTCTGTGCGGGCATGTCTGCTCTCGCCAGGATTTCTGCCGCTGGGCGGTGTCTGACTCAGGTAGGGCTGGCTTTCCAGGTGGGCTGCTCTTGTTACCCCACTGATGAGATGTGGGTTAGACCCCTGGTGTGTAGCAGGCACAGTGCTGGTGGGAGCTGAGGAAAGGGCCCACGCTTCGTGGGAGCTGACAGGACACGCTCCCAGCGGCGAGCCTCCCAGGGCCCTGACCATCCCGACTTCACACACTCACCTGTGTTGTCAGGCCTCATGCCTTCTTTCTCAGTTGGAAGGACGGGGTCCCTGGAACTGTGACCAGGGGCTCTCTAGAGTGGCTGCACAGAAGAGCAAGTGGCTGCACCCAGCCCTCTTCACGTGCCGGTGGCTGAGGGAACATGTCTGTTGTCATTTCCCACACATTTCCATGCCTGCTCAAGCATCGGGCTCCCCAGAGGAGTGGGTTCTCCAGGGCTTGACTGGGTTCACCGCGTCACCATCGTGTACTGGGTGCACACAGGCAATAGAATGAATACCAACTAGTGCTGAATGAGAGCCATCGAGTCCTCGTCTTAACTTAAAATGCTTTATATTAGTGTATTTAAGGGCTAGTACTATGCTACCCTACCACTGTAATGGAAACTGGATTTCCGGCAAGTTCACAGAGAAGCTAGATGTCTGGTTTGGCGGAGTATGCCCTTGGGGTTCTTTGGTCTCGAGTGGTGGGCTGTGGCTGTGAGAGGCAAGGATGGGGTGTGAAGGACGGGCTGAGAGCTCTGGCACTGCCGAGAAGGGGGTCCAGACGTCTTCAATCCCCTCACCCCTCAGCTGCAGGCTTGCCGTCCAGGGCAGGGTCGCCTTGCTGTCCCCACGTCCTCTGGGTCACCCGGGGGGACGGGGTGAAGTGGAGGCGGGGCGTGAGGAGCAGGGAGTTACCTTCTCTGAGTAAGCACCGCACGCTCGTGCAACAAGAAGGCGAACTGTTCAGATTCTTCCTTACAAAATGCATTTTCCTTTTCACAGCCTCCACCTCAGTCCACCTCAAGCTGGTCAGAGTTAGATCTTCTCAGCTTCTTGGGAACCGTGGGCCATGTGCTGAGTCTGGGCGCAAGCAGCTTCATCGAAGAGGAGCACCAGACCTGGTACTTCCTCGTCAACACACTGTGTTTAGCTCTGTGCCACCAAATCTACAGACACTGCTTTCTGGAAGACGACTGTGCCCCTCAGCGTTGCCCACACACGGGAGCGGAGCTTGATGGGGTCGCGGTGGCCCTGCAGGGCAAGCGTGCTGGCCCTGAAGGGTGGGAGCTCAGCCAGGCACCCAAGGACCCCTCCTCCCTGGAAGCCCCCAGAGGCCCTGAGCGGTGGATGGTGCTGGCGAGCCCCTGGCTGGTTCTGGCCTGCTGCCGGCTCCTGCGGTCCCTGAACCAGACCGGTGTGCAGTGGGCCCACCGGCCCGACCTGGGGCACTGGCTCACCAGGTGAGGGCGTGAGTCGTGGCCTTGGGCGAGACTCTCCAAAGACCTGTTTTCCCTACTCAGGATAGAAATGGCATTTGAAATCTGAAGAAATAGGAGACTGACTAACCCATGAACTGAGCTGAAAGGCGAATTTGTTTGAGGCTAGCCTGGTAGTTTGGCTTTTCGTTGCCGAATCACTGTAAGTGTTCCTGTTTGAGAACCAGTGAGTTTCAGAATGAGCGTTGCAGCAGGATGTGGTTCGTCACTCGCTGCCCTGTCCCCCGTGGTGTGGGGCTGGGATGACAGGCTGGCCAGGAGCCCTGTGCCCCGCCCCTCTCTGTCCCCCTGCCTCCCCCACCCCCAGAGCGGCAGCTGTGTTGGCTGGAGCCTGGAGGCGTGTCTCCAGCTGCTTCTGAGGCCTCTCCCGGGTGGCTGGGTAGCCCAGTGGAAAGCATGGCAAATACAGAGGACTAAGGTGCAGAGAAGCAGCTAGGATGGAAAGACCAAGGTTTGGCTGGTCATAGATTTTACTATCAGCAAAGCCTTAAAAAACAACTAAGGTAAGAGCACAGCAAAGTGAAAAAATATTTCCGAGAGGCCAACAAAGGTCACTGGCATATCACTGGGGAGAGCGTCTTTAGAACTGTTGGCAGAACGCAAGACTCGGAACTGTAGCAGACACAGAGGAAAGGGCAGGGAGGCGCTCCCACTGGTGACCTGGGAGCGTCAAATCACAAGGTGCAGTTTTATGCCTGGTGAGGGCTTGGCGAGCTCCAGAGCATCCTGGGACCACGTACTGGCACAGTCCTTTGGGCGAGTCCTTCCAGAACTGTACACCAAAGGCTGTAAGATTATTTATTCCTCTGGCCAAATAATTCTTATGGTAAGTTCTCCCCAGTGATAACAGTACTAGCAAATCTTTGGCAACCGCAGTAACCCCAGGTAGCAATTTCAGGTGCCTGCTGTGTGCCCGCTCATTCCATTTTCACAGCAGCCTTGAAAAGAGTGTGCTGGCCTGTGCCCGTTTGGGGTGCAGAAGCAGAGGGGAGCTGAGGCATGCCAGGCAGAGACAGAGCGTGTGAGGGCTAGAGCGCCGGAGTAGCCAGTGACCTTCTGGTTCTCCTGGGACACTGCAGCACCACAGGAGGGCTTGGTGGAATCCACCCCCAATGCACTAACAGGCACGCGTGCAAGGGCACCCCCACCCCCCGCCCCCTCTCCAGGCTGTGCCCACGCCTCAGTCTGGACCCTCCCTCAGCACACTGGCCCCCTGCGCCTTTCCATCGGGGCATGACTCTCCCGGTCCCATTTGTGAGGAGGCTGCAGTTTCAGTGGTCCCTGCTCCAAGACAGAGCCTTCAAGAGGCACCCAGAGACACCCAGAATTGCCTCCTCTGTGCTCTGCTCTCCATCTGTGATGGTGACCCGGGGTCTGCACACAGTGCACCTTGCAGAGCAGCAGTGGCGGCCCCAGTGTGGCCCTGCGCCATCCCCAGCACCCCCTGCACCGGCCTCCTTCCCTGCGTCTCCCTAGGAGTTTCTCCGTGCGGCGTGTATGTCTTGACTCGTCCGCTTCACAGGTATTGCGTGTTTGGGCTTCATGACCATGAGTGGCAGTGAACAAAACGGGAATGCCGCCCAGGACAGCTCACCGAGGCAGCAGGGGGCGTGGGCAGAGGCCAGGCAGAGAGACAGCTGTGCCAGCGGCGCACCCAGCCTCTCTGCGGGGGCGCCTGCAAGGGGGCAGACTCTCCCGGGGGGTTCCCTCTGCACTGACAAGTGAATGGAAGAGGATGGTGCCAGGACATGTCTCCTTTGCCCAGAACCTCGCCTGTGGCTGGGGAAAGCACGGCAGCCCCAGAAAGGAGAGCCAGCAGGCAGTGTTGCCCTGACCTGTGCAGAGCTGATGGTGGGGACCAGTGTGAATGAGCAGTGAGAGTTTGGGTTAGCAGCCCTTTTATTTGTCCCATGCTTAGAAAGCCACGGGTGCAGATCACTAACATCGCTAGCTGTCCTTATAGTAATTTCTGGCATCTTACATTTCATTCCAGCTCTGATCATAAGGCTGAACTCTCTGTTCTGGCTGCACTTTCCCTCACCATGATTTTTGTATTGGTCCAGAAGAGGTGCTCCCTCACATCAAAAGTGGCCATGGCGTTTGGCCTGCTGGGTGTTTATTGCTACCGGGCAGCCATTGGAAATGTGCTGTTCCCATGGCAACAGGACAACAAGGCCATTTCCAAGTAAGTGCACTAGCAGGCACGAGCGCTTGTTTTTAGACCTGTTGTAATGCTGTATGTACTAAAGATGCCGTGCAGTCTTGAGAACATGGGAGTTGGGGTTTTGTGAATTGTGGCGTCGCCAGCAGCTACTGAGCACACCTCGGTGAGCCCGCCTGCGCCTCTTTTCTGGAGGAGAGAGACAAGTAACTTGCAAGTAAGGCCACTGAGGGTTTGTGTTTTTGTTTTTTTTAAATAAGGGATTGTTTCAAAATAAAGAGTTTAAAGGATTTCATTTTGCTCCACTGAGAAGTGACTAGTGATGAGGATAGTAGTGAGTGGTGCTCCTTGCAGCTGGGGGTGAGGCATGGCAGAAAGCCCAGCTTCCCCATAATCTGCATGAGCGCCTGCAGCTGGCTCCTGCAGATTGTCGATGCCACTTTCTGCACGTCACAGGGCTTTCTCTGTTTTTAATAGTCACAGGGTTGGGGCGAGCAGACCCTATTTTGGAAGGCTGTTCATAAAATGTGTTCATAATCTTGATTCTGTCCAGCCCTGTGACTTGGATGTACTCTTACAGAATTCATCTCAAGATACAACCAGACATGAAGCAAGAGACTGGGATTTGGTTGTGTTCCCTGAAGCATTACTTACGGTTGCACATAGTAAAAAACGAGTTGATTGGCCAGCAGTTGTGGATGAGTCTCTGAGGTCTGTCTGTGGTCTCAGGTCTCAAACCCGTCCAGATTTGTGTGTGTGTGTGTGTGTGTGTGTGTGTATGTGTGTGTGTGTGTGTGTGGTGTGAGAGAGCTGTCCGGTTTGGTTCACTTGTGTCTGACTTTCTAGTTTTCCCAACACCACTCATTGAACAGACTGTCCTTCTCCCGTTGCATATTGTTGCCTCCTGCGTCGCCAGTTAATTCCCCACGTAAGTGACGTAGGTGTGGGCTTACCTTGGCTCTGTATTCCACCCCATCAGTCTGTGCGTGTGTGCTGTGTGTGTGCCTGTCCCACACTGCTTTGATTAGTGCGGCTGTGTAGCATGCTCTAAAGTTAAGGCTTGTGAGACTTCTGGCTTTGCTCTTTCTCAAGATTGTTTTGGCTAATTGAAACCTTTTGTGTTTCCTTACAAGTTTTAAAATTTTAGAATTACCTGTTCTAGTTCTGTGAAAAATGCCATTTGTATTTTGATAAGAATTACATGAATATGTAGATTGCCTTGAGTAGATGATTGTTTTAACAATATTAATTTTTCCAATCCAGGAACATGGTGTGTCTAAACCTGTCTTTACATCAGTTTGTGCTGTCTCCAGTTTCTTTCAAGAGTATCTTACAGTTTTCTGAGTACAGTTCTTTTCTCTCCTGCTTAGATTTATTTCTAAGTGTTTTATTACTTTGATGCAGTTGTCAGTGGGGTTGTTTTCTCACTTTTTATTTATGACAGTTTGTCAATAGTTATAGGAATGTGAAATGTCCGGCACATTAATTCTGTGCTTTTCAGCTGTACTGGATTCACTAATGGGCTCTAGTGGCATTTTGGATTTTCTATGTATTACATCATGGCAGCTGCAAACAGTGACAGATTTCTTCCTTTCCAGTTTGGAGTCCTTTTATTTCTTTTTCTTATCTGACTGCTATGGCAGTGGGCATCCTTGTCGTGTCTTAGTCTAGACCTCTTCCCCACTAAGTATGATGCTGGCTGTGGGCTCATCTCACGTGGCCTTTATTGTGCTGAGGTATGCTCCCTCTATGCCCACTTTCTGGAGAATTTTTTAAATCATAAATGGATGTTGAATTTTGTCAGAAGCTTTTTCCACCATCTCTTTGGGAGGATCATGTGGTTTTTATTCTTCACTTTGTTAACTTGGTGTATAACTTTGATTGATTTCTGGATATTGAACGATCTTTGCATCCCTGGGATAAATCCCACTTCATCACAGTGTATGACCCTTTTAATGTTTGGTTGAATTTGGTCTGCTACTATTTTGTTGATGATTTATTATCTGTGTTCATCAGTGATGCTGGCCTATAATTTTTTGTGTGCAGTATCTTTGTCTGGCTTTGACATCAGGGTCATGCTGGCCTCGCAATGTGAGTTTGGAAGCATTCCTCCCTCTGCAGTCTCTGGAATAGTTTGAGGAGGTTAGGTTTCTCTAAATGTTTGGCATTGCTTTGCTAGTCAAAGAAAGAAAAGCAAGTGTTGAGCTCTGAGAGCTGTGGCCAGATGGTCTGGGTGGCCGAGAGGCACGGGGGGCACTGCTGGGAATAGGGCCTGCCACCCGGTGTGGGGGACCGACATGATGCTGAGGGCCCGGCTGAGGTGACAGCCCAGTGGCAGCCTCAACCTGCGGAAGGAAGGCCAGCTGGGGTGGGCGTGGTGGGGAGACACCTTAGAGGCTGTTTACCTCAGAGTTCTGTGCCGATGTCAAGACTGAATGTCACGTGTGAGGGCATCCAACTCAGGGCTGTTTTTTTAAATCTCAAAGTGTATGTTGCTTATATGTAGGATCTAAAAAATGATACAGATGAACTTATTTACAAATCAAAGGGTGACACGAGTAAACTCCTCTTTCCTATCGGATGCACCTTATTTCAGCGTCACTTGCGTCGAGATATGGATCACTTCCTTACCTTTCACGGAGACAACAGTATGTACCTTGTTGGTGTCCAAAACACAGACCAGTGCACCCTTTCATCAGCCTGCGCTGCCTGGCTCCCATTCTTCCTGGGAAATGCTTCCACTCCCCACCCCGTTTGTCCTGATTTTAGGTGCATCCTGGCTCCAGGTCCATCCTGACTCTAGATTCCCTCCTGGTTCTGTGTCAGCCGTGGTTCCAAAGCGGCCCCGGTTCTAGATCTCCCTGAAAGCTGTTCTCTCCTTTCAGTGCCCACAGGTGCTGCTGTGCATCGGTGTTCTGGAATCCTCTGCATTTAACTCCTGACTTTCTTCTCCGCTCTGAAGCCCAGACCTGGCTGGGGTGGAAGGCCTGGTTTCAGTGGCTCTGGATGTCCAGGCACAGCTGGTGGTCAGGGCAAGAGGGGGCCCTTAAAGGCATCGGTGATGCTCTCCTTCCTGTTCACTGTCGGCCTGCCCAGTGTCCTCCTTGGTACAGGTCCCGGCCCCTTCCTTCCTGAAATGTCTCGGATTACTTGGGCCTTTGCGGATTCCTCCCTCTTTGGCCTTATCCTACTGCAGCAGTGTTTAAATCAACTGTGCAGAGCAGGTGGACAGATCTCCCGTCCACACGCAATGGCTTGATCTTTCACCCAGGTGATCCTTGGCCACATGAGCATGATTTCCTGCCAGCCGGCTCTGTCAGAGAAGTGCACACACAAAGGACAGGCCTGCCGGCCTCTGGGGGTCCTGGGGGTCTGAGGTACACAGGCAGACACCCCTACTTCCACAGAGCCCCCCGCAGTGAGTGGGTCCCAAAGCTTGTATTGTCAGCTCGGCTCAGTAGACACATGGTTTTTGTGGGAAAATACATATTTGGTTTTTTTGTAGCTGGTGCTAATGAATCTGGCTTGTTTTGCTTTCTTTAGGGGCGTTACCGAGGCTCGTTTTGTCTATGTCTTTGTCCTTGGCATTCTGTTCACGGGCACCAAAGACTTGCTTAAGTCTCAAATCATTGCTGCAAACTTCACAGCCAGGACTGTGGGCCTCTGGGAGATACACAGCGGCCTGGTCCTCCTGGCAGCGCTGCTGCTCAGGCCCCACAACCTCCCCGTCCTGGTGCTGAGCCTCGCGACCCAGACCGTCATGACGCGGTTCATCTGGAGGCCCCTGAGGCACGGTGCGGCTGAGGTCACTGTGATGCATTACTGGTTTGGTCAGGCATTCTTCTATTTTCAGGTAGGTTTTCATCATTTTCATGGGTAGGAGACTGATAATTTTTATGTTGTTTATCTTTTAGTTTTTCTTTAAGAAAATTTTACCATAAGCTGGGAAGTCTAGTGAAAGAACTGTTGGCCTGGCAGGGTGAATTATGCTAAAATCATCCATGTATTTATAAGATAAAGCAGCTAGTTATTAAGTCAGGCGTTCTGGGTGGCAGCGTGCGGCCGCTGTGCGGGTCTGCTTCCCACGGGCGGCCAGGGGCGGGAAGCGCTTGGCTCTGTCCGCCTGGCTAGTGGCCGCTCTCCCTGCTCCCTGGCTCTCAGCGCTGGGCGCTGCTGGGGCTCCCGCTTGGCTGTGACTCTTCAGGACCCGTGCTTGTCGCGTCTCCTCTTCAGTGTTGGAGAGCCCACAGAGGCAGACCCAGCCACCTCCAGGGTAGACCTCAGGGTGCAACTGTGTACTCGGGACAGTCCTGGACGGGTGGACAGAGCATCCAGCTTCTGGTCCTAGAGGGACCGAGTTCCACCTCGACGTTCAGCCCTGCCCTGGACCTGTACCCCATACCCGGAGTGCAGCTCTCCAGAGTCTCCCACTTGCCCCCAGTGGCACAGCAGTCCCTGCCGCCTGATCAGGAAGGTGCCCATAGGCTCCCTGCGAACTGAACAGTTCTGCCCAACGCTGAGGCCTCAGTGTCAGGAAGACTGACTGCAGGTCACGCCCCCAAGCAAGGAGACAGTCACAGTCTCTGGCGTTGGGCTTGCTTCTCTGGCACATGCGGCCTCATCCCACAGCAGGACACGAAGCTTCCATGACAGTTTGGGTTATTGGCACATCTCAGGCGCCGTCCACAGGCAGCCAGAGCGCACGTGGCTCCCCGCCACGGGGGCACCTGCGCAGGCACCGCCAGGCGCGCTTCAGGCCCCAAGGGGCGCAGCCAGCCCTGGCCAGCCCCGCCCGGCAGGCCCCGCGGCAGGTCGGCGAGCGGGCGGCGGTGTGGCCTCAGGAACACACTGGGCCCCCAGGGCCTCTCATTTCCCTCCCACAGCCCTGCCCTTGGGATGCCCTTTCTCACTGTTGGCTTTCCTGGCAGGAGACTCACAGGCTCACTGACCCTTTCCCCAGCCCTTAGCTCACCGACTCCTCATGGTACAGGGTCAGGAGCATGGTGCCCAGTTGGCATCCACAGCCCTCCATGGGCCCCTCAGTCTCTCTCTGAGGGTGGTCTACCCCTTCTCCCCCAACCCACACACACAGCATTGGACTGTTGAGGACCTAGTGACCTGACGCAAGGGAAGCCCCAGAGCGTGCAGGCCACACCTTAGGCCAGCCCTCCGTGACTGCGGAGTTGGCTTTGGCAGCACCTCCAGTGACCGCCTGGGGTCAGAGCCACTTTTCTGTCATCAGCCTGCTTCCCCTCGCCATGGTGTTTGAGATTCTTGTTCTTCCTTCTCCCCCTCTCAGCAGCTCCGAGGTCTCTAGGGAGGGAATCATACAGTCGGGGAGAGCCCAGATGGACGTGAGAAGAGAGGGTCGTGGGGAAGCTGCACAGAGGAGGTTGTTGTCAAGGGATGGGCCAGCGGTGGACAGAGAACACACGGGGAGTGGGCGTGGCCTGAGGTGTCTGGGGGTCGGCGCCACCACCCAGTGACGGCCCAGAATGGCACACAGCCAGGGTTGGAGGCGGTGGGCTTCACCCAGCTTGGACCCATGTCCTTGGGCCATTGGGTAGAAAGTTCCTGGGAAGGGCCCGCACGGTGCTGGGACAGACATTTGTGCTGTCAGGCCTGTAAACAGCACAAGTGTCTTAGAAAAGGCCACCAGCGTGAGTGAAGACTGAAAGGTAGGGGCCAAACCTTGGGAGACCCTCACTTGGATTCAAAACCCCACCCTCCCTGGTGGGACGAGGTGTCCTGTTAGTGGCCGGGATCTTGGGCCTGACACTCGCTGTAGACAGGTGTGTCCCGCTGCTACTGTAAGCCATGTGGCAACACGCCCTTAGCCCCTCAGACAGGGTCCCCGAGGAGGGAGGTTGGCATGTCTGCCTGAAGTTGACAGAAGTTTGGGGCTCTTCACCTCCATCAGCAGACTTTCATCGTATAGTTTCTTAAAGGTAAAAACACTCCACTTGCTCCCCAAGCCTGGGAGCAAGGAGGGCAGGTGGAGGGCCATCATCCGGGGTTAGCTCCGGAGCCGGGAGTGAACGGGCAGCCGGGCACCTGGGGCCTTGTCCCCGCGACTGGCTCTCGTGGTCCCTCGTGGCCGTGGTACAGGACCAGCCGCATCACCACTGCTTCTGCCCTCGTCCAGGGAAACTCCAACAGCATCGCCACTGTGGACATCTCAGCAGGCTTCGTGGGCCTGGATGCCTATGTGGAGATCCCAGCCATGTTCCTGACAGCATTCGCGACATACTCGGGGCCTGTGCTATGGGCCAGCCACCTGGTGACCTTCCTGACCTCAGAAGCCAGCAGGTGAGGGTCCTCATCTTTAATCCTGCTCCCAATAACGCAGAGGTGTTTCTCATCAGTTTTGTTTTCCTTAAATAAGAGTGAACAGTCCATGGTGCGTGGCGTGTGGGGTGCGGGGCGGGTCTGTGAAAGGGCAGCTCAGACCTCCCTGCTGGCTTCTTCTAGAGCAAACCGAGCCGGGTCTCCAGCTGGACAGGATGGAAAGCCCCTTCTCTTCTCATCGAGCTGCCGGAGACCTGGTTGGGGCCCAGGGAGGGGGTGTCCACTGGGGTCAAGAGAGCAGGAGCTCTCTCGTTCTCACAGGAGCTAGTTCTCACCTCCAGGACCCTGCTGGAGAGGGGAGCCTGGACGGTCCCAGGGGGCTCCCAGTGGGGCTGTGACTGTCAGCCTGTTCTGTCCCCATGGAAGCCAGCGATCACCAGCCCCAAGGCTCCTTCCTATCAGACTGACGGGGCAGCCCACCATGCTGTCCTGCCCAGCACGTCCATCCATCCGTCCTTCCCCTCCCCATTTACTCCACAGAGTTCCCACCACCTCACATTCTGTGCTGAGGGTTTGGTTGGGAAAGGAGGCTGGCAGGTCCCTTCACACATCTGGGCCATGAGCAGGTGAGGTGTGTGCTCCCTGCCCTGGAGGGCTGCCTGCTGTGGCCCCGGCTCGGCACACACCATGTCTGTGACTGTAGGCCAGCCGAGCAGGTGGACGGAGCAGGTGAAGGCCGGGCCGTGAGAACCCAGTCTTCTGTGAAGAGTAGCTTCCCTGGTGCTCAAATCACGGCTTGATTTTCCGGGCATTTGACATCTGTTACACTAGTATTGGGGAGAAATAAAGGTGTCAGCATGGCTTTGAGGTGAGTTGGAAGATGCCAGCATGTGTTTAAGTAGTTGGAAGCGTTCTAGTCAGTTGGGGAGTGTTGTGTGATGTTCTCCCTAATTAAGAAGCGTTTCTCTTTTATTTTAGAAAAGATTTTTCTCCTTCATTTTCAGTTGTTTCACTTATTGTTTCTGTTTTTATTTTTCCAGTAAAATTAGAAAACTATAACCAGACTAAAGTAGAAAAAGAAAGTTTCTTTTCTTTTTTGATTCCTGGGTCAGAAGATCCCCTGGAGAAGGGAATGGCAGCCCACTCCAGTATTCTTGCCTGGAGAATCACATGGAGAGAGGATCCTGGGGGGCTGCTGTCCATAGGGTCGCAAAGAACTGGGCACAACTGAGCAGCTAACACTTTTTTTTTTCTTTAAGAGGGAGATGATTTTTCTAAATTTTTGATTTTTTTTATTTTCGGCTGTGTCTGGTCTCAAGTTGAGGTGCATGAGCTCTCCATTGCAGCACGCAGGCTTCTCACTGACTGGCACATGGGCTCTGTGGTTTTCTGCAGGCAGGCTCTCCAGTTGAGGTGTGGGGTCTTCCTGCCCTGCAGCCCCAACCAGGGATCTAAGCCATGTTCCCTACATTGGAAGCTACATTCTCCACCACTGTGCTACCAAGGAAGCTCTGAAAGTGCATTTCTGATGGCTCAAAAACTCCGCCCTGGGCAGACTGTGCCCCACTGCTGAGGAGCTGGCATCTGCTCAGCAGTGGGGACCGACAGCCTCGCTTCAGGGCCTCCGTTCATCCCCTCAATTGCAAACTATCTTATGCTGAGGTTACAGGAACTGCCTCCCCACTGGGGCTGTCACTATGGAAGGAACCCAGTCAGAGTCTTCCAAAACGGGTCACGTTCCCCACTCATGACACTGAAATCCAAGCAAGGCAGTGTCCTGAGTTTCCCTACCTCCCTGTCTGGTCGAGAGGGCCGTGGGGTCGGCAGGCTTCCTCTGAGCACAGATGCCCTGGCACCCAGGAGGGCAGCGGAGCCGAGTCCTGTTCACCAGGCCCATCCCCAGGAGTTTCCTGCGCTGGGTGTTGGAGCCGAGGCTCCAGGAGGGGAGAAGGTGATGCCTCGGGCCCAGCTCTCCCAGAACCCCTGCCTGAGGGACTGGGTCCCAAGTGGGACGCAAGGCTGGGCTTGAGGACTCAGCCCAGGGCTCGCGCCCTGGTGGGTATGTGGGTGTCCATGACCTGCACGATCCGGAGTGGCATGCTCTAACGCATGTTTCCCTTTTTGTTGGCAGCGGCTCGGCGCTGAGTCACGCTTGCTTCTGCTACGCGCTCATTTGTTCTGTTCCAGTTTCTGTATATATCATTATGGTGACATCCCTGCGTTATCACTTATTTATATGGAGTGTGTTTTCTCCAAAACTTCTGTATGAGGGAATGCATCTACTCGTCACAGCTGCTGTCTGCATATTCTTCACAGCCATGGACCAAACCAACACGAAGCCTTAGACGAGGCTATTAAGGAAGACACGGGAAAATTACACATTTTTAAGCTCTTCTGTTTACTTCATGGGTTTGTGTCATGAAGAAAATCTGTTTAAATGCAAGATTATTCTTTTAAAAAAAGATGTGAATTCTATAAGGTTGATGAAAAGCTTCACTTTCTTTGATTGCTGTACTTGAGTAGTGAGTAGTTTAGAAGACTTGGTTTGGAAATGTGTCATATTTCCCTGTTGACAATCACTCCGGGGACTTCTGAGCTTTTAATTTCCTCTGGATAAGGTACCTGAATATATGTGTTTAAATTGAAGAATACAAAGTTTCCAGGTTCGCTAGTGTCCGGGGATTCTGTGGGACAGGTTCATGTGCTGCCAGGGTCCCCTTGCAGAGCTCAGGGCCTTTATGATCCAGGAACCACCAGGGGTCCCAGAAGCTTGGGTTTATGTGGGCTTTATCTGTCAGCATTTATGGCATTTAAAATAAAAACTAAGACATTTAAAATAAATGTATTCAATTAAAAATAAAGATATAAGTCATTTGCAACACCAAGTACTGCAGCCCACCAGGCTCCTCTGTCCATGGAATTCTCCAGGCAAGAATACTGGAGTGGGTTGCCATTCCCTTCTCCAGAGGCTCTTACCAACCCAGGGATCGAACCTGGGTCTCCCACATTTCAGGCAGATTGTTCACCATCTGAACCACCAGGGAAGCCCCTATTGCATGCTAATATACCATTTTAAAGGAAAATAAAGGAATCAGTGCTGAATATTCATTGGAAGGACTGATGCTGAAGCTCCAATACTTTGGCCACCTGACTTGAATTGCTGACTCATTGGAAAAGACCCTGATGCTGGGAAAAATTGAAGACAGGAGGAGAAGGGGGCAACAGAGGATGAGAAGCTTGGTTGGCATCACCGACTCAATGGACTTGAGTTTGAGCAAAGTCCAGGAGATAGTAAAGGACTGGGAAGCTTGGCGCACTGCAGTCCATGAGGTCACAAAGAGTCACATGACTGAGCGACTGAACACCAACCAGAACGGAGGCTTGTTGCACGGAGAACCAGCCCGGTTATTAGAGAGCTGGGGCTTTCAGGCCTGCCCCCTGACTCCTGGCGAGTTGGTCACTATTGGCCAGTGACTCAGTCAGTCATGACTATAAATGAATCCTCCCATTAAAAAAAAAAGGGAGTGCTTTCTTACCCTTTTTGAGAATTCCCAAGTCAGGGAACCAGGAAGGTTCCATGTGCCAGTGTGCTGGGCCCCCAGCTCCACAAAAAAAAAGGCGACCTTTGTTCAGGACTTTGCCCTGCATGTCTGTCCATCTGCTTCTTAATTCATATCCTTTCATTTTTTAAATAGTAACTCACTAAACTAGTGAGTGAATACAATGTTTCCCTGAACTCTGCTAGCCATTCTGTCCACTTACGGGAATGACCAGAGGATAGGCTCTTGGGTGCCTCTGATTGACAGTCAGTCAGTCAGAGGCACAGGCAGCAACCTGGCCCTGGGTTGGGTGTTGTCGGAAGTGGAGGGTGGGATCTGATTCTGTCTCTGGGTTGGTCGCATCAGGACTGAGTGGGATTCTTAGACTCCATACTGCCACAGAGAGCTGCTTGGTCAGGAGAAGCCTCCCCACGCGTCACTGGAACTGGGTCCAGCAACTCTTCTCAGTATGAGACCGCTGAGTAGGGTTAAAGACGTGTAGCCATATGTTGGTAGCAGCACTCCTCACAGTAGCCAAGACACGGAAGAAGTCTGAATGTCCACCAACAGATGAGTGAATCAAGAGGATGTGGCACATGTACACAACGGAATATTACTCAGCCATAAAAAGATGGATTTTACTCCATTCTGGTGAGGTGGAAAGAACTACAGAGTGAAGTAAGTCAGAAAAGTAAAAACAAATATCGTATATTAATGCATATATACAGAATCTAGAAAAATGGTACCGGTGAACCTATTTGCCGGGCAGGAATGAAAAAGCAGATAGAGAGATGGACTTGTGGACACAGTGGGGGAAGGAGAGAGCGGGACGAATGGAGAAAGTGGCAGCAACATATACACACTATCCTGAGCATTAGTGAGAAGTTGCTCTATGACACAGGGAGCCCAGTCTGGCACTCTGATGACCTAGAGGGGTGGGATTGGGGAGGGAAGGGGGCTCAACAGGGAGGGGATATATATATATATCACCGGAGAAGGGAATGGCAGACCACTTCAGCATTCTTGCCTTGAGAACAGTATGAAGAGGGGAAAAAATAGGACACTGAAAGATGAGCTCCCCAGGTCAGTAGGTGCCCAATATGCTACTGGAGATCAGTGGAGAAATGACTCCAAAAAGAATGAATAGATGGAGCCAAAGCAAAAACAACACCCAGTTGTGGATGTGACTGGTGTTGGAAGCAAGGTCTGATGCTGTTAAGAGCAATATTGCATAGGAACCTGGAATGTTAATTCCATGAATCAAGGCAAATTGGAAGTGGTCAAACAGGAGATGGCAGGAGAGAACATCAACATTGTAGGAATCAGCAAACTAAAATGGACTTGAATGGGTGAATTTAACTCAGATGATCATAATATCTACTACTGTGAGCAAGAACCTGTTAGAAGAAATGGAGTAGCCATCATAGTTAACAGGAGTCCAAAATGCAGTACTTAGATGCAGTCTCAAAAAAGACAATGATCTCTTCATTTCCATGGAAAACCATTCAGTATCATGATAATCCAAGTCTATGTCCCAACCAGTAATGCTGAAGAAGCTGAACAATTCTATGAAGACCTACAAGACTTTTTAGAACTAACACCCAAAAAGGTGTCCTTTTCATTATAGGGGACTGGAATGCAAAAGTAGGAATTCAAGAAACACCTGAAGAAACAGGCAAATTTGGCCTTGGAGTACAGAATGAAGCAGGGCAAAGGCTAATAGAGTTTTGCCAAGAGAATGCACTAGTCATAGCAAACACCTTCCAACAACACGAGAGAAGACTCTACACATGGATGTCACCAAATGGTCAACACCAAAATCAGATTGATTATATTCTTCTCAGCCAAAGATGGAGAAGCTCTATACAGTCAGCAAAAACAAGACCAGGAGCTGACTGTGCCTCAGATCATGAACTCCTGATTGCCAAATTCAGACTTAAATTGAAGAAAGTAGGGAAAACCACTAGACCATTCAGGTATGACCTAAATGAAATCCCTTACGATTATACAGTGGAAGTGATACATGGATTCAAGGGATTAGATCTGGTAGACAGAGTGCCTGAAGAACTATGGACAGAGGTTCATGACATTGTACAGTCCCGGGGTCCAGCCCCAGTGGGTCCAGGGTAATTCAAAGGTGGGGACGGAGTAGGCATCCTAGGAAAAAAGCTATTTAATTACAGATATATAGAGAGATGAGAAACGAATAGTGTAGTAGGAAAATTAGTGGAGAAAAAGAGGCTGAATAACTGATTTATGTGAAATACTAATCACCACCTACGTAGGCCACAGGCATCTTTCTGTTCTCCCAAAGGAGAGGAGGCACTGGGGCCTCCCTGGTCCGATCTTAGCAGCCCAGGCAGAATTAGCAGGCTTGGTGAGTACCCACATTTCAGATGGGAATTCAGCCAGGAAAATGGGGAGCAAGAAAGAAAGGACACGGGGGAATCAATCTTTCCAGAAACTGATCTGATTTCTTTATTTTGGGGTTTGCTTATATACCTTTTGTTACCCATAGGGATGAATACAGAGTCACGCGGGGGTCAGCAGACCTGACCCTCGTCACAATCAGGTGCTTCGTATAAAATTAGACAAAGGTCTTTTGGGTTTTTCTGGCCGTGAGGTCTGCTGACATTTTATGGCCCTTTCTGATACCGGTCAGTTAACCAGAAAACTTATTTTTCCAGGGGTGATTTTTTTTTTTTTAAATCAGGCACCACCCTCCAAATAAAGTTGCATTCCTATAGGGTGAGGGTGTAGTGAGTTACAGTCAAGAAAGGAATTTACTTAACCTAAGGTTAACATGATTAATCTTAAAGGTTAATACTTATTTTTCTTATATGCTTAAAGGTTAACATTTATTTCTCCTGTATGCTAGTTATATTCATTATAAGGGCAGGGAATATGGAGCTTTAGCAGCAAACATCAGCCCAACAAATGAAAACCCTTCACCAATGTTCCCTTTACGATCTATTTAGTCTTAAGATAGTGATAAGGTTACATTTTTGTGTAGCAAGGGCACAGTGATTTATAACAAAGTACAGTGATCTATTACAAAAGAAAAGTCATTAACTCAAAAAGTCTAATATTGCTACATCAAAAACTACTATATTTCCTTTTCTATATTCCAAATACATTGATTAATATATTCCCAGGTGCCTAAGGATATGAAGGCCTGGCGGCAATCAAATGAGAAAAGCCCTATGCTAATACTCCAAACTCTCTGTGCTGTTTATGGTTGAGAGGCTGTCACACAAGCTAGTCTGTCAGCAGAGAGGTTTGGCCTGAGACACCCTTGTCACACCCAGGTCAGGGAATTAGTAATTATTGGCATGACAAACCCTTCACCAATATAATTCCTAACCAACCCACTAATACTATACTAATAATCTTCTAACTTCTCAAAAGAGTCTGTATTTAGAAAGTTTTAAAACATCTTGTGTCTCTCACAGTTGGGGGTTTGTAAACAATCACATGCGGCCAGACGAACCTGATCAGGCAGGCCAGAGAAACTTCAGAGTTCGTAAGTTGAAACACTCTTGTCACGCCCAGGAATTTTTATTAACTGGAGCTGCAAGTTAACTCCTCCGAGAGAAACGGTTATGGAGGAGAGCTCCCCGTAAAGTACTCTGGTTTTGGGCGTAGATGCTTGGGAACAGGGGGTTTCCTGAGGCTTGATCATGCCTTTGCATATGCCAAGCTTCCTTCCTCATGACCTTTGCCATGGGCGGAGTTCCTCACGCTGGCTGCCAGCAGTACGGGGAAACAGGGAGCAGGACCATCCCCAAGAAAAAGAAATGCAAAAAAGCAAAATGGCTGCCTGAGGAGGCCTTACAAATAGCTGTGAAGAGAAGCGAAAAGCAAAGGAGAAAAGGAAAGATATACCCAGTTGAATGCAGAGTTCCAAAGAATACCAAGGAGAAATAAGAAAGCCTTCCTCAGTGATCAGTGCAAAGAAATAAGAGGAAACAGTAGAATGGAAAAGAGTAGAGATTTCTTCAAGAAAATTAGAGATACCAAGGGAACATTTCATGCAAAGATGGGCTCAATAAAGGACAGAAATGGCATGTACCTAACAGAAGCAGAAGATGTTAAGAAGAGGTGGGAAGAATATGCGGAAGAACTGTACAAAAATGATCTTCACGACCCAGATAATCAGAATGGTGTGGTCACTCACCTAGAGCCAGACATCCTGGAATGTGGAGTCAAGTGGGCCTTAGGAAGCATCACTACGAACAAAGCTAGTGGAGGTGATGGAATTCCAGTTGAGCTGTTTCAAATCCTGAAAGATGATGCTGTGAAAGTGCTGCACTCAATATGCCAGCAAATTTGGAACACTCAGCAGTGGCCACAGGACCGGGAAAGGTCAGCTTTCATTCCAGCCCCAAAGAAAGACAGTGCTAAAGGATGCTCAAACTGGTGCACAGTTGCACTCATCTCACACGCTAGTAAAGTGATGCTCCAAGCCAGGCTTCAGCAATACGTGAACTATGAACTTCCAGATGTTCAAGCTGATTTTAGAAAAGGCAGAGGAGCCAGAGCAAATTACCAACATCCACTGGATCATCGAAAAAGCAAGAGTTCCAGAAAAACATCTACTTCTGCTTTATTGACTATGCCAAAGGTTTTGACTGTGTGGATCACAATAACCTGTGGAACATTCTGAAAGAGATGTGAATACCAGACCACCTGACCTGCCTTTTGAGAAATCTGTATGCAGGTCAGGAAGCAGCAGTTAGAACTGCACTTGGAACAACAGACGTTCCAAATAGGAAAAGGAATACATCAAGGCTGTATATTGTCACCCTGCTTATTTAACTTATATGCAGAGTACATCATGAGAAACACTGGGCTGGATGCAGCACAAGCTGGAATCAAGACTGCAGGGAGAAATATCAGCAAACTCAGATATACAGATGACACCACCCTTACGGCAGAAAGTGAAGAAGAACTAAAGAGTCTCTTGGTGAGAGAGGAGAGTGAAAAGTTGGCTTAAAGCTCAACATTCAGAAAACTAAGATCGTGGCATCCGGTCCCATCACTTCATGGCAAATATATAGGGAAACAGTGGCTGACTGTATTTTTGAGGACTCCAAAATCACTGCAGATGGTGATTGCTGCAATGAAATGAAAAGATGTGTACTCCTTGGAAGGAAAGTTATGACCAACCGAGACAGCACATTCAAAAGCAGAGACATCATAACAAAGGTCTGTCTAGTCAAGGCTACGGTTTTTCCTGTGGTCGTGTATGGATGTGAGAGCTGGACTATAAAGAAAGCTGAGCGCCGAAGAATTGATGCTTTTGAACTGTGGAGTTGGAGAAGACTCTTGAGAGTCCCTTGGACTGCAAGGAGATCCAACCAGTCCAACCTAAAGGAAATCAGTCCTGAATATTCATTGGAAGGATGGATGCTGAAGCTGAAACTCCAATACTTTGGCCACCTGATGCGAAGAGCTGACTCATTGGAAAAGACCCTGATGCTGGGAAAGACTGAAGGCAGGAGGAAAAGGGGACAACAGAGGATGAGATGGTTGGATGGCATCACCAACTCAATGGACCTGAGTTTGAGTAAACTCCGGGAGTTGTTGATGGAGGCCTGGTGTGCTGCAGTCCATGGGGTTGTGACCAACTGATTCAGACACAACTGAGCAACTGAATTGAACTTTATATATATAATTATGGCTGATTCAAGTTATTACACAGCAGAAACCAGCACAACATTTTAAATATTTAAAACAACACACATTTTACAAAAAGAATGAAATGATGTTATTTGCAGCAACATGGATGAAACTAGAGATTATCATGCTAAGTGAGGTAAGTCGGACAAAGACGAATGCCCCGTGAGGTCACTTACGTGTGGCATCTAGAATACGACACACATGAACTCACGAAACAGAAACAGACCCACAGACAAAAAGAACAGACTCATGGCTGCCGAGTGGGGGCAGGGCTAGGGGAGGGGTGGGCAGAGTGTGGGGTTAGCAGATGCAAACCCGCATATACAGGATGAAGGCGCAGTAAGGTCCTACTGCAGAACACAGGAAAGTCTATTCAATGCCCTATGAGAAGCCGTAGTGGGAAGAGTGTGAATGTGACCGAATCACCTTGCTGTGCAGCAGAGGCTGACACAACGTTGTAAGTCAACAATATTTCAATTTTTAGAAAACATGCAGGCAACACTATATAGTGTGCACAGACACACACTTGTGTTGCGGACACACCAAAGCACTCCAGGTGTGAGCCACGACGAGCAAGAGGTGAGGGCAGCCCAGAGGGTGAGGGGGCACTCCGCTGGCCCCAAGGCCACAGAAGGGGGGCCCAGAATCAAGGCCATTTCCAGAACTTACTGAAACCTTTTGTAACCAATGCCAGAAGCACCCTCGATCATCACCTAACAGGCTTCCTAACTCCAAAATAGGCAAAGAGGCCCAGTCCAGTAGTCACCACAGAACGCCCTAATCCATCACCTAATGCCACCCTTCCAGCAGGAATTTTTTTTGTTTTGAGGCTATAAAAATTGGCTACTAACCCACGAAAAGGACTTCCCTCATAACTCCATTAGTAAAGAATCTGACTGCAATGGAGGAGACCCCAGTTTGATTCCTGGGTCAGGAAGATCCACTGGAGAAGGGCTGGGCTACCCACTCCAGTATTCTTGGGCTTTCCTTGTGGCTCAGCTGGTAAAGAATCCACCTGCAACGTGGGAGACCTGGGTTCAGTCCCTGGGTTGGGAAGACACCCTGGAAAAGGGAAAGGCTCCCCACTCCAGTGTTCTGGCCTGGAGAATCCCATGGACTGTAGAGTCCACGGGGTTGCAGAGTCGGATATGACTGAGCGACTTTCACTTCACAACCCGTGAAAAGTATCAGCTCCCCCTGGCCTGTGAGGAGGTCGGCTGCTGTGCACTCAGGGCCCTCATTGTCTCTGTTGTCTGCTGTCAATAAACTCACTCCTTTCTGAAATGCTCTGTGTCTGTAAACTCTTTTCCGGCCTGAGCTTGGACTGCCGTGGCACGTGGACCAGCCAGCAGCAGCTCACCACTGCAGCTATCAAGTCTTTGAATGGTGGCAGGTCTGCTTTGAGATGTGCCTAATGTGTGATATACAACCAGATTTCTGCCCTTAGTATGGACAATATATACAAAAATCTCTTTGCCCTCCAGTCTCCCAAGAGTGGCACTTGCATTTGCATCAGGGCAAGTGACAGGATGGAGCATGGGGCACCCTCTGAAATTCCCGACATCCAGTCCCCGGGGTAGCCATTGAATGAACAGAGATGAATTAACAGAGGCTGGATTGACAGCCCTGGTGGCCGGCATAGGGGTGGGGACCCTCAGTGGAGAACAAGAAGACGCTGAGTTTTGGCAACAGTCTTGAGCTTAGGGTCCTAAGGGACCCTGAGGAGGGCAGGGAGCAGGCTGTTCACTGAAAGCACGGAGGTCTGCAGAGAGCTGGGGGTTGCTGCGCTGCCAAACCTGGGCTCACAAAACTCCCCCAAACGCAGCTTGAAAGAAGAACCATGGTCCCACCTGTAGCTAGAACAAGGTGAGGGGCCCAGGCACAGCAGAGAACTGAGCTCAGACCCCTGTTCTCACACCAGCTCCATCCCAGGCACACAGCCCGTTCCCTAAGCTCAGGCTTTCCTAGTGCTGTTTCCAGGGTTAAGGGAGGCAGCAACCTTAAAGTGCTTGTCACACGGGGCCTGGCCCATAAAGAGCTCTCAAGACAAACTAGCCATTGGTCAGATGACACCACACTGACCGAGATAGGACTGGGGCTGGAGTGCAGGCTCGGGCAAGGCTAATTGGTTGGGCAGGTGAGGGTGGGGTTTCAGGAAACTCCTGGAGCTTTTCTCCGCCTCCAGGGAGGGTTGGTGATGGCAAGAGGTGAGGGAGGCAGGAGGTGGCAGAGCTCACAGCTCTGGGCAGCTCCATGGTGGTAGACGAAGGAGAACTGAAGTCTTGCATTTAAGGAAAGATAACCTGAGCTACACTCAAAGGCAGAAGGGGCTCCTGGGGCCAGCCGGCTGCACAGGAGCAGGGGGCGCTGCCTCCAGGGCTGATGGTTCAGACGGCCCTGCAGGTGCACTTGGAAGAGGCTCCCAGCAAAGGCAACGTCCCAGCAGGGCCAGGACACAAGATGGGGGTGAGGGTCCAGGGATGGACACAGGTGTTGAGGGGACTGTGTGAGCCCAGGCTGGGAGGAGAAGGAGCAGGTAGAGAAAAAGTCCCTAAAATGAGCAAAATTGAGGCCACTGCTGAGTCCACGCTGCCCCAGGCAGAGAGGCCTCTTCAGAGCACATACTCTTCAGCCTTTCACTGGATGAGAGTGGAGTCTCCAGCAGGACTCCAGCCTCTGACACAGAGGCCATGCCTACCCCCGCCTCCCCAAGCTGCTGAGAAGAGGAAGTAACGTGCCAGGTGGCATTTATGAACTAACAGTCACTGGCGCTCTTATATGCAAACGTTTGCAAATATGCCAAATGTTCAGAAATTTTTCCCCCCTGGGTGATTAATCTCACTGTTTCAGCTTTTTTTTTTTTTTTTTAATGTTCATCTGACAGATGGCGAGGGCACCACCAGCTTCACCCCTGCGCCCTGGCTCACGGAAGGGGTTCCCTCCCTGGATATCCTCAGCAGCTGGCCCCAGGCAGGAAGGAGGGCACAGACCATGCACCTGAGTTCTGTACCAGGTTCAAAAGTGTTCAGTGCAGTCCCCCAAATTCTTATTCACCTAGAACATGACCTTATCTGCAAGTAGGGTCTTTGCAGATCACTCTGGACTAGAGAGGGACCTAAAGCCAACAAAGTCCTTATAAGAAGCAGAGAAGGGCACACAGAGAGAGCCGGAGGACACCAAAAGTGGGATCAGGTATAATGGGGTATGTCCATGCGCCCAGGCATGCCTGGGACTGCTGGCTCCCAGAGCCTGGAGGGAGGAAGAGAATGAGTTCTTTAGGGCTTCAAGAAGGAGCCTCCCTGCCAACTACCTGACCTTAGACTTCTGGCCTCCAGACTGTAAGATAATATATATTTGTCGTTTTAATCCATGTAGTGTGGCAGCAGTCCAGGGAACTAAGACAAACTCCTACAATGTCCAGGTCTCTGAGATAGTCCAGGCCCCTGAGATGGTCCAGACCTCTGAGATGGTCCCAGCGTCTGAGATGGTCCAGACCTCTGAGATGGTCCAGGCCCCTGAGATGTTCCACGTCCTGAGATGGTCCAGATCCCTGAGATGGTCCAGGCCCCTGAGATGGTCCAAGTCCCTCAGATGGTCCAGGTCCCTCAGATGGTCCAGACCTCTGAGATGGTCCAGGCACCTGAGATGGTTCAGGCCCCTGAGATGGTCCAGGTGACAGATGATCCAGGTCCCTGAGATGGTCCAGACCTCTGAGATGGTCCCAGCCTCTGAGATGGTCCAGGCCCCTGAGATGTTCCATTCCCTGAGATGGTCCAGGCCCCTGAGATGGTCTAGGCCCCTGAGATGGTCCAGACCTCTGAGATGTTCCTGGCCTGCATCCTGCTACTCCATATCATCTTCCCTGCTCAGCAACACCAGTGGGTTTGCCTCCCCATTGCACTCCCTCCTCCTGACATGTCCATGGCGCACACCAGCTTCAGTCTCCACACCTACTTATTCTCTGGGCCCCAGAAAAGAGCCCCCTGTTCCCCACAGAGAAGGCTGAAAGGTCAGACTGGGTCAGGTCTATGAGGTTTTACTTTTTCTTCAGAAAAGGTAGTTCTTGAAAGTTCCTGGGAAGGACAGCACAATCTGACACATGTTTTAGAAGAAAGTTTTATCAGGAGTGGAGCTGGTGTTGTAGGAATAGTGTGAGCGCACAGCAGGTACACAGGTCAAAGCTGGGCTTGCGTGTCGGGAGAAGGGCCCCCTCCTGCAGCCACAGGCGGCACAGGGAAGGGCCACAGTGGCCTCCATCCCTGACCGGCCTGTTTGGCGCTCCTGCCCTTGATGTAGCCCAGGTGGCCTGACCACACAGTCTGCTGGACCAGGACCAGAGTCACCCAGAGACAGAGAGGAAGTGACCATTGTGTGGAAAGTGTTGTGCTCTAGCACAGACTTCATCAATTCAAAAGGAACAGGATTTCTGCTGGCATTCTTCAGGGGAGCGGTGGTAGATGAAAACGCAGAGACAGAGCTTCTCTAGATGAAACTCACCTGTGTGAGAATGACCCTCCAGATGTGCGGATTTTGAGAAAACCATTAAAAACAGTGACGGGAACCCCCAGGCTTTCTCCCACCACCCCCAGGAAGTCCTTAGAATTCAAACTGGGGATGTAAGGGTGTATGGGCACTACTTTTCAAAGTTAGATTTTTATTTTCCATTTTGGTGAGTTTTTTCCTGTAATTACTGTGCCGAAAAGTAGCAAATTAAACAAAGATATCATATCATCTAGAAAATGAACCACCTAACATTAGGCTGCTGGCTCCCTCTCCTATAAAAAGAAGTTCACAGTTATATAAAGAATTTATGCTTATTTATATGCCAGAATTCATTTTGCTTAGAGTCTCTTATTTATTAATTTTCATTCATATTTTGGTGAGAAAATGGTGCTTTGGGGCAATAACACTGAGGGCTTGCAAGGGGCCTGTGCCCAGAGCGGGACTCACCAGAAGCCACTCAGAGGCTCTGCAACACTGCTGCCCGGGAGCCTGGGAACTTGGCCTGCACACGCCCACCAATGCTGGCCCCAACCTCAACGCTGCCCTGGTGAGGCTGGCTGTGCTGTGCTGGCGTCTGGGTGAGGAGCCGTCCCACCAGCGCATCCCACCTGGACATGACAGAGCGTGCAGGCCGACGTGCAGCTCAGCGCCCACAGAACCTCCAAGGAGCGGTCCCCACGAGCGTGCTCCGTGGGGCCTCAGCCAGGGGAGCCAGCCCACAGCCAGGCCACTCCACCGACAGACTGCGTCTAGAGTTCCTGGCGTCCCAGGCAGGCCACTGGCCTGGCCCTCAGACGCCAGGAGGCAGTGTGCGTGTGTGTGCATGTGTTTACGCACTGGTGCATGTGTTTGCAAACATGTTATATCTGGGAGTGTAAACACAGGTATATGTGTGCATAGATGCATGTGTTCATTTGTGTGCATTCCTATGTGCTGACACACTCATGTAATGTGTGCACATGATCATATGTGTGTGCATGTCACAAATGTATTCCTACATGTACAATCATACGTGTGTGCATATACTCATACCCACGCTTGTGCACACACGTGCACGTGTGGTTTTGTGTACACAAGCATGCACTGTGTGCACGTGTATGCATGCACATGTGTGTGTGCATGTGTGTGCATTTGTACATATTTGAGGCTCCCATCTGCATGGCATCATGACACTGGCCAAGAGTAAAAGCATTGATAACCAGCAGCTTGATCTCCACCACAAGCATCGTTTACTAACTTTTTAAATGGAATCATTGCTTAATTGTATCAGTCAAAAATTCAGTTTTGTAGTCGAGGCTTGTGTGGCCAAGAGCAGCTCCTCTGCCTGAGGAAGGCCTGTGAGACCTGGCGCCCTGGGGGCGCTTGCTCAGCAGCATTAAGGGAACACAGGCTTGTTTGCTGACTGTGCCATGTGTCGCCGATTAGGTCATTCTTTAAACGTAAACAAACTTTATTTTTAAAATAACTTACAAACAGCATTAAACAAAGTAACAACACAAAAACGTGTTCATTTAATTCTGGTATTTCACCATGACATAAACTCTCGGTTTGGCCTCCACCAGGCCAAGAGTTTATTATGACTCTGAAAAGTAGAATAAGACCCATATTTTAAGAATGCTCCAAGAACTGGCATTATTCTCCAAGGAGCATAAGAATCAATTCTAAACAACTAATGTAAATTTTCAAAAAGGAGAAAAAGCATGAATGAGCTGGCTAAGCTCCCAGGACTCTGGAGCCATCACAAGCAGTTAGAAGGAAGCGAGGTGGTGGCCCTCCACTGCCTCCCTGAGCGCTGGTCTTCAGAACAATTTGAGTGAAGGAATGCTGAAGATTTTATTTCTTTAGCAAACTTAAAAAAATAAAACCCTGGGATCCCATTATCATTGTATCAGCCTCTATAAAGCAGACTTAACCATATTCTGGAGTTAGAAACACATCTTTAAAAATCCCATCTAGCTTCTTGGTCACACGTACATTTGACAGGCGGAAGCCACTGGCTGTACCCCCTGACGCCCTCTGTTGCCCCATCCCGTTCTGCCTTCTGTCCCATCCCAAGGAAAGTCTGCACCTTGAGAGAGGTCATTGATTTTGCCTGCATGTTTGAAAGACAATTTGTGTAACACACCACCTCGGGAGACAGGAAGGATACAGGAAGGTCAGACATCAGATATCCGCGCTGCTCCAGAGTTTGCTCCGTTCCAGTGGTCCCTGCCCAGCAGCCTTCCATAAGAGCTCACCATGTATGTGCCCACTCACTGGGCGCACCCTGGCTTGGCTGCCTCCTCGTGTGGTTCTGGGAAGTCGGCCTTGCGGCTGCCCCGAGGTCTGTGCTCCACGAGCGGTGAGCAGCCCCGCCTTACTGATTTGATCTCGGTAGATGGGGTAAAGCTTTTCACAAGCCTTTTTTGCTGCCACTTAGCACTTTTGCTGCTTAGGCTGATGGCCAGTGGGCCGGTGGTGCGCGGCAGGGGCGGGTGTCAGGTGATAAGGACCTTCAGGGGAACTAGTTGGGCTGGGCCCTCAGCCTGGCTGGATCTCAAGGCCTAGTGTGGCCACTGTCTGAAGAGGTCTGGGTATGAGGACCTGGGAGATTGGCCCGGAATGATTCTTTTTTCTCGGATGGCATCAACACAGCAAGGAGAAGAAGACACTGCCCAAGGCCCCTTTGATCAGAATCCCCAAGTTTCTAAGTAACTGTCCAAGCAGCAGCATAGCAGCTTTGCCACCTCCACGAACGGTGGCCGGTCTCCACTTCTCTGCGTGGATATCGGGCCTCTCCTCTCTAGCAGCCTCTGCTGCAGCTGGGCAGCCCTGCTGCTCATGGTTAGATGCTGGACTCGGTCACCTGGGGTACAGAGGAACTCTGGCTTTGGGCAGGGCAGCTGGTCTCCTCCCAGAGCCCACACCTGGAAACCATATCTCCGACTTCAAGTCTGGCTGCTTTTCCACAATTAGAAGTGGACTGCTGTACACTCTAGAGAGATTACACCTTATTTCCTCAGCTTTTCTCACTTCAAGTTTCCCGTACTGTGCTCTCCCTAGCAGAGCACAGGGTGAATCCTCAACTCCTTTTGCAGGAGGGTCACACCATTTGGGCCAAAGCGGGACTCTGCTTACAGCACGTTCAGAATTAGCAGCACACCTGCCTGGCACCACAGTTCCAGCACACGGTAGTTGGATCACCTTTCCCCAAGATCCAGAGCCTACCTGGATCCCAGTCAGAACCACAGGACTGGGCGGAAACACATTTCACCTTCGCTGGGAACACATTTCACGTTGTGTTTAAATAGGCACACACATGTGTATCCTAATGATTTAAAAGTATGACTTTCACATCAATTAAGGCTATTTAAGGGGTATATTTCAAATGAAATGCTATAATATCCAAAATTACCAGATTACTGAATTAACCAACAGGATAATAATCTTTGCCAGAAAAACTATGACTGTGATTTCCAAAATAGGATTGGATTGTTCATATGTATTAACCAAAATAAGCTCAGTTTTGCCATAAAAACCCAATCTCCAGTTTCCAGAAAAAGAAATGTATGGGACCTGGTATACAGACAGAAATTTAGCCTCAGAAAGAGGCTGGATTTAACCAACCAGCTAGCATAATACCACTGTTCAAACTCACATCTGTCAGACCAAATTCAATCATTTTCCCCCCAAACTGATGTTCATCGACATTCTCTAACCCCGATTTGATGACTATCTCCAATAACATAGCAATTAATTTAATAAAGGAACTCACCAATTTTAAATTGCAATAAATTTACCAAACATTTTCACTGTTTATGGAGAGCTTTACAGTAAGAAAGTTATCAACAAAAGCAGGCACATCCGTGTACAAAGTGTTGCTGTGGGTGCTTCTTCACGGCTTCCATTCCGACGGGATCACCGCTCCGTCTTTCTGTCCTCTCGGCCAGCGTTCTTCCCGCTCGCTGGGTGAGCTCTCACCCGGGCCTGGGCCTCGGGGGCGCCCAGGGAACGGACTTGCCAAGGAGAAGTGCGGTGGGGGCGAGCCAACCCCGAAACATTTTTTGTAAACTTTAAAATGGAGTCCGGATACGAGCAGACACAGAAAAGAAGAGAAACCGCCCAAACACAGAAATAACAGCACTGGAGGACCAGTCTCGCGGCGGCAGCCCCCCAGAGGCGCTGCGCCGGGCCGCCCCGAAGCTGCGGCGCCGCGGAGAGGCTTGGCTTTGCGCCCCGCCAGCCCCCACCTCCCTCGCCGCCGCGGCAGGGCGGGGAGACGGGCACGGCCGTCCGCACAGGCCCGGGGGCTCAGCAGGCCCGACCCGGCTCCCAGGGGCGCGCCGCCTCGCAGGGCGGGCGGCAGCAGTAGGGGTAGGAGGCGTTGAGGTCGGGGTCCGAGGGCGCGTACCCCGGCAGCTCCACAGACGGGTGCCCCCCGCAGCACACCTCCACGCCCGCCTCGTCGAACGCGTGGAAGACGCCCACGTTGATGTAGGAGACCGCGTGGTGCGTCGCGAAGCCCGCGCAGTCCCCCGGGCCGGCGAAGTCCGACTCCTCCGGAG
>SJYF01000640.1:380060-398013 GCA_006410515.1 Procapra przewalskii | reverse complement strand
TCCCTGCACCCACCTCCCTGCACCCCTCCTGCCTGCACCCCTGCCTCCCTGCACCTTGCTGCCTCCCTACCCCTCAGCTCCTGGCCAAAGTTCCCCCATAACAGGCAGGATCTCCCAGTGGTCTAAATGTCTGTCTTCCCGACCATTCTGGGGGCTCAGTGCAAGCAGGGTCCATGTCCAGCTTGTCCCCACCCCCTCCCCATCAGGACCCCCCATCAGGCCCCGTCCTGGCCATGTGGAATGGACAGGTGAGTAGATGAATGAATGTGTGAACTGCCGCCAACCTGGGGTTGCTCTGTCCTGTGACAGCATCTAATGTCAGTCCAGTTTTGCTCACAAGGAGAACAGGGCCAGGTGACACAGACCAGGTCTGCAGGATGGCGCGGACCCACCTCCCTGCTGCAGTGAGGGAGGGCACTCTGGCCAGGAGCCAGAAGCAGAGCGGGTGGAGCCCTGCAGGCAGCAGGTGTCCCGCCATGCAGGGCCTTGAGCTGTGCACGTTTGGACTTCATCCTGAGGGCGAGGAGACCCTAGAAGGCCCGGCACTGTGGGGTGTTCTAGACGCACTGCCATGAGAAGACTGGGCTGGGGGCTGGAAGCATGTAGGGGTCGGGGCAGGTGGAGAGTCCTGCCCCATCACAGAGCTCATGGAACACACTCAGGCTCCCGCCCCACCGCCTGGCAGATGGCTGGCCAGCCATCTCTTTTTCGGCTGCTCTGCTGGAACGCGGACAATGGTCAGCTATCTTGATGAGTGTGTCTGTCTCCCCTCTGTGTCTGCAGGAGGAAGGGACAGCAGCCTGCAGTCCCTGCCACATGAACAGGGACACACCTCCCAGGGACCCTGTAGCTGAGCCACTCTCACCTCCGCGACCCATGCATAGTTCGAAAGTTAACTCCACTGCTTTCTTTCAATGGCTGTGCTGGGTCTTTGTTGCGGCTCGTGGGCTTTCTCCAGTTGCGGCAAGTGGGGCCTGCTCTCTAGGTGTGGTGTTTGGGGCTCACGGCCGTGGTTTTGGGGGTGCAGAGCGCGGGCCCTAGGGCTCCCGGGCCTCAGCAGGTGTGGCTCAGGCTTGGTAGCTGTGGCTCGTGGGCTGTGTTGTCCCGAGGCGTGTAGGATCTTCTCAGACCAGGACTCGAACCCAGGTCCCCCGCACTGGCAGGTGGATTCTTTACCACTGAGCCGCCAGAGAGGCCCTCCCCTGCTTTCTGGCCGAGTCCTTTCCCCCAGCCCCCAACAGGCTCCCCTGTGAAGCTTGTGCCCCACCACAGCTCCTGGCACAGCGGGGTCCAGGGGGTGACTTGAGGGCCGTGGTGAACTCTGAGGCAGGGAGCTCATGCCAGAAAGCAGCCGCGCCCTCATGAGAAATGACTCTACGTGGGGAGAAGTTGGTGGCAAGGAGTGATTTTGAGAATCGCAAAGCCTACCACATACCAAGCGAGTTCACAGGGACCCTTGTGGCGCCTCTGTGTGGGCACATCACTGTCACATTCTAAAAACAGAACCAGAGAGGACAGTGTTTTCAAAACGCCATGTTTTTATAGCAGTAAGCACATGGCAAGTGAAGAGCGTTTGTCCTATTAACGTTGAGTTTCATTTTAATGTTTACATATTTATTAGCATTTAAAATCCAGTTTCCTGCAGTGTTTACTTCAGTTAATTTGGCTGAATTCTAATTATTTTTTCTAATTTGTTTTTCACCTTTCCTTCCGGTATTTCATCCTTTGCCTTTTAACTGGCTAAGTGCTCAAGTTTTCTTTCATTATTAACTCTAAGCCCTTTCTTCAGGGAATGGTCAGCATAGAGCTCCCTGTGTAAGTGCAGCCACCTCTGCAGGGTGGTGGTTAATCTGAAGAAAGACTCACAAAATCAGAGCTTGTGAATTCTTGGAGACACAGAATGTACCTTATGATTTTATAAGTTTCTGTCTTATAAAACATAATAGAGCCACAGAAAAACCCATGAAACATGCTTGTAACAGTTTAATGGCATAAATGGCATCTGTGTCCTCCCCACCAAATCAGGAAACAGAACTCTGCAGACTCAAGGACGCGGCTCCCCTCACCCTCCCCCAGAGGCCCTGCTGACCTCACCGAGCCGCTTCCTCGCGCTTATCTGAGCTTTAGCCGCCTGAGCACACATCCCTGAACTCTCTAGTTTGGCTTTGCCCGGTTTTTTGGTTTTTTATACAAGTGGAATCATAGAGGCTGATTGTTGCGCGTCTCGTCTCTCTCACCCAGCTTGATGCCCGTTGTGTCTGGAGTTTCTGTCTGTCAAAGCCGGCGCCAAGCACTGTGTGGAGGTGCCACAGTCTGTCCACGCTACTGATGATGAGCATTTGATTGTTTCTAGTTTGGAAGATTATGAATAGAGCTGTTGTGAACTTCTTATGCTTGTGCACTGATGCACTTAAGGGTGGATTTTATTTGCTCATGAGTAATATAATATATACAGTGGTCATGTATGGATGTGAGAGTTGGACTGTGAAGAAGGCTGAGCGCCGAAGAACTGATGCTTTTGAACTGTGGTCTTGGAGAAGACTCTTGAGAGTCCCTTGGACTGCAAGGAGATCCAACCAGTCCATTCTGAAGGAGATCAGCCCTGGGATTTCTTTGGAAGGACTGATGCTGAAGCTGAAACTCCAGTACTTTGGCCACCTCACGCGAAGAGTTGACTCATTGGAAAAGACTCTGATGCTGGGAGGGATTGGGGGCAGGAGGAGAAGGGGACGACCGAGGGTGAGATGGCTGGATGGCATCACTGACCCGATAGACTTGAACCTGAGTGAACTACGGGAGTTGGTGATGGACAGGGAGGCCTGGCGTGCTACGAATCATGGGGTCGCAAAGAGTCGGACACGACTGAGCGACTGAACTGAACTGAACTGAATATAATATATATGCTCAGCTTTTTGTGCCCATTTTTATTGAGATACAATTTATGTGCAATAACAATCACTGATTTTAAGTGTTTGACTCAATGACTTTAGACAACTGTACACGCTGGTATGAGTCTTCACCACAGCACGACACAGGAATAGTCCAAACACCCCCCACAGTTCCCCTTTTCAGCAATGCTCTGCTCCACTCAAGGGCCTACAGAACTGCTCATCTGCTTTCTCTTGCTATAGTTTTGGTATAAAATTTCAGATCCTTGCAGTCATAAAGTATATTGTCTTTCATGTTTGGTTTCTTTCATTTGACAATGCTTTGTTTTTATTGTTGAGAAGAATTCCACCAAAATTTGTTTATAATTCACAAAATGATGGCCTTCAGTTTGTCCATGTGGCGTTATTACGAGTTAACGTTCACGCACAAGCCTTCTGTGAAGGTGTGTTTTAATTTTTCTTGGAGTGGAGTTTCTAGGTTTCGTCTCAAGTTCATATTAATTTTATAAGAAGCTGACCAGTTGTCTTCCACAGTGGCTGTGCCATCCTGCATTCCCCTGCGCCGTGTGTGAAAGCTCCCCACACGCCATCCCTTCACCAAACCTTGGTGTTACCAGCAGTCTTAGTGACCGTAAGAATTTGATTGGAATCGTATTGAACCCACAGATTACTTTGAGCATAACTGATATGTTAGCGAGATTGAATCTTCTGCTCCATGAATACAGTTTATCTCTACATTTACTTAGATCTTCATTAATTTCTCTCAATATTTTATAGTTTTCAGTATAAAGGACTTGCACGTTTTGTTAAATTTTCCTTTAAGTATTTTATATATTTAACCCTTCTTTAATTATGACTTTAAAGAATCTTTTGTTGTCCAATTGTTTGTTAGGAGGATATGGAGATATATTTGACTTTTAAGTTGCCTTTTAAACCTGCAACCTTGCTAAATTGACTCATACTAGCAGCTATTTTATAGACTTCTTAACATTTTCTATATAAACAATCATATCACAGGTAAGTAGAAACAGCTTTAATGCTTCCTTCCCCACCTGCATGCCTTTTATTTCCATTTCTCACTTTATTGTATGGGCTAGACCCTACTTGCTATGCATAGCAGCAAACAGAAGTTACAGGAGCAGGAATCCTGGCCTTATTCCTGATTTTCTTAGCCGCCCCGCGGCACGTGGGATCTTAGTTCTCTGACCAGTGGCGGCCTGGGGTCCTAATCGCTAGACAGCCGGGAAGTCCCTATTGTTCCTGATTTCAGTGGGAAATCATTTTCATCTTTCATCCTTCAGTATGAGGTATGCTCTAGCTTCTGAGGAGGAAATTTTCACCGGTTGAAATCTATTTCTAGCTTTCTGAGAGCTTTTTTCTTTTTTGATCACGAATAAGTGATGCGTTTTCTCACTTTTTGTTGTTGCTGCTGTTGCGTTTGCTGAGATTATTACATGGTTTCCCTCTTCAGTCTGTTAGTGTGGCAGATTACATGCATTGTATTCCTGAGCTAAATCCCACTTGGTCTTTCTCACACAAGTAGCATCTGGTACCTATTATCAGGAATACAAATACTTCTGCTCACTACACCTTGGTTTAGGCATCACCGGGGAAAACACGAAGTAGCCAAGCACTGGATGGAACGAGCCTCCCTCACACAGGGGCGCCGCGGCGGGAGATGGCAGCCGGCGGCGCTGGAGCTCCCGAGGCCGGCGGGCCCTTCCCAGCAGCTGCGATGTGGCCCAGAGCGCGCGCCCTCCACGTGTGCCGCAGCAGCAGGGCCCTGCCTCCCCCCAGCGTGGAAAAGAAACCGGGCTGGTCAGGGGCCCGTGGCACACACTGTCAGGCAGAAAAAAGGAGCGTACTGCGAGCCTGAAAGAGGGAAAGATACTCAAGCGATAAGCAAAGTGCAGTCTGGAACTCTCTCCTTCCTGGTGGGGAGATGCCCCTGAGGCCCACCCTTGTGCCGCCAAGGCAGAGGGTAGAAGACTGCCTTTCTCAGCAGTCATGATGGTTCCGTCCTGTTCACACTGGGCTCTCGTGATCCGCTGTTATTTTGTTGAAGACTTTTGTGGCTGGGCTACTAAGAATTCCTATATCTTTCAAGGACATAAGAGAAAACTTCTCTGAGACTGGAGAGCAGGCTTGAGCTCTGCACCAAGAAAACCCCCCACACCATCGAAGCCAGCATTTTCTCCAGGGGTCAGGCGGCAGTGTGGTCTTGCTTGCAGTGCTGGACGCATCCTGACCCTCAGATTCCGGGGTTTTACTCCGTTTTCAGCCTCCCCACCACGGTTCCTTTCTTCTATTCTGCTTCCGTTCTCACTGTCCTTCCCATTCTGCTCACTCTGGTCCTGCTTTAGGTTCGCTCAGCACGGGGAATACTGGCCTTAGATTTGTCTGTCAGACTCCAGATATGAACGGTTTCCATAGGGAACAAGTCAACACCTCTGAAATTTCAGACACATCTTATTGGCCAGGGCGTGGAGCAGCAACACTGTCTGGCCCCAAGCAGCGTTAGTCTCATTCCATTCCACAGGAACACTGGGCAGCCAACCCAGTCTGAAGTTACGGATTGTACCAAACTGTCCACTATGCCAAACGTGGAAGGTTGCTTTAAAGACATCAGTTTTCTTCAGCTTGTCCAGCTGCATCTGGGCATAACACATCTAGTTTTCTACACTCTTCAGCTCATTATCCAGTTCTAGCCGTTGTCTTTTAAATTCACTGTATTCACTTTGATGCTGAGCTTCCTCCTGATCCAATCTCTCAGCCTCAGCCTGGACCTTCTCGAGACTTTCTGCCACTATCTTCCGGTTTTTTTTCCATGTCTTCCAGCTCTTGGATCAGCTCCTCCTCCTCTAATGCCAGCTCCTTTAGCTCCAACCCAAGCTGTTCGCTGCCGTCTTCATTCATTTGCTCTAAGATCCCCAAACAGCGTTTGTAGTTCTGACGCTCATTTTCAGTGACGTTGAGCTGAGTGTCCAGCTGGTCTAAGACAGCGTCTGTGCATTCTTCACACAGAGGGTGATCCACATCTGTCTGGCCTGACATAATGTCAGAAAGGTCCCCAGTGACCTTTAGTCTTCAGCTGAGGTTCTCCATGGTGCCGCCATCGGATGCCTCCCCAATCAGATGGAAGCTTTTGGCACTTTCTGTGGACATCATCCTGGCTGGGGGGATGAATCTGCGAGAGACACCATCCTGGCGAGTTTCAATAAATGGCTCTTCTCTTGAGTTAGCCTCTTCCTCCTGGGTCTCTCCTGGTTTCATCTGGGCTGTGCCAAATAATGGAGCTGTGCGCTCCTGGATGGTGACACGGTCCAGGATCTTGAAGCTAGTGTCCAGTTTCGGAGGCTGGCTGCAGCGCTGACACACGGTCACCAGAATGGTGCTCCACCCCTCAGGACCCGGAGCCCTCCACCCCGATTCAGTCGACCGCGGGGATGCCATGGCCTCGGGTCTGTCTGCAGGCGGGACTTCCAAGACTGCCATTGCCCAGCCTTCAGTGCTTTTTTTCCTTGATCAGCTTGGCTAGAGGCTTGTCAGGTTTTGGTCATTTCCAGAAACTACACCCTAATTCATGTCCTTCATTTTTGGTTTTATTCATTGATTCTGCTCTTTCACTTTCCCCTCTTTTCTCTGCTTACTTTGGCTTTAGTTCGCTCTTTCTTTTCTAGTTCTGATTTGTGACCTTTCTTATTTTCTTATCGGAGACGGCAATGGCACCCCACTCCAGTGTTCTTGCCTGGAGAATCCCAGGGGCAGGGGAGCCCTTGTACAATCTTTTAATGCATTGATTTCCCTTTAAACATTGCTGAGTGGCTTACATCAACAATGAGTGAATTGATTCCCTTAATTTGAACTTGAATTCATTTAAAAAATTCTTTTTTTTTCATATGCCCCCATAACTTTTTAAGGTGCTACCTGATGGAAGACACTAGAAGATAGTACTCAAACTGGGAGGCAGGAGCTGAGGGAGCAGATGGGTGGTGGGTGGGTAGATAGGCGGATAAATAGGACATGTGGCTAAGATAAAATACAAGAGGGACTTGGACCAGTGGTGATAATGTGTCATGAACTGGGGACAAGATTAACCCAGCTCTGATCTGCGGTTAAAAAAGAAGTCAACTCCCTGTGCTGTGCGGCAGTGATAGTCAGATTCAGCTGAGTGTGGCTTAAACAAGTCACAGTCCCCCTCACTCATACCACAGTCGCAGGTCTGTCTTCTTCATTCTAGGGCCCAAATAGCCCCCTTGGGGATGCAATGTGTTCAGCAAAGAGGGATAAAAGGCAATGGAGCCCCACGGCTGTTTAGGAGGGCCTTTCTTTCTTCCTCCTGAGACAGGCAGGGACCTGAGCCCCTTTGCTGCCGTACTTGGACCTCACACATCTCTCCTTCAGCAACAAAATACAAAAAACAAGACATGGGTCCAAAACAACAGCACACCTGCTCACCTGGGCCGCATTCTGAGCAGTCAGCTCAGTCGCTCAGTCGTGTCCGACTCCTGGTGACCCCATGAACCACAGCACGCCAGGCCTCCCTGTCCATCACCAGCTCCCAGATTTTACCCAAACTCATGTCCATAGAGTCGGTGATGCCATCCAGCCATCTCATCCTCTGTCGTCCCCTTCTCCTCCTGCCCCTAATCCCTCCCAGCATCAGGGTCTTTTCCAGTGAGTCAACTCTTTGCATGAGGTGGTCAAAGTATTGGAGTTTCAGCTTCAGCATCAGTCCTTCCAAATTCTGAACAAAAGTTACCAAAAGACCAAAAAAATTTTTTAAATCCAACTGCCACTTCTAAAGAGCCAGAAGCAAAAACAGGGTCAAGAGCAAACGCAGAGCACACGTGCCCCCTGCACTCAACATCACCAAAGGGCAAACCACCTCGACCCCCTGCCGGCCCAGCCCCGAGCACACCCCTACCCTCAGCCCACACGAGGAGCAGGCTTGCCAGGGAACTTTCCCCAGGGAGAAAGTGAGCCAAACCTGTGAGTTTCAGTTCCTCGGTTGTGTCTGACTCTTTGCGTCCCCATGGACTGCAGCATGCCAGGCTTCCCTGTCCATCACCAACCCCCAGAGCTTGCTCAAACTCATGTCCATTGAGTCGGTGATGCCATCCAACCATCTCATCCTCTGTCATCCCCTTCTCCTCCTGCCCCCCATCTTTCCCAGCATCAGGGTCTTTCCCAATGAGTCAGTTCTTCACATCAAGTGGCCAAAGTAGTAGAGGGTCAGCTTCAGCATCAGTCCTTCCAATATTCAGGACTGATCTCCTTTAGGATGGACTGGTTGGATCTCCTTGCAGTCCAAGGGACTCTCAAGAGTCTTCTCCAACACCACAGTTCAAAAGCATCAGTGTTTTGGTGCTCAGCCTTTTTTGTGGTCCAACTCTCACATCCATACATGACCACAGGAAAAACCACAGCTTTGACTAGAAGGATGTTTGTCAACAAAGTGATGTCTCTGCTTTTTAATATGCTGTCTAGGTTGGTCATAGCTTTTCTTCCAAGGAGCAAGCGTCTTTCAATTTCATGGATGCAGTCACTATCTGCAGTGATTTTGGAGCCCCCCGAAAATAAAGTCAGACACTGTTTCCACTGTTTCCCCATCTATTTGCCATGAAGTGATGGGACCAGATGCCATGATCTTAGTTTTCTGAATGTTGAGCTTTAAGCCAGATTTTTCGCTCTCCTCTTTCATGTTCATCAAGAGGCTCTTTAATTCCTCTTCACTTTCTGCCATAAGGGTGGTGTCATCTGCATATCTGAGGTTATTGATATTTCTCCAAACAATCTTGATTCCAGCTTCTACTTCATCAAGCCTGGCATTTCACATGATGTATTTTGCATAGAAAGGAGACAATATACAGCCTTGATGTACTCTTCCCAATTTGGAAAAAGTCCATTGCTCCATGTCCAGTTCTAACTGTTGCTCTTGACCTGCATACAGATTTTTCAAGAGGTAGGTAAGTTGGTCTGGTATTCCCATGTCTTTAAGAATTTTCCAGTTTGTTGTGATCCATACAGTCAAAAGCTTTGGCATAGTCAATAAAGCAGAAATAGATGCTTTTCTGGAACTTTCTTGCTTTTTAGATGATCCAATGGATGTTGGCAATTTGAACTCTGGTTCCTCTGCCTTTTCTAAATCCAACTTGAACATCTGGAAGTTCTCAGTTCATGTACTGTTGAAGCCTCACTTGGAGAATTTTGATCATTACTTTGCTAACATTTGAGATGAGTGCGATTGTGCGGTAGTTTGAGCATTCTCTGGCATTGCCTTTCTTTGGGATTGGAATGAAAACTGACCTTTTCCAGTCCTGTGGCCACTGCTGAGTTTTCCAAATCTGCTGGCCTATTAGTGCAGCAGTTTAACAGCATCATCTTTCAGGATTTGAAACAGCTCCACTGGAATTCCATCACCTCCACTAGCTTTGTTCATAGTGATGCTTTCTAAGGCCCACTTGACTTCAGACTCCAGAATGTCTGGCTCTAGGTGACTGATCATATCATCATGGTTATCTGGGTCATTCAAATCTTCTTTGTACAGCTCTTCTGTGTATTCTTGCCACCTCTTCTTAATATCTTCTGCTTCTGTTAGGTCGATACCATTTCTGTCCTTTATTGTGCCCATCTTTGCATAAAATGTTCCCTTGGTATCTCTAATTCTCCTGAAGAGATCTCTAGTCTTTCCCTTTCTGTTGTTTTCCTCTATTTCTTCGCGCTGGTCACTGAGGAAGGCTTTCTTATGCCCCCTTGCTATTCTTCGGAGCGCCACGTCAAGATGGGCGCCTCTGTCCTTTTCTCCTTTGCCTTTAGCGTCTCTTCTTTTCTCAGCTATTCATGAGGCGTCCATTTTCCTTTGGGTCCAGACAGCCATTTTTCTTTTTTGCATCTCTGTTTCTTGAGAACTTGTTTGTCTTCACTCCCCTCTGCTGCAGCAAGGACCCCAGTAAAGCCTTGCCTGAACTTCTTGTCTGGCCTCTGTTGATAGGGGAAGGCCAAGCACCCTGGTCTCACTCCCACATTCCATTAGCCAAAGCCACAGGTCAGTTGCCTGAGGTCAATGGCAGGGATGGAGCTGATGAAGTCTAGCCCTCTTAGCAGACCATCAGCCACTGCTTTATGTCCCCGATGGCAGTGGCATTTTATCCCAACTCCTATGTCCTCTCACTTGCAGCCACATTTTCTTCTGGGCAGACAAACCCTCTGAGCCAGAGCATTTGGTCACAGGACCTTTCAGTGCCCTCTTGGCCCTTGTGCCTGTGGTCATCGCCTGAGTTTTCTGTCTCAGTCAGCCTCACATCCCCTCTGAAGTTAAGGCCCATCCTTTCAGCTTGTTTTCTGGTCATGCAGACACTTCCCATGGTGGGCCCCACTCTGAGAGTCACACTCAGGCCCCAGAACCTACTGGTCTGTTTCTCTGGGGAGCCCTGGTTCATACAATAACAGTTGAACATCCCCTACAGGTTCAGAAAAGCTGCTCAAAGGGCTGAATGAACACCTGTTGAGGACGGTGGACTCCAGGTTCCCTTCACCTTCTCAGCTCTTTACTCCTGCGGCCTTGACCCTGCCCTCACACTTGCCTTTCCCAGGACAACCAGGTCTGGGCAGCCACTGTGCATGCCCAAGAGGAGGGAGTCATGACTGACCAGCGTGGCCCAGCTGCCTCCCTCTCACCGGTGGCAGCCGTCAGGGGCTCCAAGCTGATCCCTGCCAGCCTCTGGCCCTAGGTTGAGGCTGTGACTGGTTTAGACCAGTTCCATCCATGAATGTCCTTCTCCTCTGTACCTTTTCTTATAAAGACAACACCTAATCCAGTAGAAAAGGAGTACATCAAGGCTGTATATTGTCACCCTGCTTATTTAACTTTTATGCAGAGTACATCATGCGAAATGCTGGGCTGGTCGAAGCACAAGTTGGAATCAAGATTGCCAGAAGAAATATCGATAACCTCAGATGGGTAGATGACACCACCTTTATGGCAGAAAGTGAAGAGGAATTAAAGAGCCTCTTGATGAAAGTGACAGAGAAGAGAGAAAAATTTGGCCTAAAGCTCAACATTCAGAAAACTAAGATCATGGTGTCTGGCCCATCACTTCATGGGAAATAGATGGGCAAACAGTGTCAGACTTTATTTTTGGGTGCTACAAAATTGCTGCAGATGGTGATTGCAGCCATGAAATTAAAAGATGCTTGCTCCTTGGAAGAAAAGTTATGATCAATTTAGACAGCACATTAAGAAGCAGATACATTACTTTGCCAACAAAGGTCCATCTAGTCAAGGCTGTGGTTTTTCCAGTAGTCAGGTATGGATGTGAGAGTTGGACTCTAAAGAAACCTGAGCACCAAAGAATTGATGCTTTTGAACTCCAACTGGTGTTGGAGAAGACTCTTGAGAGTCCCTTGGACTGCAAGGAGATCCAACCAGTCCATCCTAAAGGAGATCAGTCCTGAATATTCATTGGAAGGACTGACGCTGAAGCTGACCCTCTACTACTTTGGCCACCTGATGTGAAGAGATGACTCATTTGAAAAGATCCTGATGCTGAGAAAGATTGAGGGTGGGAGGAGAAGCAGATGATAGATGATGAGATGGTTGGATGGCATCACCGACTTGATGGACATGAGTTTGAGTGAACTCCAAGAGTTGTTGATGGACAGGAAGGCCTGGCGTGCTGCAGTCCATGGGGTCGCAAAGAGTCAGACACGACTGAGCAACTGAACTGAATTGAACTGAATCCAGTAGAGCTCATCTTAACTGGGTTACATCTGCAAAGACTGTCGGGTGCTTCACTGATGACTCAGACGGTAAAGAATTTGCTGCCAGTGCAAGAGACCCAGGTTCAATCCCTAGGTCGGGAAGATCTCCTGGAGGAGGAAATGGCAATACACTCCAGTATTTTTGCCTGGAGAATTCTATGGACAGAGGAGCCTGGCAGGCCACAGTTCATGGGGTCACAAAGAGTCAGACACAACTGAGCAATTACCACTGTGAAGACTATTTCCAAATAGATTCCCTTTCACAGATTCCAGGCTAAAAAAAGCAAAAGGCAGAAGCTGACCCACCAGGGCCTTCTTTACAATTTTAAAGAACAAGCCCTGTGGTGCCAGGGGCATGCCTGCCCTACTTCTCTGCCCCTGAAGCTCTCCTGCGACCCCTCAACCGCCCCATGGATGTTAGGTAAAGATGACCAGGACCCCAAAAGAGTTTTTAACAGGCTTTACTGGGGAAGCACTCCCGGGCGGGGTTTCCAGACCCAAAGGAGGCAGGTCCAGGAAGTCGGCGTCAGACCGCGCTGGAAGTTTGTTTATATATGCACGCTGCGGGGGGATGGCCAGGTTAGCGGAAGGGGTTTGGATAGGTTGCCGGTTCACGGCGGCGCGGGCTGATGGGTCTTTCTGTGTGGCTGGGGCGGGGCAGCTTTGGCGGCGAAGTGTGCTGTCCTCGGTCCCTGGGATCCAGGAGCCTCCCTCCGTTAGGGACTCCCCTGGCCGGTGGGAGAGAGGAGGGGCGGCTCGTCATGGCAACCGGAGAAGTGTGCTGTCATTGGGGACCTTCTAGCCGGCTGGAGGGAGAGGAGGGGGGCCCATCATGGCCCCCAGGGTCCGACCTTACAATGGAGGCGGAATGCCACTTGGTTGCAGTCATAGCCACAGGTCCTTTTCTGATTGAGTTAGGCGAAGCTATTAAAATCCTGTAAGCTTGAAGGATTACATCTCTTCTGCCCTCTGCCCCTGGATCCATGTAGGTAATGGCCTGGGTGAGCGTGGGCAGCTCCCAGCTCTGGCCAGGGAGGCAGGCAGTGTTGGCAAGGCCACCTGGCGGCACCCGAAGTCACGCCTTCTCTGGAGGTCTGGCAGCAAAGGTGATGCTCCCTCCATCCGAGCTCTCTGCTGTTCCAAGACTGGGGCAGAGAACAGACAGCGTTTCGGTGAGTTCAGTTCAGTCACTCAGTCGTGTCTGACTCTGTGACCCCATGGACTGCAGCACGCCAGGCTTCCCTGTCCGTTCCAGAGTTTACTCAAACTCATGTCCATTGAGTTGGTGACGCATCCAACCATCTCATCCTCTGTTGTCCCTTCTCTTCCTGCCCTCAATCTTTCCCAGCATCAGAGTATTTTCAAATGAGTCAGTTCTTCACATCAGGTGGTCAAAGTATTGGAGTTTCAGCTTCAGCATCCATCCTTCCAATGAATATTCAGGACTGATCTCCTTTAGGATGGACTGGTCGGATCTCCTTGCAGTCCAAGGGACTCTCAAGAGTCTTCTCCAACACCACAGTTCAAAAGCATCAGTTCTTTGGCGCTCAGCTTTCTTTATGGTCCAACTCTCACATCCATACATGACTACTGGAAAAACCATAGCTTTGACTTGATGGACCTTTGTTGGCAAAGTAATGTCTCTGCTTTTTAATATGCTGTCTAGGTTGGTCATAGGTCTTCTTCCAAGGAGCAAACATCTTTTGGTTTCATGGCTGCAGTCACCGTCTGCAGCATTTACCTCCCCTCAAAACCCAAACAGAAACATCCTAAGTGTCCCTGAACAGGAGGCTACGTAAGTCAGTCAGGGAAGCTCCACAGAACGGAATTCCGTGCAGCCCCTGAAAAGTGATGACAGCCCCGAGCCCTGGGGCTGCCTTGGACGTGTGTGCAGAGAGGAGGCAGTCTGCAGGGAGCGGCATCGCCAGCAAGGGCAAGGCTCCCGGCACAGCACAGCTCTGGCGGGTGCAGCCGCGCCTCCACTGGACCCACCAGCCCCTCCAGGGAGGTGGCGGCATGATTCTCGGTTGCTGGCTCTCCAGCGAAGTCACTTCTCAGAGGCTCAGTGTCAGCTGGAGAGCTGCCTCCTGTTCGGGGCTGACCCACGGGAACACTGCCTCAGACCCCGCTGTGGCTTTCCGCCCACCTCAGCCCCTGCCCTCCACCACCCGCCTGGCGCTGGGGGCGGCACGGTCCCCCTTGGCTGCTTCTCCTGCCACTTCTGCCACCCTGGTGGGCAGGAGGCCACCTGAGATTCCGAGTGGCCACCCCTGCAGGCTGGGACACCGCTGCGGGCTGGGGCGCCCATGCCCCGCGGGGCAATCCGTAGCCAGTGGGAGGGGAGGTTGGAGGGAGAGTGAACGAGGGTGTGCGCTCCGCCCAGCACGCTGCCCCGGGACTGCGTCTCCCGTGAGGTGTTTGCCCCAGGCTCTCCTCAGCGAATCAGCCACACGGGACAGGACCAGATGCCCCAAATCTTGGTGGCCTAAACATCTTCGCGTCTCATGGTCTGTGGGTCGGTCATTTGGGCTGGGCTGAGCTGGGGACTTCTGCCAGTCTTGCCCGCGGTCACATTGCTGCCGTGGTCAGCTGGCAGGTGACTGAGGCTGCAAGGCCAGCCCCGGGCCCACCCAGAAACTCGGCCACTCCATGGGCACCGCCACGGCCCCTGCCACTGGGGGTGGGCTCACAGGGGACCACACTCATCCTTAGTCTCCCTGGGGGCCCTGCAGACCCTGCAGGATGGGGCTCGGGGTGTCCACACCCTGCCTCCTGCTGCTGTGCCTGACCCCGCACACCACGCAGCTCAGGCTGCTGCCCTCCTGCCGCGCCCCTGGAAGGGTGTAGGGCCCCTTTCCATGCTGCAGGCTCCAGTGCACCAAGACCCCAGTCCATGCTACTCTGAAGATTATGGCAGCATAGAGGGAAGAGGCTTGAGCTTCTGACACCACTGCCCAGGTAAGCACAGACTCAGAGGGGCTCCCTCACCCCGCCCACTCTTCCAAGTCCGCGCCCGCTCCCCCCAGGCCCCCGAGGGTGACCTCTGTTCTCTCCTTGTCCCCGCCTCCCCTGCCCCGGAGTTGTCCCTGTGCATGACAGCTGAGCCACACACCTCCTGGTTCCATTTCTCACCCCAAGCAGCACAGCAGGAGGCCTGCTGGCCAGAGTCTGCCCTGGTGTCGGGCAGCGGGTGGGGGCGGGGTGCATGCCCACCCCCGCCTGGGTCTGAGCCCCTGAAGCTCCCCTCTGCCCCCCACACTGCCGCCTCCCCCTCATCCCTCCAGTGCACGCCTTGCAGAAGACAAGGCCCTGTGGGCGTGTCTGTTTTCTGCACCACAGAGTAAATGGTATTTCGGAAGCAAACTCCGATTTCCTCACCCTTTCCATCCTCTCGCCTGGTTCATTTTAATTTCAGGGCACTTGCTCCATACGAATTGCATCCTCTTCACAGTTTGGGACAAAGACCTAGGACTCTCTCCATGCAATAGCTATCCAGACACGCCTTGTCAACAGCTCCCCGGGTGGACTTGCTGATAAAATCCCACACTGTGATGAGGTAAAATGAGCAGGAAGCTGGTGGAGTGGCAATCCCACCTCTCCTCAGACACTTTCCAAGCTCACCTGTGGAGAAGCTGCCTGCAGTGCCTGATGGACCCTTGAACACCAAAAAAATCGAAGATCATGGCATCCGGTCCCATCACTTCATGGAAAATAGATGGGGAAAAAGGGAAACGGTGAGGGACTTTATTTTCTTGGGCTCCAAAATCACTGCAGATGGTGACTGCAGCCCTGAAATTAAAAGACGTTTGCTTCTTGGAAGAAAAACCATGACCAACCTAGACAGTATATTAAAAAGCAGAGACATCATTTTGCTAACAAAGGTCCACCTAGTCAAAGCTATGGTTTTTCCAGTAGTCATGTATGGATGTGAGAGTTGGACCATAAAGAAAGCTGAGCGCCAAAGAATTGATGCTTTTGAACTGTGGTGTTGGAGACGATTCTTGAGAGTCCCTTGGACTGCAAAGAGATCCAACCAGTCCATTCTGAAGAAGATCAGTCCTGAGTATGCATTGAAAGGACTGATGTTGAAGCTGAAACTCCAATACTTTGGCCACATGATGTGAAGAGCTGACTCACTGGAAAAGACCCTGATGCCCGGGAAAGATTGAGGGCAGGAGGAGAAGGGCATGACAGAAGATGAGATGGTTGGATGGCATCACCGACTCAATGGACGTGAGTCTGAGCGAGCTCCCGGAGATGGTGAAGGACAGAGAGGCCTGGTGTGCTGCAGTCCGTGGGGTCACAGAGTCGGACACGACTGGGTGACTGGACAGCAGCGTGTGTGCGCCGCCCAGGTGCATCTCAAAGGTGAGCCTCACAGGAGCCTCTCGACACACCTCTCTACACACCTTAAAGGCGCCCCTAAATGGAGCATCTGATTGCATCGAGTCCACCCCCGGGGCTACTCCAGAGCCTGGGACCCACCAGTGGGTGCATTGAGAAGTGAGGGAGGAGAAGCCCCCCTGCAGGTGAGGTGGCCAGGCACTTACGCCATGTGCCCAGAGCTCCTCAGGGCACTAATGCCTCAGCTCCCATACCTACGAGCACTTCAGGGGGCGGCAAAACCCACCAGCAAGTCACTGTGGGCCCCCTTCACGCCCACCCACTGCCACCAGGGGTTTCGCACGGGTGGTCTGCCCTGAAGACTCACTGAGACCCTCCATCAGCATGCCAGCGCCAGGCCCTCTGCCCCGACGCAGGGGAGAATCACTCCTCCTTCCCTCAGCCCTGCAGAGGCAGAGAGAGGAAAAGTAGAAACAGGGAAGGTGGCTCCCGGCAGGGTGAGCACAGGGCCTGGGAAACACAGCCCCAGAAAGCCGGCTCCTCTGGGCCATCTGGCTGCACGGCCACCTCGTCACGGGCACAGCCCTCACGTCCAGCACAGGCTGGACTCCAGCTTGTGGTGGGAGAGGGCTCTGGAAGCTTCCCAGGGCTGGATTTAGAGAGAGGTGACCCTCAGCCTGGGCACCAGTCCGAGCTCTGCAGCTCCGGCCCACGGCACCTGTGCCCCGCCCCACCTCTCGCTGCCCCGGCCGCAGCCACGGCCCTAATCTGGGAGAGCGGAGCCCTCAGTGCAGCCCTGAAAGGCCTCTGCTGCATGAAGAGTCGGAGGCGGGACAGAGCAGCTCCAAGCCGGCGCCCTAAGCTCGGCCAGCTGGGCCTTTGTGGCTGATGCAGCTGCCGGGCACCCACCCAGGACCCACAGAGAAGGCCCCCCCCGAAAGGAGACTGGTGCTGAGCAAGCCGGTGCAGCCGTGGAGGTGAGCAAGCCGGCGCAGCCGCGGAGGTGCTGGCGCCACACTCCCACACGCACGTGCACCGATGGACGCCCACACACGCGTGTCACGTCCACACATTTCCACCGGCTCGGTGCACACAGCCCTGCCTCCTGCTTATGAGCATGACGACAACATAGACTCAGCAGCACGAGAGAGAAACGAGGCCCTTCTCCCGGCCCTCAAGACTCGGTCTCCAGCTAAACCTCTCCACTTCCGCCTCTGGTCAGGGTGCTCAGCACCCCTCTGGCTGCTACAGAAGGCGAGCCCAGAACACCAGCCGCCCGACCCTGCTGAGTGATGTGCACGCTGGTGGGCAGAGCTCCTACCCTTAACCGCTCTGCGGTCCCTGAGCACACACGCACACTCACACGCATGCACTCACGCATCCTCGTGCACACCCAGCACATGCACTCACACGCATGCACACACATCTGCACGCGGTTTCTCACGTGAAGGGAAGTGAAGGGAACTCCCGCACCTGGAGAGTCAGGCAGACCTGGGTGAGTCCTCCAGCTGCAACCCCAGCTTTTTCATCTCGTCTTGGCTCACAGGGAGGCTGGGATCAGACCCCAAGGAGGTTTGGGGGCACGGCGCGCAGCCGGAGGCCCCCCTGCTGTCTGGGCCCACGGGTCCCTGTGTGAGGCCCAGACACGCAGGCGTGATCTCGTCCACAACACCGGGTAGTGCTGGCAGAGCCACCCTGGGCTCTGTGTGAGCAGAGGGCCTGGCAGCCTGAGGAAGGGGCCCAGCAAGTGGGGGCTGGGTCGAGAAGAGAGGAGTGTGGGGGGCGCTCGTGGAGGCCACTCCTAACTAGGGATGCGGGCTCTCGACAGAGACTAGACCCCTCCTCGGTGCGAAGCGAAGGGGAGGCCGTGCAGAGCCCCTCCTGGGGCCCTGCCTCCCCCTCCTCCCCTCTCCCCACTTCCCTCCCCGGGGTGGGCAGCACACTCCGGGGTCCACCCC
>SJYF01000640.1:309343-331111 GCA_006410515.1 Procapra przewalskii | reverse complement strand
TGCCCTGCTTCATTCCTCATTCCAAGGCCAAATTTGCCTGTTACTCCAGGTGTTTCTTGACTTCCTACTTTAGCATTCCAGTCCCCTATAATGAAAAGGACAGCTTTTGGGGGTGTTAGTTCTAAAAGGTCTTGTAAGTCTTCATAGAACCATTCAACCTCAGCTTCTTCAGCGTTACTGGTCGGGACAGGTATAGACTTGGATAACTGTGATATTGAATGGTTTGCCTTGAAGACGAACAGAGATCATTATGTCATTTATGAGATTGCATCCAAGTACTGCATTTCGGACTGTTTTGTTGACCATGATTGTTGCTCCATTTCTTCTAAGGGATTCTTGCCCACAGTAGTAGATATAATGGTCATCTGAGTTAAATTCACTCATTCCAGTCCATTTTAGTTTGCTGGACCTAACATTCCTTGATGTTGGGTCCTTGATTCATGGACTTAACATTCCAGGTTCCTATGCAATATTGCTCTTTCCAGCATTGGACCTTGCTTCCATCACCAGTCACATCCACAGCTGGGTGTTGTTTTTGCTTTGGTTCCATCCTTTCATTCTTTCTGGAGTTACTTTTCCACTGATCTCCTGTAGCATTTTGGGCACCTACCGACCTGGGGAGTTCATCTTTCAGCGTCCTATCTTTTTGCCTTTTCATACTGTTCGTGGGGGTTCTCAAGGCAAGAATACTGAAGTGGTTTACCATTCCCTTCTCCAGTGGACCACATTTTGTCAGAACTCTCCATGACCCGTCTGTCTTGGGTGGCCCCTCACAGCATGGCTTAGTTTCACTGGGTTAGACAAGCCTGTGGTCCTTGTGATCAGATTGGCTAGTTTTCTGTGATTATGGTTTCAGTGTGTCTGCCCTCTGATGCCCTCTCTCAGCACCTACTATCTTACTGGGGTTTCTCTTACCTTGGACGTGGGATATCTCTTCATAGCTGCTCAAGCAAAGCGCAGCCACTGTTCCTGACCTTGGACGTGGGGTATTTCCTCTCGGCTGCTCGCCACTTCAACACCACATAGCCGCCGCTCACTGCAGTTACATCAAAGAAAAGTAAATACTTGGGTGTAAGCTTAGCAAAGTGTACAGAGAATCTATATGCTAAAAATTGTGCAACAGTAAAGAAAGAAAGCAATGAAGACCTGAAAAAATGGAGGCATTGCTATGTTTGTGGATCAGAGGACTCAGCATAGTAAATACGTCAAACGTTTTCAGATTGATCTGTAGGCTTAATGCAATTCCCATCCAAGATATTTTTGTAGACATAGACGGGGAGAAAATATTTGCAAGCCACGTACCCAACAAAGGACTGGTATCTGGAATATATAAAGAGGCTTCCAAACTCAACAGAAAAAAAAGTGCAGTTAGAATGTGGACAAAAGACAGGACAGGACAGGCGCGTCTTGACTGTGGCGTGGACACACTCGTGCCAGGCACACACGCACATGGTGGGTGCGAGTGAGACGGGAGGAAAGGGTCATGGGTCGCATTCATACCTGTGTTGTGGCTGTGACTGTGGACATCCTGGTGAGCTGCGATTCACGGGGTCGCAAAGAGTTGGACACGATTCAGCAACTGAACTGAACAGACCGAACTGAGATTGGGGGCAAACTGGGCAAAGTGTGCAAGGAATCCTGGTGTTATTTCTTACAACTGTATTTGAACCTATAATTACCTCAAAATCAGAAGCTTAGCTTCTAAAAACTTACGTAATGTGGAAAGTACATTCATTTGGAAACAATGACTTTTTCTGCTCACATTTAATGAGAGAGTTTGTTTAAATTCTGGACAAGTTTCTCAGGGTGAGCACCTCCGCTGTTCAGGTTTGACTCACACCGCGCCAGCGTGTACACGCATGTGTCTCTGTGCCTGGAGTCCCAGTGCACAGCTCTGGAGACGTCACATCTCAGAAATACACACCCTTTGATCTCCACACAAGCCCACCTTGCATGCTGCTTCTGAAAATTATCTAGAAATGCTTATTTAAAATAACATTCAACACACAGAATTATGACCAAAACTGAGTTTCCATTTCTTTTTTTCTGAATCAAAGACAGACTCCTATCAGCATCCCACACAGCCATTCACTGAAGCTTCTCCAGGCCAGCGTGTCGTTCTTAAACTGTCTCTTGCTCATAATTAGGCAGCTGAAAGGGGTCTCTGCCAGACTGGAGCAAAGGCAGCGTAAACTGTCGGGCAAGAGGCCTCGTGTTACTCGGTGAGTCGCCCGTCCTGTTTGCTTGGCTTTTATCCCCTCCCCTCAGGAGACTGCCAGCTATATGAGCGCAAGAGCCAGTCTGTCCACACCCAAAGCCCTGGAGGGGATGGGGCCGGCAGGCGGCCGTGACTGAGGACATGGGGGGGGGGTCCCTTTCTCCCTGTGTTCCCCACCGGCAGCCCCTGCGTCTCCAGGCCCCAGCCCGCCTGGGGACCCACGAGCTCACCGGTGGGGAGGACCCGCCAGACCATCTGGTCCCGAAGCACAGCATGCCCTCTCCTGGAGTCTGAGCCCCTGCTGCACACACCCTAATACCACACACCTACGTACCACCTGGCAGGGACTGAGTTAGCAAATCAGAATCCGGATTCTCCAGCTCCTCCGAAAGACAGTGACTTCCGTGTGGGAGGCCGTGCAGGGGTCTGCAGAACTGCCCTGGAACATCAACTTACTGACTTAAATGCAGAAAGGCTCTCACTGCCCAGAAAGAAGCCCTCAGGGGCCACCCCCCATCGACCCCTGGTCCCTCTCCAGTGTGGCTGGGGGAGGTCAGCACAGGGTCACATACACCTCAAAGTCCTGGCAAAAGCATCTGGGACCCGGCTTGCCAGCCTTTCCCACAGAGGACCCTGGGGGCCCCCAACCTGTGCTTCTCAGAACCATTCAGCCTGTTGAAGAAACAGGAGCTGGTTTTCTCACTTTTGTATGTGTCTGTACGAGATGGGCAACCTTCTGTGTACGCATGGTGTTGGAGTGAGCAGAGGGAGGGGAGGGAGGGAAGGAGGTGAGTGATGCCACGCGTGGCCGGATGTCCGTCTGTTCAGCGTGTCTGGTATGATCCAGTGTATGTGCACGCTGTTATGTAAGGCTGCATGGTTAGCAGCTACTAAAGTATGCGAGGTGTGAGATGGGTTTTGTCTTTTGTGTGTATATAGTACGTAAAAGGGTTACTTAATTTTTCTGCCTGAATGGAAACAATGGGCATCTCATTCTTTGATGTAAAATGAACAGTTAGATCAGAAACGGTGAAGGGTCTGAGACAGCTCTCCCGGCAGCTGACAGGGTGGCCCAGCACAGTCTCCCGTCTGTGGGGCCACACCCAGGTCAGAGGCAGAGTGCTAGCTCCTGGCAGCAGCGGTAACGCCCAGACCAGCTCCTCCAGCTCCTCCCCACTGGCATGCAGAGGTGTGTGTTTCAGAAGAACCTTGAAATTAGGAAGTCTGATCGCATATGGGATGGCTTGGGGACCTCCCATCCTGCCTTCCAGACAGAGAGAAGTGTTCATTGACTCTGGAATGTAAGCAGATCTTCCCCTGGAGGGGACATTCCTGTCTGCCCTGGAATGTCTCTGAGAGGGACCTTCCTGACTCAGCTGTAAATGGCCTTGCTCGGAGTGCCTGGACCACACGGGAACAGAAACGAGAAAACGAGATTTTCGTGGAGAGCTGCTAGGCTCTGTTTTTTGAAAATGCTTACAGATGGAGACCTAATTTTCTCACTGTGGGTATGGCGCGACGGATACTTCAGCGTGCTGTTCTGACGGAAAAGTGTGGGTACGTGTGTGTGTGATTGACTAATTTATTTGGTTAAAGTGCGAAGTAGATGTCTAACTTTTTTCTCTGTATGACTGAAATTTATGCCATTGTATGGCATGATGCTTCGTGTACGGTATGAGACAGTTATCAAATTTTCTGGTTCATTGGAAATGGTATCTTTTTGAGTGTGTGCTGTAATTGAATATTTTGTATATGATATGAAATATGAAATAAAGATGGAGAAGGAACTGGCAACCCACTCCAGAATTCTTGCCTGGAAAATCCCATGGGCAGAGGAGCCTGGCAGGCTGCAGTCCATGGGGTTGCAAAGAGTCGGACACGACTGAGGGACTAACACTCACTCACTTGAAATAAAGGTCTCATTTTTCATGTACGTGGCGGGAGCGGCTGCCTAGCCTCTCACATGTGTCTCTGAGATGGATGCATAACTGTTTTGTGTATTGTGTGAGACAGTCATTTATGTGAGTCTGTGTGCATATTTGTGGCGTGTTGTCTAATTTAATATTTTTTCCATGGAGATAAACGTGTAGCACTTTAATTTCTATCAGTTCTAAATATTTAGTATTTTCTTTTGTAATCCTCTTTTTTAAAATAACAGCTGTATTGAGACAAAATCCCCATGTCAGCACTCCCGTCACGGGTCACAACCATGTCGTGGTGAATGGGCTTGTGTGACTGAATGAAGCTCGGAGCCATGTCGTCTAGGGCCTCCAGAGACGGACGGGCCATGGTGGAGAGTTCTGACAAAACGTGGTCCACTGGAGGAGGGAATGACAAACCACTCCAGTATTCTTGCCGTCAGAGACCCAGGAGGAGCATGCAAAGGCAAAAAGGTACGACATGAAAAGATGAGCGCCCCAGGCCAGAAGGCGCCCGATATGCTGCTGGAGAAGGGCAGAGGGCAGCTGCTCGCAGCTGCAGGAGGAAGGGAGAGGCCGGGCCAAAGCGGAAGCGGCGCTCAGCTGCGGATGTTTCTGGTGGTGAAAGTACAGTCCAATGCTGTGAAGAACAATGTTGCGTAGGAGCCTGGAACGTTAGGCCCATCAGTCAAGGTAAACTGGGCAAGAAGGAAAGGGCAAAAGTGAACACAAACATCTTAGGAGTCAGTTAACTGAAATGGATGGGAATAGGCTAATTCAGATGACCATTATATCTACTACTGTGGGCAAGTATCCCCTAGAAGAAATTGAGTAGCCCTCACAGTCACAGTTCAGTTCAGTCGCTCAGTCATGTCCTACCCCATGCAACCCCACGGACTGCAGCACACCACACCTCCCTGTCCATCACCAACTCCCGGAGGCCAGCCAAACCCGTGTCCATTGAGTCGGTGATGCCATCCAGCCATCTCATCCTGTTATCCTCTTCTCCTCTTGACCCCAGTCTTTCCCACCATCAGGGTCTTTACCAATGAGTCAGCTCGTCGAATCAGGTGGCCAAAGTATTGGAGTTTCAGCTTCAACATCAGGTCTTCCAATGAACACCCAGGACTGATCTCCTTTAGGATGGACTGGTTGGATCTCCTTGCAGTCCAAGGGACTCTCAAGAGTCTTCTCCAACACCACAGTTCAAAAGCATCAATTCTTCGGCCTTCAGCTTTCTTTATAGTCCAACTCTCAAATCCATACACGACCACTGGAAAAACCATAGCCTTGACTAGATGAACTTTTGTAGGCAAAGTAATGTCTCTGCTTTTTAATAGGCTGCCTAGGTTGGTCATAACTTTCCTTCCAAGGAGTAAGCATCTTTTAATTTCATGGCTGCAGTCACCATCTGCACTGATTTTGGAGCCCAGAAAAATAGTCAGCCACTGTTTCTACTGTTTCCCCATCTATTTGCCACGAATTGATGGGACTGGATGCCATGATCTTAGTTTTCTGAATGTTGAGCTTTAAGCCAGATTTTTGATTCTCTTCTTTCACTTTCATGAAGACGCTCTTTAGTTCTTCTTCACTTCATAGTCAACAAAACAGTCTGAAATGCAGTAGCTGGTGCAACAGCAGAAACGGCAGAATGATCTCAGTTCATTTCCGAGGCGAACCACTCAGCGTTACAGTGATCCAAGTCTACACCCCGACCAGTGATGCTGAAGAAGCTGAAGTTGACCACTTCTATGAAGCTCTGCAACACCTTCTAGAATTAACACCAAAAAAAGATGTCCTTTTCATCACAGGGGATTGGAATGCAAATAGGAGGAAGTCAAGAGATACCTGGAGTAACGGCAAGTTTCTCCTTGGAGTACAAAACAAAGCAGGGCAAAGGTTAGCAGAACTTTGTCAAGAGAACGCACAGTCACAGCAAACCCCTTCCAGCAACACGAGAGGGAGCCCTCGTTCAGACATCACCAGCTGGTCAACACTGAATCAGACTGACTGTGTTCTGTGCAGGTGAAGATGGAGAAGCTCTACACAGTCAGCAGAAACAAGGCCTGGAGCTGACTGCGGCTCAGACCATGAGCTCCTTATTGCAAAACTCGGACTTAGATTCAAGAAAGCTGGGAGAGCCACTAGGCCACTCAGGTATGGCCTAAATCAAATCCCTGATGATTATGCAGTGGAGATGATGGATAGATTCAAGGGATTAGGCCTCGCAGGCAAAGTGCTGGGAGAACTACGGACGGAGGTTTGTCAGTGTTGTGCAGGAGGGAGTGGACAAAACCATCACAGAGAGAAGGAGATGCAAGAAGGCAGAGTGGTTGTTGGAGGAGGTTTGACAAATAGTCGAGCAGATAAGAGGAGCGAAAGGCAAGGGGGAAAGGGAAAGACACCCCCAGCTGAATGCAGAGCTCCAGAAAACAGCAGGGAGACATAAGAAGACCTTCTTAAATGAACAGTGGAAAGAAACAGAGGAAAACAATAGAGTGGGAAAGACTAGAGAGCTATTCAAGAAAACCGGAGACATCAAGGGAACATTCCAAGCAAGGATGGGCACAACAAAGGACAGAAATGGTAAGGACCTAAAAGAAGCAGAAAAGGTTAAGAAGAGGTGGCAAGTTCTTCTTGTACAGAAGAATTATACAAGAAAAGTGTCAATGACCCGAATAGCCACAGTGCTGTGGTCACTCACCTAGAGCCAGACGTCCTGTAATGTGAAGACAAGTGAGCCTCAGCAAGCACTACTGCGAGCAAAGCTAGAGGAGGCAATGAAATTCTGGCTGAGTTGTTCCAAATCCTAAAGATGATGCTGTCAAAGTGCTGCTTTCAGTATGTCAACAAATTTGGAGAACTCAGCAGTGGCCATAGGACTGGAAAAGGCCAGTTTCCATTACAAACCCAAAGAGGGCAATGCCAAGGGATGTTCAAACCGCTGCCCAGTGGTGCTCGTTTTACACGCTGGCGAGGCTGCGTCTCAGATCTCTCAAGCCAGGCTTCAGCAGTGCTTGACTCAAGAACTTCCAGATAAGCAAGGTCATGTCCCAAATCTTTCAAGCCAGGTGTCAGCAGTACTTGAATCAAGAACTTCCAGATATATAAGCTGAATTTAGAAAAGGCAGAGGAACCAGAGATCAAATTGCCAACATTTTTTGGATCAAAGAGAAAGCAAGGGAATTCCAGAAAAACATCGATTTCTGCTTCATTGATCTGTGCTAAAGACTTTGACTGTGTGGATCACAAACAAACTGTAGAAAATTCTTAAAGAGATGGGAATACCAGACCACCTTACCTGCCTTCTGAGAAACCTGTATTCAGGTAAAGAAACAACAGTTAGAACCAGACTTGGAACAACTGACTGGTTCAAAATTGGAAAGGGAGTAAGTCAAGGCTGTATATTGTCACCCTGCTTATTTAAATTACATGCAGAGTATATCATGCAAAACACCCTAGGCTGGATGAGTCACAAACTGGAATCCAGATTGCCAGGAGAAATGTCAACAACCTCAGATACGCAGATGACGCCACTCTAATGGCAGAAAGTGAGGAGGGACTAAAGAGCCTCTTGATGAGGGTGAAAGAGGAGAGTGAAAAAGCTGACTTAAAACTCAACATTCAGAGAGCTAATATCATGGCATCCGGTCCCATTGCTTCATGGCAAATAGATGCAGGGAAAGTGGAGACAGTGATAGATTTTCTTTTCTTTGACTCCAAAAATGATTGTGGATGGTGACTGCAGCCACAAAATTAAAGGATGCCTGCTTCTTGGAAGGAAAGCTATAACCAACCTAGACAGCATATTAAAGAGCAGCGACAACAGTTTGCTGACTTGTCAAATAGTCAATATATGTCATAGCTATTTTTCCATATAGTTAAAGCCATTTTTGCCAGTAGTCATGTATAGATGTAAGAGCTGGACCATAAAGAAAGCTGAGTGCCAAAGAACTGATGCTTTTAAACTGTAGTGCTGAGAAGACTCTTAAGATCTCTTGGACTGTAAGGAGATCCAACCAGTGCATCCTAAAGGAAATCAACCCTGAGTACTCATTGGAAGGACTGATGTGCCGGGGTCCAGCCCCAGTGGATCCAGGGAATTCGAAGGTGGGGATGGAGTCGGTGTCCTTGGAAATAACTTATTTAATTACAGATAGAGAGGGATTAGAAAATTAGCAGAGAAAAAGAGGCTGAAGAACTTGGTTCACATGGAATACCAATCACCACCTAAGTAGGCCGCAGGCGTCTTCCTGTTCTCCCGAAGGAGAGGAGGCACTGAGGGCCCCCCCGACCCCGTCCGATCTTAGAAGCCCAGGCAAAATTAATAGGCTTGGTGGGTACCCATGCAACAGACGGGAATTCGGCCAGAAAATAGTAGGGGAGAAAAAGAGGCTAAATAACTTGGTTTACATGGGATACCAATAAAATTCCAAGACAAGGAATTTGCACCATCTACATTGGGCCACCGGTGCCACTTGAATATCAGAAGGTGCCCCTCCTTGAGCTCCTTCTCACGCGGGCTTGAAAACCGGGGCAAGTAAGCAGACGTGGCGAGCACCCGTGCTCCAGATGGGAATTCAGCCAGAAAAATGGGGAGCAGAAAAGAACTACATGAGGGAATCAGTCTTTCCGGAACTGATCCGATTTCTTTATTTTGGGGTTTGCTTATATACCTTTTGTTACACACAGGGATGAATACAGAGTCACGCGGGGGTCAGCAGTCCTGACCTTATCAAAATCAGGTGCTTCACATAAAAAGGTCTTAGGGATTTTACATCATCTTCTGGCCATGAGACCTGCTGACATTTTATGATCCTTTCTTTCTGATAACTAAAATACTTATTTTTCCCAAGGGTGTTTTTTTTTCTTAAACCAGGCACCACCCTCCAAATAAAGCTGCATTCCTATAGGGTGAGGGTGTGGTGAGTTACAGTCAAGAAAGGAATTTATTTAACCCGAGGTTAACATGATCAGTCTTAAAGGTTAATTCTTATTTCTCCTATATGCTTAAAGGTTAATACTTATTTCTCCTATATGCTAGTTATATTCATTATAAGGGCAGGGAATATGGAGATTTAGCAGCAAACATCAGCCCAACAAATGAAAATCCTTTCACCAATGCTCCCCTTAAGATCTATTTAGTCTGAAGATAGTGATAAAGTTACATTTTTACATAGCAAGGACACAGTGATTTATAACAAAGTACAGTGATCTATTACAAAAGAGAAAATTCGTTAACTCAAAAAGTCTAGTATTGCTAACCTTAAAAACTACTATATTTCCTTTTCTGTATTCCAAATACATTGATTAATATATTCCCAGGTGCCTAAGGATATGGAGGCCTGGCAGCAATCATTGACTCAACAAGAAGATAATCCCTATGCTAATTAAGACTCTCAAAATACTCCAAAACTCTCTGTGCTGTTTATGGTTGAGAGGTAGTAAACAATCATGTGTCAGCAGAGAGGTTTGACCTGAGACGCCCTTGTCCCACCCAGGGCAGGGAATTAGCAGCAATTATTGACACAACAAATGAAAAAACCCTTCACCAATATAATTCCCAACCAAGCCACTATACTAATAATTTCTAACTTCCCGCAAGAATTTGCCTTTAGTAAGTCTAAAACCTCTCACGGTCGGGAGGCTGTAAACAATCACATGTGGCCAGATGAACCTATACAGGTGGGCTAGATAAACTTCAGAGGAGTTCGTAAGTCAAAACACTCTTGTCACACCCAAGAATTTTTATTGCCTTGGAGCTACTCCTTCTCTGAGAGAAACGGTTATGGGGGAGAGCCCCCTGTAAAGTCAGAGGTGTAGATGAGAAGAAAAAACAGACTCTGGTTTTGGGGTAGATGCTCGGGAGCAGGGGGTTTCCTGAGGCTCGATCACGCCTTTGCCATGGGCGGAGTTTCTCACACTGGCCCCCGGCACTGATGCTGAAGCCAAAGCTCCAATACTTCGGCCAGCTGATGCCAAGAACTGACTCATTGGAAAAGACCCTGATGCTGGGAAAGATTGAAGGCAGGAGAAGGGGACGACAGAGGCAGAGATGGTTGGATAGAATCATCAGCTCAATGGACACGAGTTTGAGTGAACTCCAGGAGATGGCGGAGGACAGGGAAGCCTGGTGTGCTGCAGTCCGTGGGGTCACAAAGAGTGGGACAGGGCTTAGCAGCCGAGCACCGACTACGAGTGTCTTCCGTGACTGCCCTCCGCACCGAGAGTAACGCTTTCAAGGCTTATCTGTTTCTGCATGTCAGCTCTTCCTTTCTTTTTATTGCCAAATATTCCATTCATTATATGGACTTACCACATTATCCATTCATCAGCTGATGGAACTGCACTGTTTCCACCTTGAGACTTTTATCAATAATAGACACTTATATGTCAGTTTCAGTGGACATTTGTTTTCATTTCTCTTGGGTCTGTACCTAGGTGGGAAACTGCTGGGTCATATGCTACCTTCACATTTAATTTTTTTTGAGGAACTGCCAGACTGTTTTCCAAAGTGGCTGCACCATTTTACATTCCCATCAACAGTGCCTGAGGATTCCAGTTTCTTTACATCCTTGGCAACCCTTGTTTTGGCCTGTCTTTCTCTTTCTGGCCTCGCCACGCGGCACGTGGGATCTTAGTCCCTGGCTAGGGATCGAGCCTCTCCCCTTCCCGCAGTGGAAGCATGGAGCCTTAACCAGCAGGCCACCAAGCTGGCCCCTTGCCTGTCCCTCTGACTCTAGCCATTCTAGCGGCCGAGACGTGGCATCTGTGGTTTTGGCTTACATTTCGCTATAGGCTGATGACGCTGAGCATCTTTACATGTGCTTATTGGCCAATTGTGTGTCTTCTTTAGAGAAATATCTATTCAGATAATTTGTTCACTTTTTTAACTGTTTGTCTTTTTATTGTTGAGTTATAAGTGTTTATGCATTGTTTGTATTCTTACATGCTCTTTTTTTGAGGAAGATTTTTTGATATTCACCTATTCGTTTTTCGTTGTGCTGGGCCTTTGTTGCTGTGTGCAGGCTTTCTACAGTTGCAGGGAGCAGGGCCTACTCTTCGTCGTGGTATGGGGGCTTCTCATTGTGTGGCTTTTCTTGTCGCGGAGCTCAGGAGGGAAACATGAGCTATAGGCTTTAGTAGTGACGACAGGTCGGCCCAGTGGTTGTGGGATACGGGCTTAACTCCCACGGCATGTGGGGGGTCTCCCCAGACCAGGCACCCCCTGTGTCCCCTGCACTGGCAGGCAGGTTCTCACCCACTAACCGCCTGGGAAGCCCTCCTACAGACTGTTTATGTGTTCTAGGCACAAATCTCTGATCAGCTTACAATTTGCAAAAATTTGAGTTTCTCTTCACTTTCCTGATGGTGTCCTTTGAAATGCGTATGTCTTTCATTTTGATGATATTCAACTTATCCATTCTTGCTTGTGCTGTCTGTGCCTGTATCCTGTCTAAGAAACCATTGCCTAATCCAGGATTTATACCCATGCTTTTTCTAAGAGTTTAAAAGTCTGAGCTCTCACATTTAGGCCTTTTTTATATACATATGCGGTGGCTGTCCAATTTCATTCTTTTGCATGTGAATATTCAGTTTTCCCAGCACCATTTCTTAAGACTATGCTTTCTCCATTGACTTGTCTTGGCACCCTTTTTGAAAACCAGTTGACCATAAATGTGAGGGCTCATTTTTGGACTCTCAGTTCTAGTCCATTGATCTGGATTTCTGTCCTTACACCAGTACTAACTGTCTTGATTACTGTAGCTTTGTAGTAAATTTTTAAATCAGGAAATGGAGTACTCCACTTTGTTCTTCTTTTTCAAGGTTGTTATGGCTATTCTGGGTCTTGTGAATTTCCACGTGCATTTTAGGATCACATTATCAATATCTGTGAGGAAGCCATCTGGGTTTTGATATGGGTTGCAGATTAGCTGTGAGAACATTACATCTTAACAACTTTGTCTCTGAACCTTAACTGTCTCCCCATTCATTCAGGTCGTCTTCAATTTCCTTCAAAATGTTTCCTAGCTTTTGGAATATAAGTATCATACTCTTTCATTACATTGATTAGTAATTTGTTTTTTAATTAACACTATACTTTTTAGAGCACACTTAGGTTTACAGAAAAATTGGTCACAAAATACAGAGTTCCCACATGTCCCCTGTCTTCCGGCCCCCACACATTACGTCCCCTATTATTAACATCGGTATGTTTGTTATAATTGCTGAACCAGTATCGATACATTGGTATGTACTGGTATGTACTGATACTACACAAAGCTCGTAGTTGACACAGCTTACATTCTGTGGGTCTGACAAATGTGTGATGACGTGTGTCTACCATCAGAGTCTCACGCAGAGGTGTCTCACTGCCCTGAAGGCATCTGTGCTCCACACCCCTGCCCACCCGGACCCCTGGCAGCCACCCACGCTTTCTTCATCTCTGCAGCTTTGCCTTTCCCAGAACGGCACAGACTTGTCATCGCACAGTATGTGGCCTTTCCCGCTGGCATCGTCCACTTAGAAACCCACATTCACGGTTTCTCCATGTCTTTGCAGGGTGGCTCAGAGGGTAAAGAATCTGCATGTCTTTTTATGGCTTGAACTTGTTTCTTTTTAATGCTGAGTAATATTCCACTGTCTGGGTAGATCACACTTTATCCATTTGCTGAGGATATTCTGCTTGCGTCCAGTTTGGGCAACTGTCGTTAAAACTGCTGTAAATATCTCTGTGCGCGTTTCAATCCTTTGCATAAATGCCAAGGAGCACGACTACTGGACCGAATGGTAAGAAAACCTTTATTTTCCAAGAAACCGCCGCGCCGTCTTCCGACACTGCCGCCCCACTCTGCGTCCCCGCCAGCCGTGGCGAGAGCGCCTGGTGCCGTGCGCTCACCAGCGGTCGGTGTCACCGGCGCTCCGGGTTCTGGCCGATCCGTGAGGTGTGCAGTGGTGCCAGAGTGTTGCTTTGCTCCGCATTTCCCTGACGACTTACCATGTGGTCTTCCTTTTCTCATGCTTGTCTGCCATCGGGGAGGCACTTGGTGAGGTGTTCGGTCGGGTCTCTTGCCCGTTTCCAACTCCGGCTCCCAGAGGTATAGCCCCCCTGCGGCCCCACCACTGGGGGCCTGGCTCCCTCTCAGGGGCTCACGGGGGCTCCTCTTCCCCTTGCTGGAGACGACCTGGGGCAGAGGCTGGACAGGCTGTGCTGCCCACTTGAGGGTGCCCACGGGGGTGGCCAGCAGTGGACACACGGGCGTGGGCTGAGGCCCGGAGGGCCTGCTGTGGCTGGATTAAGCTTGGGTTTTTAGGTGGCACTGCCTTGGATCAGGAGGCACGGATGTCTGGGCATCTCTTTTTTAGGCTGGCATTCCCACGCTGTTGTTGTCCAATCACTAAGTCACGTCAGACTCTCTGCGACCCCATGGATGGCAGCACGCCAGGCTTCCCTGTCCTTTATTATCTCCCGGAGTTTGCTCAAACTCATGTCCATTGAATCAGTGATGTCATTCAACCATCTCATCCTCTGTCGTCCCTTTCTCCTCCTGTCCTCAATCTTTTCCAGCATCAGGGTTTTTTCCAGTGAGTCAGTTATTCACATAATGTGGCCAAAGTATTGGTGCTTCGGCTTCAGCATCACTCATTCCAGTGAATATTCAGGACTGATTCCCTTTAGGATTGACTACTTGGATCACGTGGCAGTCCAGGGACTCTCAAGAGTCTTCCCCAACACCACAGTTCAATCGCATCAATTCTTTGGTGCTCAGCCTTCTTTATGGTCCAGCTCTCACATCCATACATGACCACCGGAAACACCACGGCCTTGACTGTGTGGATCTTTGTCGGCACAGGGATGTCTCTGATTTTTAATAAGCTGTCTAGGTTTGTCATAGCTCTTCTTCCAAGGAGCAAGCATCCTTTAATTTTGTGCCTCCAATCACTGTCTGTTTTGGAGTACACGAACATAAAATCTGTTACTGTTTCCACTTTTTCTTCCATCTATTTGCCATGAAGCAATAGGACCAGATGCCATGATCTTAGTTCGTTGACTGTTGAGTTTTAAACCAGCTTTTCCACTTTCCTCTTTCACCCTCATCAAGAGGCTCTTTAGTTCCTCCTCTCTCTCTCTGCCGTTAGAGTGGTATCATCCATCCGGTTCTAACTGTCACTTCCTGAACTGCATACAAGTGTCTCAGGAGGCAGGTAAGGTGGTCTAGTACTCCCATTTCTCTAAGAATTTTCCACAGTGTGTTGTGATCCAGACATGGAACAATGGACCGGTTTCAAGTTGGGAAAGGTGTACATCAAGGCTGTATATCATCACCCTGCTTGTTTAACTTCTATGCAGAGTACATCATGCAAAATGCTGGGCTGGATGAAGCCCAAGCTGGAATCAAGATTTCCAGGAGAAATATCAATAATTTCAGACATGCAGATGACACCACCCTTATGGCAGAAAGTGAAGAAGAACTAAAGAGCTTCTTGATGACAGTGAAAGAGGAGAGTGAAAAAGCTGGCTTAAAACTCAACATTCAGAAATTGAAGATCATGGCATCCGGCCCCATCATTTCATGGCAAATAGATGGGGAAACACTGGAAACAGTGACAGACTTTATTTTTCTGGGCTCCAAAATTGCTGCAGATGGTGACTGCAGCCATGAAATGAAAAGATGCTTGCTCCTTGGAAGAAAAGCTATGACCAACCTAGACAGCATATTAAAAAGTAGAGACATTGCTTTGCCAACAAAGGTCCGTCTAGTCAAAGCTATGGTTTTTCCAGTGGTCATGTATGGATGTGAGAGTTGGACTGTGAAGAAGGCTGAGCGCCGAAGAATTGATGCTTTTAACTGTGGTGTTGGAGAAGACTCTTGACAGTCCCTTGGATTGCAAGGAGATCCAACCAGTCCATTCTGAAGGAGATCAGCCCTGGGATTTCTTTGGAAGGAATGATGCTGAAGCTGAAACTCTAGTACTTTGGCCACCTCATGCGAAGAGTTGANAGTTGACTCATTGGAAAAGACTCTGATGCTGGGAGGGATTGGGGGCAGGAGGAGAAGGGGACGACAGGGGATGAGATGGCTGGATGGCATCACTGACTCGATGGACGTGAGTCTCAGTGAACTCTGAGAGATGGTGATGGACAGGGAGGCCTGGCATGCTGCAGTCCATGGGGTCACAAAGAGTCAGACCTGACTGAGCAACTGAACTGAGCTGAACAGCATTGGGAGGTGGCGTCTTTACCACTAGTGCTACCTGGGAAGCCCACAGCCTTTGACTGTCTTCAGTTCAGTTCAGTCACTCAGTCATCTCTGACTCTGTGACCCCAGGCACTGCAGCACGCCAGGATTTCCTGTCCATCACCAACTCCCAGAGCTTGCTCAAACTCATGTCTGATGCTATCTAATCATCTCACCCTCTGTTGTCCCCTTCTCCTCCTGCCTTCAATCTTTCCCAGCATCAGAGTCTTTTCCAAAGAGTCAGTTCTTTGCATCAGGTGGCCAAAGTATTGGAGCTTCAGCTTTAGCATCAGTCCTTCCAACAAATATTCAGGACTGACTTCCTTTAGAATGGGCTGGTTGGATCTCCTTGCAGTCCAAGGGACTCTCAAGAGTCTTCACCAATACCACAGTTCAAAAGCATCAATTCTTTGGTGCTCAGCTTTCTTTATGGTCTAACTCTCACATCCAAACATAACTATTGGAAAAACCATAGGTTTGAGTAGATGGACCTTTGTTGGCAAAGTAACGTCTCTGCTTTTTAATACACTGTCTAGGTTGGTCATAACTTTGTGACCCTATGGACTGTAGCCCGCCAGGCTTCTCTCTCCATGGGCTTTCCCAGGCAAAAATACTGGAGTGGGTTTCCCTATCCTTCACCAGGGAATCTTCCCGACTCAGAGACAGAATCTCTGTCTCCTGTACTGCAGGTTAGATGTTAAAACACACTGGTTCGAGCCCTGGGTCGGGAAGATCCCCTGGAGAAGGGAATGGCAGCCCACTCTGATCTTCTTGCCTGGAGAGTCCCATAGACAGAGCAGCCTGGCGGGCTACAGTTCATAAGGCCGCGCACGGCTGAAGTGACTCAGCATGGCACAACACGGCCAATGGAGCAGTAGTACGTATTTTTCCAGAATTCCCTGGCCTTTTCTGTGATATAACAGATTTTGGCAATTTGATTGCTGGTTCCTCTGCCTCTTCTAAATCCAGCTTTTACATCTAGAAGTTCTCAGTTCACACACTGCCAAGGCAGTCTTGAAGGCTTTTGAGCATTGCTCTGCTTGCGTCTGAGATGAATGCAGTTAGTTGCATGGCAGTTTGTGGCGGCATTTCCACTAGGGCTTTGAAATGATAGTGTTTTAACTCTGTACTTCTTCATTTATCAGCTGGGATATTCATAAAGAAAACTGACCCTCATCAGGCGTTTGGTTACCTCGAGACGCAGTTTGCATGCAAGGCCAGGAAGATAACTGAGCTTCTCCCGTCAGGGCCTCGCGCTGCTGCCGCGCGGGCTTTTAGGCGGCATCTTGTGCTCCTAGTTCAGGCGCTCTAGCCCGTTGCTGCTCTTACTCTTTTCGATGCTCAGTGGCCGACAGGTGGCTCCTGGCTCCTGTCCACAGGGGTCTGAGCCACGCCTGTGCTTTCTGGCCCCCTTCGTTTCCTGATCCATGCCTAAGAGTGCCCAGCCACCTCCCTGCCTTTGAACACGTGGATAGGGTATAAAGCCCACTGGAGAGTCTGCTTTCTGGTTCTGGCGTTGGCATTAGCTGTGCGCTGGCCCCGGTGACTGGCGCTCTCCTCTCTCGCTGGCGAGTCTGCTGGGCCCGACCCAAGGCGCTGTCCTTGTGGAGCGCTTCCTGCCTGTGCTCGGTCCTGGGCAAGGTCAGGCTCTGAGCACCCTGTTGTTCCCTCCACCCATCTCCACTGTAGGCTGGTGGGGGCTGCCTTCCTGCTGAGGGTTAGGTTGTCTGGCCTGGGGCCTGGCCCACGAGGGCTCCTGGGCTGGTGGGACACGCCCCCCGTCATGACCTCCCAGAACCTGTCTCGGTGCCTCTCAGAGCTTCTGTGCAGTGCCAGACAGCTTCCTTCCAGACGTGCATCCTTATCAGGGCTCAGCCCAGGACCCAGGCTCTCCACCCAGTTCTAGAGAGCCCCTCTGCAAGGCCCTCCTCTCCTGTGCCCTCCCCACAGCCTCAGCACCCTGGCCTCCAAACCGTGGCTTGCCCCACTTGTCCATTTCTAGGCTCATGGCCTGCACTGCCTGGCGCGGCCCAGTTTCCGGTTGTCTCTGGTGGGAGGGTGGCCTCAGTCCCTCCACGCACATGCTGGCCTAGGAAGCAAGGCGGGAGGTTGTCTCCGCCTGCTTGTCACGGGGCCTCGGGGTTGGGGTTGGCCACCTGTTTCTGGGCTGCTGCACCACCTACGTTTTATGAGGGGTCCAGGGAGCCTGAAGCCCCGCTGCCGCCACCATCTGCACAGATTTCTGGCCCAGACACATACGTGGAGCAGGCAGCAGCCCCTACAGTCTGGGTCCCCTTTTCTCCTGCTTGGCCACCTTACTGCTGCGCCCTGGGCGCCATCCAGGAGGCAGCCCCGTGACAGCACGCACAGGTATCTGCACCCTTATTGCAGATGCAAGAACCCTGTGTAGAGGGTCAATGGTCTATTGAGTACTTGCATCCATACCTGCGGACTGTTCCAGCTTTTCTGTTATAAATTACGCTGCAGGCAGCAGCCCTGTTGTATCTTTTGTACTTTGTATCTTTGGGACTTCCCAGGTGGCTCAGTGGGTAAAGAATCCCACTGCAGTGCAGGAGACACAGACCCAATCTCTGAATCGGGCAGGTTCCCTAAAGAAGGATAAGGAAACCCACTCCAGTATTTTTGCCTGGGAAACCCCATGGAAAGAGAAGCCCGGAGCGCACAGTACATGGGGTCACAAAGAGTCGGACACCACTAAAGTGCCTGAGCACGCACACACACAGTGTCTCTTTAGGGTATTTTCCTACCTGGGGACTCTGAGCCAGAAGGCGATGCCCACGTTGTTGTGCTCAATATTGCCCATCCCCTTTGTTGCCACCAACAATACCCGAGAGAGAGTCTTGCCAACAAGATAAGTTGTCAGGTGCTGCATTTCTATTACCAGATTGGTCAAGAGAGGCCTCAGGAGATATGCGAGCACAGGTCTGGGGCACAGTGCCACTCAGGCCCGAGAGCAGCTCAGCCGTGGCCTTGAGGTGTGAGGGCCCAGCGTGTCCCGGAGGGCCAAGGGGGCCAGGCCAGAGTCAGGGCAGGACCCAGGCCCAAGGCAGGACCTCTGGGAACTGGAGCAGTGGCTGGGGCGGAGGAGAAGCCTGGCGCACTCTGACCTGGACGCTGAGGGTCAGCTCGTCAGCTGCTCTGTCCAGGAGAGACCAGGGGTAGCAGGGTATGGCAGCCACCTAGACAGGACAGGTGGGCCCCGGCCAGGAGCTGCAGAGGCCGAGAGCCACGGCCGCACCAGGCAAACGTGCAGACAGAGCCATGAGGCTCTCCTCACGAGCCAGGTGTGGGGAGACAGCAGTGGAGGAGTCAGGTGCAAACCCAGGTGCCTGTGCGCCAGTCGCAGAAAAGATGGAGCCCTGCTGGCCAAGATGGGGAAGCTTGCCACCTGCAGTCACCAAGGAACATGGGGGTGCACAGGCCAGGGGGTCACTCGCGTCGGGACAGAGCCCAAGAGCACGGGGCAGAGTGAAAGCACCGGCCAGTGTGGCCGCAGAGAGGAGACGAGGATGGCCAGGGTCCGAGAAGGTGCCAGTTAGAGGGCAGAACACGGGACAGCCAGCCGAGGGGCGGAGCTTCCAGGGGCAGAGAGCGGCGTGGCGGGTCAGAGGTGCTGGCAGACGCAGCTCACAGAATCTGGGGTGACCTGGGCCAGAGTGTTTTTCTGGGGGAAGGCAGAAGGCTGCAGGGTTAAGAGACCAAACAGGAAGGGAAACTGGGTGGGCCAGTGTAGACGGCTCTCCTGAGGAGTTGTGTTACGAAGAACGCAGAGATGCACACATCAAGAGAGCCCATTTCATTCTGTTCTGCTCTGTTGTTCAGACAGACAGCCTCACTGGAATGGTCCATCAGGGAAGACGAGGACATTCAAAAGGAAGGGAGCGGGCCGGGGGAGCCCGGGCGGGGTGTGGAGGATGGGTGTCTCTGGGGGTGGCTGGGAGGCAGAGGAGAGGGGACCGCTCACCTCTGGGCAAAGAGGAGGCGTGGGCGAGGTGGGAGGGGGTCTCCTCTCCTGCCTTGTGTCCTGGCTTCCGGTCCCTTCTTTCTGTTCTGCCCTGTTGAAGCAACCACACAGCGTGGCCACACATGCCAGTGAGCTCTGACCTATGCGCACACTCAGGAGCCCATCTCCACCATCAACACACACACACACACGGGGCCTTCACTCTAGGTGTCCTCAGGCCCCGTGGCCTCTGCTCTTGTGCTTTGGCTCTGAGTGAGGCCCCTGGATGGTTCTGGGCAGAGGAGGGACATTCTGCAGCTAATGTGTTATGCGAGTTACCATTTCGTGTTGAGAATAGATTTGGGGCCCAAAGAAAGAAGCAGAAGGCCAGTCCTGAGGTGACACACCAACTGGCGAAGTTGACGGCCTTGGACCAGGGTGGGGTGGGGGAGCTGCAGCAGATTCTGAGGGGTCCACTGACAGCATGGGTCGGGGTGGCAGGAAGGAACCCCCTGCGATGCGGCTGTGGGAAGGTCAGGTGTGGACCTTCTGCCATCAGAGCCTGAGCTTCTCGGGTATTGTAGCAGAGATGTGGCTGGGCAGCTAGACACAGGAGCCAGGGTTCAGGTCAAGGTCTGGGCTGTTGTTATCAAGGAGGTTACCCTGGAGAACAGCTGGGCAGCCCAGATGTCTGGTCTGCACCCTCAGCAAGAGACCCCAGGCCTGGAACAAATTTGGAGCCGTTGCTGTGCCTCACACGCCTGTTACTGGCTCTCCACAGTGTCAGAGGGCTGTCAGATGGCTTGGAGTCACCTCCCCTAAGTCCAGGGCTGATCCCAGTCTGCTGCCGCCTGGGCCTCCTCTTCCAACCTGGGTCAACTGAGCTCCCATTTTTTGGAAAACAGAAGCATCTGGAATACACCATGCACTGGGGCAGGGTGTGGGCCACCCCCATGTCAAGGGCTGCCAAATGCCCCCACATAGTGCCCAGTCCTAGGTGGGGACTGGGGTTCATAGAGCACGTCACTCTCCCCTCCGTCCAGTCACTGCCACTGAGGTGCCACACCGTCTCCCAGCGCACTGTGGCCACGATCCTCTTGTGCCGAATCACTGCAGCTGGGGTAGGAAACTGTCTTCTCCTCATACATGTGGTCACTGTCCCCTTGCACCCAGTCACCACCACTGAGGTAGGAAAAACTGTCTTTTCCTTCTGGCGCCCAGACTCCACGTGTGGCTTCGGTCCACAGCCTTGAAAATCTGTCTTTGCCCCCTTCCGCGGAGCAAAGCTCTCCCCGGCAGTGTGTCCACATACGCTGGCCACGGCCCCAGAGGTGCCTCACCACCCTCACGCCTCCACCAGCCAAATCACAGCACCCACTTGTGGGGCCCCCTCCTCAGTCTGCCAGATCCCCAAGCAGGGCTCTTTCTCACTGGCCCCGCCTGGACTCCCGGGTACCTAGCTAGGAGGGCTGCAGGGGGCTTGCCCTCCTCCTCACTCACTCCCTTAACCAGCTCATCATCTCCCGACGCTGCAAGCTCCCGCTGCATGCCTGTGGCCCCGGCCTCAGGGCAGTCCCAGTTGGGGGGCAAGTGACATCCCCCTCCCCAGAAGGCCAGCAGCCGTCCCTCCCTGCCTCCTCTCATGCCAGCCACGCCAGCAGTCCCACCCACCTTACAGCTCCCCACCTGGGGCAGCACCCTGGCTCTCCCTTGCTCTGCCTCTCACCCCAGCCCCGCCCCCACAGACACAGGGCAGCGGGAGGCCAAGCCCAGGTAGACAGCCCTCTGCTCAGACACTCCAGAAACCTCTCCGTCTGACCTGATCTCCAACCTCTCCGTGCCCTCTAGCTTTCGCCTGGTCTCTGGAAAGCATTCTCCACACTCCCTCCCGCCCCGAGGCCTGAGGTTGGCTGGACTCTCCACGGGTGAGCCGCCCCCAACCGGTGACTTGCAGGGCTCGCTGCTCCTCAGGACCCTTCCGTGCCGGTTCACTCTAAGGTAACCATCTCCGGACACCCGCTGCCTGCCCCAATCGGCTTGTTTCCCACAGGACACCACATTGACGCTGTCCTTTGTGATTCTCTTCCCCCACTGCAGTGTGGACCCCACGAGGGCGTGGACGTCATGGCCACTGCTTTACAGCTCCAGGGCAGGGCCTGCAGAAAGGCGGACCCACGGAAGGGTGGCGGGGTCAGCCTTGCTGCCTACTGTCTGGGAGCCCAGAAGCCGGGTTTCTGTCTGTCCGCGGCGCCCCCGTTCCTGCCTGATGCTGATTCCCAGGAAAACAGGAATGCAAGAAAGAGCCTGCCTCCCTCGGAGGAAACCCTGGGTCTGGGGGCGGGGTCCTAACGCCGGGCGTCTGCAGGACCCGAAGTTCCGCAAGCCGCACCTCCGCCCCGCGCTGCGCCTGCCGGCCCCGTCCCGCCC
>SJYF01000640.1:298010-308541 GCA_006410515.1 Procapra przewalskii | reverse complement strand
GACGGCCCGGCCTGCGGCGCCCCGACTCCGCTCGGCAGGCCCAGGCCCGGGCCGGACCCACGGGGGCCAGACCGAGGGCAGGGCCCGACCTCGGGACGGGTCTTCGGGGAGCGACCGGGGATGACTGGATCCCAGGACCGGCCACTGGGGGGGACCAGATCCTTGGACAGGTCGCCGGGGAGGGACCGGCGAAGACCGGACCCCTGGACGGGCCACCGCAGAGGGGCCAGGGAGGACCAGACCCCAGGACGGGTCACCAGGGAGGGACCGGGGAGGACCGGACCCCTGGACGGGCCACCGCAGAGGGGCCAGAGAGTGTCTAACCCCAGGACGGGTCACCAGGGAGGGCCGGACCTTAGGACCCACCGAGATAAGACTAGGAATAGCTAGGTGCCGAGACAGGCCTCTTGTAGGAGAGCCCAAACCCGATATGGGTCATGGAGGAGGGCCGGGACCTTAAGACTCAGCAAGAATCAGCTGGACCCCGAGGCAGGTCACCGAGGATGGCCAGGACTTGGGAACAGCTGGGACTAGGACAAGTCACTGAGGAGCCGTGGGCCTTAGGTGGGTCACCTGGGGGCGGTCTGTGCCCCAGGACTGGCCCGTGAAACGATCAGGACTTGAGTAACCCCACTGGAGAGAACTGAGACCTCAGGACTGCTCTCCAGTAGGGCCAGGATTTCGAAACTGCCCTGTGAGCACTTCTGGGACCCTGGGCCAGCCAGCCCGTTTCTCCCAGGAGCCAGGACCCTGGGCTGTGCCACGTGGAGGGCCCTGTCTTGTGACAGGCTGCAGGGATGACCCAGGTAGGTCGTGAAGAGTTGGACGCTGGGCAGTCCTGGAGAAGGCTGGCTCTCAGACAGGACAGGGACTGCGATGAGAGCTGAAACTTGGAGACAGGCCCCCAGGAAGGCTGGGGCTCTTGAATGAGTCACTGAGAAGCACCCAGGCCTCAAGGGTGGTCTCTGAGGAGTGCTGGGACCCCAGGCTGGACCCCCAGGGGCCTGGGCCCTGGGGCAGTTTCCAGAATGCCTGAGATCCACTCAGCTTACTCGGCTGGACCCCAGCTGCTATAAAGGTCTGGAGCATCATGGATCCTGGGTACGTAAGCCCCACAGGTGCAAACCAGCCCTCTCTGTGAGGCCCCTGGGCACCTGGGCCCCACAAACCTTCTGACCTTCAGCAGTTGCTGCCTGGACTGGCCCCCGGGGGTAGGCAGGGTTGAGACTGATGGAGCTCCTGCTCCACACTGCTCCGTGCCCCGAGCCAGCAGGGTGCCCCTCCGCAGACCGAGGAGGCTCGCCTCCACCCCGCTCTCCCAGTCTCTGCTCCAGGGCTGCCATTTCCTTACCTGCGCTCTGGCCAGTGTCAGTCATCTTCAGTCACTTCTGCCCTCCCCGCCCTCCGGTGGTGTCACAGAAGCGCCCATTCTCTAGGTCTGGAGGTGTTTTCAATGTCCAGGAGCTTCCAGGAGGGATGGGATCCAGACGGCCGTGTGGGTCGCGGGGAGGGTTTGAGGACCATTGGTCCAGTGTGTGTCAGGTGGGCCATCAGGCGCCTTTTTCCACTCCAGGAAGAGACCCAGGGGTGGGGGCTCTGCTTCTCCAAAACCTTACCACCTGACCTTACCCAGACCTTGCCTGCGGTGCCCTTTACTTTGAAAGTAGGGATGGAGACGTGCTGCCTTTGGGCCAGGGAAGGCTCCAGGGTGTCCAGTGCATGAGGCTGCCCAGGTGGGCACTGTCTGCCTGGCGTGGGGCCAGCGTGCAGCGCATTCACTGTATGGACGAGAGGCAGGAGTACATTCAGAGAGGTTGCCCTGGGTTAGCATGGGCGTGACTAAAACCCAAGGGAGACGCTGGAATGATCAGTTCACTGTTTCATTTTGTGCCATAACTTCTCTTCTTGGTTACTTAGGAGAAACCCCCTTTGAGTTTTCAGTGTAGCATTTCATAGGACCTAATCTTAAATGGGCTTCCCTGGTGGCTCAGAGGTTAAAGCGTCTGCCTCCAGTGCGGGAGACCTGGGTTCGATCCCTGGGTCGGGAAGATCCCCTGGAGAGGGAAATGGCAACTCCAGTATTCTTGCCTGGAGAATCCCATGGACGGAGGAGCCCGGCAGGCTACAGTCATGGGGTCGCAAAGAGTCGGACACGACTGAGATTTCACCACCACCGCCAATCTTAAATGGAGTCCATGAATAGTCCAGTCTAGAAAGTGTTATTTGTCAGTTGGAGAAGGAGGTGGCAACCCACTCCAGTGTTCTTGCTTGGAGAATCCCAGGGACAGGGGAGCCTGGTGGGCTGCCGTCTATGGGGTCGCACAGAGTCGGACACAACTGAAGTGACTTAGCAGCAGCAGCAACCCATGCTTGGGACCTTCTTGCTCAGTGTTTACTTCTGATTTTGTTCATTTGTTTAAACATACACTTTACTTTTTAAAAAACTTAATTTTCTTTGAAGTTTTGGAAAAGGCTTGTGAAACTGGACATTCAAGTTTGATTAGGCTCTTTATTTTCTCATTTTTTGATTTTTGAAGGTGTGATAGCACTGGATGGTTGTATTATTTATATCTTACTGTCCTGCAAGTTACCCCCAAATGTAGTGCCTTAAAGCCACATCAGTTTTCTCACTGTCTGAGGTCAGGGGTCTAGGAACAGCTTAGCTGCATCCCCAGCCTCAAGAGGCTCGCAAGGCTGCGGACAGGCTGCTGGCTGGGGCTGTGTGTCTGTCTGTAGCTCAGCCAGGGGTGTCTGCTTCCAGGCTGCTTGCTGGAGACACCCGTAGGGCAGCTTGGGGAAGCCGGTGACTGACGGGGGGGGAGCCGGAGGCCACAGAGTGCGTGACCTAGTCTTGGCTGGGATCCCTTCTGCCATGTTCTTTTTACCACGTTCTGTGTTTCTTAGTTGCCAGGCCCTGCCCATGCCTGAGCAGGAGGAACGCCACAGGTGATTCCTGGGAGGAGCTGGGGGCCGCTGGGCCATCCTGATGCCTGGCCTCCATTAGGTGTGAGCTCCTGAGAAGTGCCCTGCAGGCTCAAGGAGCGGGACTGTGGGAGCCGTGGGGTCAGCCCGGGGGCACAGCAGCCAGCTGTCTCTCAGCTGCGCAGGTTGCTCTGCCGTCACCCTTGTACTGATGGAGAGGTGCTGGAGCTTGCACGTGATGGGAGAGAAGTCACAAGGAGGAAAGACTTTCAGGGTTAGCCTAGAACGCTTGCAGCAAACCAGAAGCCCCCACCCCACAGTTAAGCTGTGGCGCGCGTGTCAGATGCAGTTTGAAGCTTCGGGCGCAGTGCTTTTAGTTGTTCGTAGGACTTTGATTCCTGCCAGTTATTTTGCTCTGGGAATCATAAACTGATGTTTCTGAGGCATTTGTGAAGTGTGAGGTCCAAGATGTCTTGCATATTTGGCCCTCGAAGGGAAGAATGCTCCAGGCGCCTGTGTGCTGGGGCCTGGTTCTCAGCCCACACCTCCCCTCCTGGGTGCCTGGGCCCCCTGGTGCCGGGGCAGCGCTGCAGCACTGTGAAGGCAGCCTCGTGGGGCCACTGCCCTTGACTGGTCACCATGTGGAGGGGGTGTGCTCTCTGCCGCCCTGCTCTCTGGACCTGCTAGGTCTCCACCTTGCTGGGGTGAGGCAGGGTGCTTTCCAGTGATTACACTTGCTTATTGGGGCTGTAAGCAGAGTTTGTGTTGGCCTATACTATTGCTCTTTAATTTACTGAATGACAGGATTTGTTATTTCATAGTTTTGTTTGGTTAATGGTCAGAATCGAGCTTGAAGTTGAAAGTTATTTTCTTTTCTGTTGCAGTATGTTGAGGTTTGAGGTCAGTTTCTTACTGCCTTCCTGACATTTGCTGTTGCTGTTGCAAACATGCTGCACGATTCATTGTGCTTCAGAAATGGAACCCTTCTTCCGTTCTGCAAGTTGATAGCTTTTCACTGTTGTAAAACAGTGTGGTATTTTAAAAGTAACTAGACTGTCTTTGGAGAAGGAAATGGCAACCCACTGCAGTGTTCTTGCCTGGAGAATCCCAGGGATGGGGGAGCCTGATGGGCTGCTGTCTGTGGGGTCGCACAGAGTCGGACACGACTGAAGTGACTCAGCAGACTGTCTTTAAAAACTAGTTATTAGGCCTATTTTCTTTTTTTGAGGAGAACTTCTCATGCTTAGGTGAATTTAGAGAGTGGAGGTTAACAGGATTATCTTTTTTGCAAACGCATCAATATTTGCGGGACTTGGCCACACTAACAGCAAATTCCAGGTGTTTGACATGAAAAAGCAAAGAGTAGGAATGTGTCCACAGACCTCCCTGAAGTTCCTGGCCAACCTGTGGGTCCTCTGCGCGTCTCCTGGCAGCCCAGTGGGTTTGGTGGGGGGGCGGGGGTCTTGTCAGCTGCTGTGTTTGCTGATTCTCAGCAGGGCCTGGCGTGTAGAAGGTGCTCAGCTGTCTTAAAGCTGACCCGCTCCCTTCGGCGGCCCTGTTCTGGGGCTGTTGCGCGCGTTGCGCCTTCCCTGGGTCGCCCAGGACGGCCTGCTCGCCGGCAGCTGCCTGGTGAGAACACGCAGGCGCAGGGCGTGGTCGCCGGCGGTGAGGGGCCGAGAAGGGCCCGCCTCTTCTGCTTTTGTTTTAAGTGATTTAGTTTTACTTTAAAAAAAACTATTGACATATGGCTGTGCTGGGTCTTTGCTGCTGCGCAGGCTGCTCTCTGGCTGTAAGCGGGGCCCCGTCCCCCGTCGTGGGGCGTGCGGGGCGTGCGGGCCGCTCTCCCGTCGTGGGGACTGAGGGCCGCTCTCCCGCCTCGTCGTGGGGCGCGGGCTTCGCGGGGCAGGGGCCTCTCATTGCGGACCGTCCCCAGAGCACAGGTGCGGCAGTTGGGGCGCGTGGGCTTGGTTGCTCCGGGGTGTGTGGAGTCCTCCCAGATCAAGGATCAAACCCATGTCTCCTGCGGTGGCAGGTAGACTCTTTAGCAATGAGCCACAGCAAAGCCCCTTCTAGTTTTTACCAAAGTTTCTGAGGAAAAGAGAAACAGTGGAGAAACAACGACTGAGACAGTGAGCGCCCTCCTCCCCTAGCCCTCCTCCCCTAGCCCTGGGCTCAACAGTTACGTATGTTTTGCCACAGTTGCTTATCACTTTCTCTAAACACGTTTATTGTTGAATCATTTGATGGCTCAGACAGCAAAGAATCCGCGTGCAGTGCAGGAGACCTGGGTTCGACCCCTGGCTTGGGAAGATCCCCTGGAGGAGGGCACGCAAGCCGCTCCAGTGCTGCGGCCTGGAGAATCCCACGGACAGAGGAGCCCTGCGGGCTCCTGAGCGGCTGCGCGGCTGAGCACAGCGCCCTGCCGCCTGGCCCGGGCCCAGCGGTCCTGTGGGTCTTGCCACACGTGCTTATTGGCTGCTCTAAACACAGTTGCCGTTGAATCGTCAGAAGTAGGTGCAGACCGTCTGCCTTGCTCCTTTGGTGACTCTCAACACAGGACGCTGGTAAGAAGATGGTCTCCACACAACTGCGACATCGCGGCCACGCTGAGAAGTGGACGCTATTCCGAGTGCCGGCTCATCTCCTGTCCACTCTGCGCTCTCCCCACGTGGCTCAGGAACGTCTTCCTGAGCGCTTCCCATCTGGGAGGCGGGTGGCTCCCCGCGTGGCACTGGAACCCGCCCACCCTTTCGGGCTCCCCACAGCACAAACTTTTCCAGACCACCCATCACTGGAGTTTTTCTGATTGTTCACTCAGAGTGCCGTCCACCTTTGTCTGTGTCCCCTGTTCAACCCGAGGACGGGGGCTGGGCTCCTCCTGGGTTGAGAGATGCCGCGCAGAGGCTGTGGGGACTCCGGGCCGTGCGTCCCGCACTCAGCGCTGCCGTCCCTCCCGTGCCTGCGGACGGGGCCGAGCTCTGTCCTGGGGGCGGCACCCGCTCGTGCCTGGGGGGCTGCCTTGGCCGCCCCGTCTGTGTCTGACAGAGGCGTCCGGGCACATTTTGTCACTGTCACGGGCGCACGGTGGCGAGTCCCGCTCGGGTCAGCTGTGTTGCTTTTAGCAGACTTTGTGAAAGGTTTAGTGGGCGGAAGGTTTTTGAAATCGTCAGGGGAGATAGTTCTGCTGTGGAGTAGCACTTCCTCTGGGTGGAATGACTTCCTCCGTGCCCTGGAGAGAGGGGCTGCGAGAGGCTCGTCTTCCCTGCTTCGCAGCAGCCGCCCGAGAAGGAGCTGGGAGACGGGGTCTCTGCACCGCTGCCAGGATGAGACCCCACAGACAGGGCGGTTCAGGGAGGCTGAGGTCCAAGCTCAGGGTGCCGGTGGGCTTGGTTCCTGGCCTGGATGGGCCTTCTCGCCCTCATAGGCAGACTGGCAGCAGGCTGGCCCCTTCCTGGCAGGGTGCTCACCCGTCAGCCCCGACTCATGAGTCAGCCTCTGAGGCCCCATGTGTGGAGACGGGATTGGAGCTTTAACACGTGAGCTTGAGGGGCACAGTTCAGCCCACACCACGGGGCTCTCACCTCTTCCGCTTGTCTACTGACCTGGCCCTCGTCTCTGGAGCTGGGAGGATGGGTGCCGGCTGAGAGCATTTCCAGAGGTGGTGGGAAGCTCACCCTTTCCTCTAGAGGCTAGCAGCTTTCACTTCTCCAGACCCTGTTGTCTCATTTTCTGTTGCTGGAAAATGAACTGCCACAAACTCAGCGGCTTGAAAGGGCACCCGCTTACGTGTCACGGCTCCGTGGGTCAGGAGTCCGCAGCACGTGGCTGACTCCGCTGCCCACGGCCCAGGCTGAGGTCGGTGTGCGGGGCAGCCCTTGTCAGGGACTCACCAGCGGGCCCGCCCTGGCCCGAGGCCCCGCGGTCCTTTGCCTGGGGGCCGAGGGCCACCGTGCGTGCTGCGTGCTGCTGTGACCTGCTCTTCTGCCACTAGCTGAGAAAACTCGGCTCTGAAAGACGGCGCAGTTTGATCAGGCTTCTGGGTGCTTGCCTTCTTTAAGGTCAGCTGATCTGAGGCCTTAATTGCATCTTCAGAAACCCCTCTAGCGGTGGGTGGGATAATCAGAGCAGAGGTGTGTGTCCGCTAGGGCCCAGGATCTTGCGACCATCTCAGAATTCTGCCTTTCATGGTCTCCCCTCTGGCCCCCCAAAATTCATACTCCCCAAATGCGAAAGCCACTTGCCCCTCCCTTCCAAGGCTCCCAGGGTCTCAGCCCCTGAGTCCCCTGTCTGGTGTGCCCCACCAAGGGCACCTGCGAACCACGTGAGGTGCTCTCCCCGGGGCTTTCCGGCACCGCGGGTAGGCCGGCCGGCTCTTGTAGCGCAGATGTGGGCTGGGGGTGATGAGGAGTCGTGTTGAGGCCCAGGTCTCAGACCCTGTGGGGAGCCCAGCCCGGGTCCCTGGTTCCACCTGAGGCGGTCTCTTTGTTGGAGGGGTCGCATGTCTGCCCCGAGCCGGATTTGCACAGCCGCCTGCCAGCAGGGTCTTGGGGCCTCAGCCCTGAGCTGTGCTTTCTGTGCTCCTGCGAAACTTGGACCTGAGTGGGCAGCGGGTGAGACTGTGAGTCAGGTCGACCTCCGGCTGCACCTCCCTCCTGCCTCACTTTGCCTGCTGTCCCTGTCCTGGCCCACGTTCTCGAGGGTCCGGCCCGTGCCCTGCGCCCTCCTTGCTCCTCTGTCCGTGTCCCTGGTCCCGGCTGGAGGCCTCATGCTGGGCTTGTGGGGCCCCTGCCCCTGTCTGCACGGCACCACCCGCCCAGGTCGGAGCGGGGACGTCTCACACGTCGTTCCTCGGTCACCGCTGGAGCGGCTGGCCTGCCAGCGCCCCGGAGCTCACTGCACCTGTGCTGCCGTGCAAGCGTCTGCTGGCTCGTGCCGTGCTTCACGGCGTCCTGTGCACGCTTCCTGAGGCCGCTGCCAGTCGGCGGGGTCAGTCGTGGCTGACTGGATGTGGAGTCCTACCTCCCAAGCGTCTTTCCTTGGACTCCGTGGAGTCGGGCGCTGCAGGTGAGGGGGCTGGTGCCGCAGGTGAGGGGGCTGGTGCCGGCGATCCCTCCTCCCGGCTCCTCCCACCCCAGCGCCTTCAGGACTCGCCCTCACGCCGTCGGTGTCTTCAGGTTCCGGGACCTGTGTGGACGTGGGCGGCACTGGGGCCCTTGCCGTCTGACTCTCCCAGCTGGGGAGACACACAGGTGTCGCCTGTGAGCGAGTGCGCGGATGACCCAGGAATGTGCGTGCTCCCAGCTCCGGACTGTGTCAGAGCTTCTTGTCTGCTCCCTTTTTCTGGAGCGCCTGTTGGTTGGACGTGGCAGTCCTTCTATATCCCGTCTTTTCTACCCTTCGGACAGATTTTCTCAATTTTATCATACAGCCTATCTGTTGAGTTTTCAGCGTTCCCGGTCACATGCCTAACAGTGTAATCTAGGTGCGAGTAATAACAAAGTGGTCAGTTAGGGGTTGGAGGGGGACGGCTCGGAGTCATTCGTGTGGCTGTGGACCTTCGCGTGGCTGTGGACCTTAGGGTGGTCTCGGAGAGCTTGCTGAGGAGGGATGCTAGAGACAAGGCTTGCTGGGAGTGAGCCGGCAGGTGGCCCCGGAGCGGGAATGTTCCGGCTGAGAGTGCAGTCCTGCAAGGACCCAGGCGGGGCTGCAGGTAGAGCGCCCTGGAGCTGCAGGGGCCCGCGGGCCGTGGAGCCCCCTGAGCTTCGCAGGACTTCACAGTGGAGGTCCTCTGAGCCGCGCTGAGGGGCGCAGCCGGCGTGGACGACCTGGGCGAGAGGGCCGCTGTGAGTGCGCAGCCCTGGGCCGGCCATCCTCTGGGACTCCCGCAGACACCTTGCTGCCGCCAGACAGCCTTTGGGTCCCATGACCCAACGCGTGCTTGTCTGGTGAGCAGGACAGGGCAGACACCCGCGACAGTTGTGTGAGTGAGGTCACTGGGGCCCGCCATGGACACGCCGGCCATGGGGAGAAGGCCTTGGGGGTCCCGACAGAGCAGAGCTTTTCCCAGGCACGTGCCGGGGACTCGGTGCGGGCGGCCTGGCCCGCTCCCCCAGGCGGAGGGGTGGGAGCTGAGTGTAGGGCTCCGCTTGGCGTGGCTGGGCAGGAGAAGAGGGCGCGTGCAGGGAGCAGGGGCCGCACTTCCTCAGCTCCGCGTGAAGATAAAGGAGTAGGTTTCCTGGAGCTCTTAGAGGGCGTCAGGAATATCTCAGGCTGACTGGACACCTGGACGCCGGCTCTGGGGCGGGCTCCCTGCTGGGCGTGGCGTGCTGTGGTGAGGATCACACCCCTGTGGGGTCGCAGGGCACAGACCCTGCGAAGCTGACAGCAGGGGCTGAGACGGCGAACGGGGTCAGCCTCGAGCGTGGGCGCCCGTCCCAGAGCCTCGCTGCTCCCTGACTGCCCTTTGAGGATGGACTGCTGGCGCGCACACAGCCGAGAGCTGGGCGCGGCCACGGGGGGCGGAGCTGGGCGCGGGTGGGCCCTGACGTGGGTGGAGGCGCTGGCCTGAACGGGGAGACCGACGGGGAGCGTGGGGAGCGCTTGGCTCATCTGCAGTCGGGCTCCTGCGATTGGTGTCTCGGGGGCATCGGGGCTGCTTTTCTGAGGTGGTCAGGCGTGCCTGTGGAGAAAGAATTGGTGGTACACGTGGTTGGGGGCGTTCAGGCGGCTCTGCCGTCCATTTAGGAGCCACGGTGATGTGCAGGGAAGGCCCGTGGGCACAGAGGCTGGTGGGGGCTCTGGTGTTGGGGTGAGGATGAAGTGAAGAGGCGGAAGACTGGCCCCCCAGGGCAGCGGAGGCTCGGGCGGGGCAGGCGGGCCAGGTGACGTCCTCAGTGGGTCACACAGAGCCGTGGCCGCCGCTCCTCGCGGCACCCTCGGTCCCGCAGCCCTGAGGGATGGGCAAGCATCTGTCTGCGGGCAAGGGGGCTGAGAGTTGGGGTGGGCACCACCAGAGCAGAGGGGCGAGCTGCCCACCCACACGGCCGCTCGGTGAGTCTCAGGAGGCCGCCTGGCCCTGTCTACACAGCGTCCAGAACCAGGGCCCACGGGGCCCTTAGAGTATGTGTCCCTTGTCAGACGTTCCCCAGGGAAGCTGTTTAATACATTTTCAGGCTGCTCTGAGCAATTCTGTGACAATAAATTTGATGACCGATTTCCTAGGAAAATAAAGCTTAGCAGCACTAACTGCAAAATTAAAAAAAACCAGTAAAAGGTTCTCATAAGATATGTCGATAGAAGGAAGCATGACCAGGGTGGGCTTGTATGGGGAGGTGGTTCTTTCTTGGGGTCCTGAGGGCAGGGAGCGGGGACTGGCTGCGGCCAGAGCCTCCAGGAGAAGCCATGGGAGCACCTGGCCACGGCCACAGTCAGATAGCCCAGACTGTGCTCGGTTCTTGGCACTGGTGTGGGGAGGCGTCCTCGCAGCAACCGAGGGTCTGAGGATGCCTGTGAGTGAGGATGAGGCTGTGTGTGTGTGCAGTGTCGGGCGGAAGTGAGGATGAGGGTGTGTGTGTGCAGTGTCGGGCGGAAGTGAGGATGAGGGTGTGTG
>SJYF01000640.1:287533-297880 GCA_006410515.1 Procapra przewalskii | reverse complement strand
TCGGTGAAGTGAGGATGAGGGTGTGTATTTTGCAGTGACAGTGAAGTAAGGATGAGGGGGTGTGTGTGCAGTGTCGGCCGGAAGTGAGGATGAGGGGGTGTGTGTGCAGTGTCGGTGAAGTGAGGATGAGGGTGTGTGTGTGTGCAGTGTCGGCCGGAAGTGAGGCCAGGAGATGTGCCTGGCACGCAGGGAGCAGCAGTGAGTGTTGTCAGTTCAGACTAAGCGGGCTTTCTCCTTGACTACATTCGCGAAGAATTCCAGGTTGTGGTTGGTGACCGTGTTTGCTACTTTGATGCTGCACAGCGAGCCGGGTGTGTCTCCTAGAGGAGGAAGGGGATGTGTGTGTCACACAGGTGTATCGTGTGGGGCTGTGGTGTCCAGGGTGTTGCAGACGGGTGGACGGGTCTGGACAAGGCCGTGGTCCGAGGCGCATGGGCAGAATGGGGCCTCTCCGTGCAGGAGTGGACCCACGCAGTTCTGGAGTGGTGTGCGGCGTGTGGCCTGGCCCTTCTGCAGCGTCCGGGGCTGAGGCCAGTGTCTGGCCCCTGCTGCTCCCCGGTGGCAGGGCCGTGTGGAAGGAGTCAGTGGCTGCAGGTGAGCAGTGGCCTTGTATCTTGGGGGGCAGGTGATGTCCTTGACACCGGCAGTTTGTGGAGTAGAGGACAGAAGACTGGGCTGGGGGTGACTGAGTCATGGGCTGGGGTGTCCTGTGGAGGCAGGTTCTGTCAGGAAGGAGGTGTGGAAGGTTCCGGATGAGAAGGGCTTGCTGGGACCGTCAGAGCCCTTGAGAAGCAGGAGGGTGGGGCCTGGATCAGCCTGGAGCCCCGGGAAGGGGGTAGAGGTGCCTCCGTGCCCTGGGGGAGCAGCAGAGGGGATGAGGCCACGGCAGGATCAGGGGCCCGGGGGCAGCCAGGCCTCAGTAACAGTCTCCAGCCTCGACGGGCGTGTCTGGGCAGACACGTCGAGGCCCAGCGGGCCCGGGGCGTTGAGAGGCTGAGGGGTGTGCAGGCACAGGGATGGACGACTCATGCACAGGGCTGTGGGTTATTTCAGCCAAAGGTCACAGCAGAATCTGCGAAGGAAGCGGCAGGTGGGACGAGCCTTAGGGGACCCGGCGCCACGCCCAGAGCCCTCTCCCCAAGGAGTCAGGATGGACATGCTCAGCAACGGGAAGGGCTGTTGCCCCAGAGACCAGGGCCCCAGGCTCTCATGGAGGCACCTGCCTGGTAGGCCCTCAGCTCCCGAGGACCCCGCTGAGCTTTCAGGGAAGCCCTAAGTCACTGGTGGAAAGTGTCACCAGCCAGGTTCCCAGGCGCCAGCCACGGCCGTCCCCACTGGCCTCTCCGTGCCGAGTCTCAGCCGTCGGCCTGGGAGCAGTGGGAGTCGGTGCTCCAGCCACGCTGCCTCCGTGCGGGACAGCCCAGCGGATGGCGCCGAGGGTCGTGGGGCCAGAGGAGGTGCCCCTGGGCCTCTGGCTCAAGGAGGGGCAACCGACTGTCGGAAGTGTTACGCTTCTGTTTGGTTTCACTTTCTAAAATTAAAGATCTCGTGCACACATACATCGGAAAAGGCAGTGGCACCCCACTCCAGGGTTCTTGCCTGGAGAATCCCAGGGGTGGGGGAGCCAGGTGGGCTGCCGTCTGTGGGGTCGCACAGAGTCGGACACGACCGCAGCGACTCAGCAGCAGCAGCACACGTACATGGCGTTGTATCTGCCACTCAGGACACCCTGACACAGCAGACTCGGGAGGTGTCGGCAAGACGGGGCCAGGGCAGGGGCCCGAGCCCGCGGCGGAGCTGCCTGGCAGGACGGCAGAGCTGCTGACGGCCAGGCGGGGCGCATGTGTCCTTCCCAGCTCGCGTCATGCCTCACACATCTGGTCCCCATCCACCTGGAGTCGGCTGTTCGGGGATACTTGTCAGGATGCTTGGATAAGGGGGAACTCTCACCACTGGGAGTGATGCTGTGTTCGGCGGGTTTTTTTGGTAAAGTACACTTTTTAGGGTGGGGGTTACTGCACTGAAGTGCCCAGTTTCGTGGTGCAGTTGCTATCTTGGAACACCTGTCCAGTCATGCGTCCCACTGGCGCTGACCTCGGGTTGCCCCTGCGTCCAGGAGACACGCAGCTGCAGCTGCTCCCCACAGGCGGCTGCTGGGAAGAGAGCTCTGCAGTCAGACGTGAACCTTCCAGGGGACGGAAGCGTCAGTGTCTCTTAGATGGAGAGCTTTGTTCCGGTGGGAAAGTTCCTTCTGCTCTTAACTTGCTGAGAGTGTGTGTCTCTGGGGAGGTCTCAGCCTCTCTCTCCTTTGAGCTTTTGTCACAGATGGCACTCGTTTCTTACATGGAGCCCCTCGGGTTCCAGGGCGCCCCTCCTGCACGCTCTGCAGGTGGTGCTGCTGCCGCCGGTGGCCTGTGCCCCCCAGAGCCCTGGCCTGTGCTGCAGCCTCGCCCTGAGTCGGGAACACCACCCCCTGTGTGCTCGGCGGGTCTGTCTGGGGCAGGTTGCCGTACGCAGGTTTGCCGGAACCCGCCTGGCTCAGCGTCCTTAGGGGTCCAGAACTCTGAATTCTGTTTCCATTCATCTCAGTTCTGGTGAGCTGTTTTCGAGCAATTTGTCAAATTCCGTAGGTGTTTCCAGCTCTGTTAGCGTGAAGGGATTCCTGACATTCTGGTGTTGCTCAGAGGTGCCTTTGGGGGGGTTCTGGACCCCCGTTCTCCCGGCCTCCTCCGCTGCTCTGAATGGCATGCCTGCTCATGGCGTTTATCACTTACTGTCCGCCTTCTCCTCGAGAATGTCGGCTCTGGGGATCTGTGTCCCTTGTCACTGACCTCTGAGGTCGCACGTGCAGTGTCCGCGCTTCTGTCACTGGCCACGTCTAAGCGACGCTGAGTGCAGGCCCCCTCCCCACCTCCCCCCGGAGCTCCGGGAATGACTCCAGCTCCTGGCCCTTCAGCTCTGTCTCCCCAACGGTGGCTAAGTCCTGCAAGGGCCTGGTTGCCCGCTTCTCTGCTGCCACTTGCCCCAGCCCCGCACTGTGCTCGCTGGCCACGGGCCTGGCACTGCCATCCGCACACACACGTGCCCATTGGCATGCCTGTCCCCTGCGGTGGCCCAGAACCCGCGCGGAGCCTGCAGGCGTCCTCATGTGGCTTCCCCGGGTAGGCCGCCCTGGGGACACCTTCCGGGGCAGGAACTGCGAAAGCAGCCCAGGAGTCACATGGTTGCTCTCCCAGCCTCCCGCCAGGTCACCAAAGCCCACCGCCTCCCTGGGAGCTTCTCTGGTTCCCCGGGCACGTGGGGCAGCCCCAGCCATCCTCGGCCTCCCCACCACCACCAGCCCCCGGGCCTCGAGCCACCAAGCTCCTGTCGGGGCCTGCCCGGGTCCAGGGTTCCTGCAGGTGCTGTGCCGCCAGCCAAGCTTCCTTTTCCTTTCATTGTTCCGAGCAGGTAAAGGAGAGACCTGTTGGCCTGAGCAGCTGAAGCTCCTGTGTGGGGCCAGGCTCCGTGGAACGGCGCGCGTGGGTGATACCCCATCCCTGTGTCTCCACAGGCTTCAGAATGTAGCAGAAGACCTGGCTCTGTGTACAGGTAACGCTGTGTGAGCTCTGAGCCTTTGCTTTCAGTGCATGTGAGTTGATTAAGCTTACCTCGAATTACACTTTGTTTTCTACTTACTCTATTGTACTGTAGAAAGAGTCAGTGCCTTGTAGGTCCTTTAAAATGTCATCTCTTGCGGCTCCAGAGCAGGTTTGAACACAGTTACTCACATGTACCCAGTTTTTTCTGATTAATATTTCTGATCAGCTCCGTTTTGCTGTCTGCTACGTGGGGCTCTTCATAGCTTCTACCAGAAACGTACCTGCAGGGCTGTGTACGTCGCATAAGTGACATGACCTTGAACAACAGGTGCCATTTCTATGCTAGAAAATGGAAACACCGCAAGAGAGGCAAGGAAGGCGCAGACGTGAGGAGCCAGAGCACGGAGGGCGCAGTGGACAAGGCGTGAGCGCGGCGCACCCGTAGGCGTGGCGGCCGATGCAGAGGCAGCAGGAGGGACGACGGCCTCGAGGAGGTGGGCACGGGCTTCCCGCGCAGGCCCCTGGGTCCTGGCTGAGGTGGGGCGACAGCGGGCTTTGGCTGCTAGCGAGTGTGGCTGGTCACGCGCCTGACTGGCGTGGGGGCCGCAGGGGCAGAGCTGGAGGCCGGCCCCCCCATGGGGCTCAGGCTCTGGTAGGGGCCTGTCAGAGCTGATGCCAGGGGCGCCCCTGCAGCAGGCTCCTCACCTGGGTGCCACCCGTCACGCCGCCAGGGACACACAGGGCTTTCTTCCTGAGGGCCCTGCCCTCCTTGGGGGCTGCTGAGTGTTGGGAGACTTCAGGCACCTTCGCTTCTTTGAAGTCTTCCCCTGCTGACCCCCCTGAGGCTTCCTGAGCCAGCGTTCCTGCAGTTGTCCCTGGGTGGCAACCCTCACTGCCAGCCAGCCTCCATTTACCAGCTCACGTTCTGTGAGGAAGGGCGCCCCTTCCTTGCCTGTGTTCATGTGGCCTTGTAGGCGCCTGCATTACTCCGCTGGCCGCCAGCAGTGATGGTTGCTGTCCTGGCTGTAAGTGCAGGTCCATCAGTTCCTCGCCCACCCAGGGCCGGCGGAGCGTCCAATGGCGCTGGCTCCTGTGGCAGAGGCGCTGTGGGCCCTCGGCCCAGGGCTGCCCCGCCGCGGTCACTCCCGGGGCAGGGGTTGGGGGGCTGAGGGCGAGTGGGCGTGTCCACACATGCACACATGTCTGTAGAGTGGGCGTGTCCGTGCTTGTGCACACACGTCTGTAGAGTGGGCGTCCCCGCACTCGTGTACACACATCTGTAGTATGGGCATGTTCACACGTGCACACACGTCTGTAGTGGGCGTGTCCACACTGGTGCACACACGTCTGTAAAGTTTGCGTACCCATACACGTCTGCAGTGTGGGCATGTCCACAGTCATGCACACCCGTCTGTATCTGTTTGCCTGCTGCTGCTAAAGATGACTTCACGCCAACACTGACCCTGGTCTGTGTGATTTGGAGCCAGTTTTGCCCTGGCTGTTGGGCTGGGGGCAAGTGTGAGCCTGTCGGGCGTGTGAACAGTGCCCAGTGAGTCAAGGTGCTGTGCTGGGTTTGGTCAGGCAGGTGGTAGACCGCACCCCGGGCCCCGGCGTCCAGCAGAGTTCTCAGTCGGTGCCCTCCCGTCTCTGCTCCGCTTCGCTGGGTGACGGATCGGGTTCCTCCCACCTTGCGTTACCACCGGTTTCTTCGGGCTACACGGGGTGCACAGGCCCTTCTTCATGGAGCCGGTCTCAGCAGGTCTGAGCGGTCAGGCAGGCTCCGCTCAGCACCAGGTGACTGTGCCACCGAGTGCCTCCCCCCTCAGACTTAGGTTTGCTTCCCGGGGCCCGTGGAGCCCCTGTGGGAATGACCCTCGCATCTCCTGACAGCTCGGAGCCACTCGGGGCCGCGGGAGAGGGCTCTCTGGTGAGGACCCCGTGCTGGCTCTCGCCTGCGAGCCTCCTGCCCTACGTGCTGTGACAGTCGTGGGCGTCCTTGCTGGGGTGGCGGCCCTCGCGTCTCCAGGTGGCCTGTGCTGGGTGCCTCAGTCTGTGTCGATGGTTGCTTCTGGGCTTGGTGTAAGGTGACGGTTTAAGGGCCTCCCCGGGGTCCAATGCGGCCTCATCTGCCCGCCCAGCCGTCTCCTTCCCTCTGCCTGTCCTCAGACAGCGCTGAGCCGGGAACATCTGCGCGGGAGCCAGGAGCCGTGCGCGCGGGTCTGCAGGTGAGGCCTCACTTTGCCAGGCCAGCTCGGTGCCAAGGCTGCCGTGGGCGTCCTGGGCCTTGGCCTCCATCTCCCGGGGCGCCTCTGCCTCTGGGCAGAGTTGCCAGTGATCCTGGCTGTGGAAGCTCCTTGCACCCTGCGCAGGAGAGCGTCCAGAGTGTCCTGCTCGAACCACAGTGAGTGTCCCGGAAGCTGGTGGCTGAGTGAAGCCTCAGGGTCTCAAACGGGCTGGTGCTGCCACCTGGGCATCAGGGCTGCAGTCCAGGTGTGGGCGGCGCTGCTTGTCTCAGAGCTTCCCGCCCCTGGAAGCCCCTTCCCACTCCTGGAAGCACCCTTCCCGCTCACAGCCTGCAGGCGGCTCCTCCCACATCTCCTCTGAGCCTCCTGCGCCCCAGAAGGGCCCTGTGGCCACACAGTCACCTGGGGGTCCCCGGGGGGGTCCCGTCTCAGGAGCCTTTTGCTCTGTGAGGTGACACACGGGTTTGGGCAGGACGTAGCGTCTTCAGGGCTGTTTCTCCCGCGCAGCCTTCTGTTAGGGCGGTGATGACAGACCCTGCTCTGGTGAGCCTGTGGTCTGGGAGGGGAGCCGGTCAGAGCCGCTGCGGCACTGGGGTGGAGCGGCGCGTCCACACTCAGACACGGTCACAGACGTTTGGACTTAGGGTGCTGTTGTGTGCTGTGCTTCCTTGGCGGGGGCACGGGCCCCGACTGCTCACCTGTGTCATCTTGTCGGAGGAGCCAGAGCTCCAGACGGACCCTGTCCTGCCCGGCACAGCCCGCCAGCTCCCTGACCTCCCCTCCCGCGGCTCCGGAAACCTCTCCTGCGCCACCTCGCCAGCTGACCTCATGGGTTCTGAGCAGGAGGAGCGGGCGGGCTGCCTGGAAGGAGGGGAGGCGCAGCAGCACATGTGCGGCCTGGTGCTCACCGGGGGGCCCACGGGGGCTGCTGCCTGTCTCCTGCTGGAAGCAGGCTTGCAGGGTGCGGTCCTGGCCTGGTGGGAGCCGAGGGGGGGACCTGGCCTCAGCCCTTTTCACACTGAGCTCCTCCTGGCCACACTGGAGCTGGATTTATGTTGAACCTGAACATCAGACTACACCATACTTTGGTTGATATGCTTTTTTCTGTTGCAGAAGCCAAAGATGTTGACCAGAAAGATTAAACTCTGGGACATAAACGCCCACATCACCTGCCGCCTGTGTGGTGGATACCTCATCGACGCGACCACGGTGACCGAGTGTCTGCACACATGTGCGTGCAGAGTGTTCTGCCCTCTAACCCTTGGGCTTCTTTCCCCAGAGCGCTTACTCAAGCACAGAGCAAGACCCAGCAGCAGAGATAAAGGAGACCCTGAAGATAAATGAGAAAAGCTATCTGAAGTTAAAACACTGGGGGTAATTTCAGTGTAAGAGGTATCATTTGAGAAAGCTAAATAAATGCGAGAAAAACTTAGTTACTTGTATGTAACAGCTAAAGCATTACATGTGCTGTGATAGAATAATGGTCTCTAGTGGCCCAAAGTGTTTATTTTTGTCATTTGCAAATGAATCCCTTAAACTTTGTGCTCCCTGCCCACCACAGCCGCTGGCGTGTTGCAGGCTTTAGCTTGCAGCTGGTGCTGAACCTGGGTGTCCTCCTCCTTCAAGCGCTGCCCCTCTCCCCCCACCCCGCCAGTCTTAACCAGCAGGCTGGGTCCTGGAGGGCTGGCCCACGGTGCTGAGGGCACTTTCCTAAGGTTAAGCAAATCCTCTGACAGTAAGGATCTTTGATCTTGTATTTCTCACTTTAGAAGATGCTTGCCAGTTTTGATAGAAATTTTATTTTCAAGGTAATTGTATTTTAGATATTGGCTGACAGTGTTTTATGTTACGCTCACTGAGTCTTATCCCATTTGGTCATGCCGAGAAGTTCTGGTGCCCTTAGGCTAATGCAGAATTTACCTGTTCACTGCTGTGACGGGCGCCCCATGATGGGCGTGAGGGCACCTTACCCCTCTGGTCTGTGTCCTCCGTGGGCGGGGGGCCCGGGGGACCCGGGGCGGGGCGCCGGCGGGAGGCACGCCCCTGCCCGCTGCTGATGCCCGCCCCCCCGCAGTCTGCCGCAGCTGCTTGGTGAAGTACCTGGAGGAGAACAACACCTGCCCCACATGCAGGATCGTCATCCACCAGAGCCACCCCCTGCAGTACATCGGGTGAGCGCCCGGGGCGGGGGCCGTGCTGGAGGGGCTCTGCAGGAGGCGCTTCGGGCCCATTCCGCCCCATCCTGTCCTTGCGGCTCCACAGAGCATGAGGAGCAGGAGGGGGTCGGGGAGTAGGAAGCACAGAGGATGTTGTGGGCACTGGAGGCCGGCTCTGCTGTGTGCACGGACGCGTGTGTGTGTGTGTGATCCACACGTTCACATCAGCATGAGTGTCCAGATGTGAGAGGTGCTCCTTGCACAGGTCCTGGTCAGGGACGTTTGAGAAACCTCCTCTGGTCTGGCACAGCCCGAGACTGCCTCACCCCTGCAGGACTTGAGAAGCCCAGCGGGTGGCGGGCGCTGGCCACCAAGAGGTCTTGCCTCTGTCCTCTGAATGTCCACCAGCATCTGGAGTCCACACTCTGATGTGTCAGTTTGGATCCTGTGTCACTCTTGCTGACACAGACGTTTTATAAGTACAAACTAGAAGCAAAATTCAACTGAAATTCCGGTTTGTCAGTGTGGAATGTGTTGTTGTTGCATGGAAAAAGGTCTGAGAATTAGAGGGCTGGCGTTTCTTGCTAACCCACCTGCTCTATTCTTTTGCCAGTCATGACAGAACCATGCAGGATATTGTTTACAAATTGGTCCCAGGCCTCCAAGAGGGTAAGTGCCAGAATCTCTCCCTGGCCCCGTGTGTCCTCAGTAGGGCCTCCAAGGGCCTTTTTGCTCGGGGGTCCTGGCTTTGGATGTCTCGCTTGGCCTGCCCTGAGCTCCCTCCCATCTGCTCGCTGGTCTCATCCACCCTTGCTCACGCGTCTGTCTGCGTTCGGGGGGCACCCAGTGCCCGGCATGTGTGCAGCCCTGGCCAGGCCCGGGGGTACAGAGCAGGGGCCGCCTCTGCTTGTGCCACCCGGGGGTGAAGCCAGGGGCCCTGCGTCAGCCAAGCTTAACGGGGTTTAAATTCAAGCTTTAAGTCAATCTTACGAGACTTGTGGTACAAGTATCCTGAGAGTGGGAATGGACGTTCTCTCCAGTTCTGAGCCCTGAGACTCCTGTCCTTGGTGAAGGGAGGTCCACTCAGAGTGGGTGCTGGCTGGTGGGGCGGTGCCAGCTGATAAAACCTAGCTCCCTTTCCAAGATAAGAGGCAGCGGTTCATTAGGGAGTGTTCTCTCACCGTTGTGTTTCAGAAGGTTATCATTTAAAGAACAGGCTTGCTCTTAGCTCAGTAGATGTCACCTCTGACTTTTAAGACACAACTTAGGGAGCAATACCGTCAGAGTCTTCTTCCACTGCTCACAGGATTCACTGGGGAGGGAACTTAAATCTCCTGAGTGAATTGCCATCTTCTGATGTTTGAAGGGCTTTCTGCTTCCCTGGTGGCTCAGATGGTGAGGAACCGCCTGCAGTGCAGAGACCTGGTTCCGATCCCTGGATCAGGAGGAGCCCCTGAAGAAGGGAATGGCCACCTGCTCCAGCGTTCTTGCCTGGAGAATCCCACGGACAGAGGAGCCTGGCGGGTCACAAAGAGTCGGACATGACTGAGCACGTTCTTTTCTAGTACTGGGGAAAGGCAAAGGATACATTAAAATAAGATACGGACGGTGTTGGAAGTTATTCTGGGGTATCTTAAACATGCCAAGGCCTCCTGAAGCGTCCGGTGTGCTTACGGCCTGGAGTCCAGAGCTGCCAGCCCGGCCCCTCTCCCTGTCGCTTCATCTGGAGATGTTGCCGTCTGTGCCCCAGAGAGGAGTCCTCTTGAAGCAGCACCCCTGTAAGCTGGAAGGGTGGTGCTGACTCCGTGTCAGCGTTAGGAGCTCGTGGGCGGGGCCGTCCCGTCTCACTGTTTGGCTGATCCCAGGCCCTCGGTCCCCAGTTTCCATGTGTGGGTGGGATGGAGAGGCCCCTCCCAGGTGGGACAGTCCACAGGACTTCACGGGTGTGGTCCCACGGAGCTGCAGCTCTTGAGTCCCGGTTTCTCAGCGTGTGTCCCAGCGTTTCTCTGTGTGTCACCATGTGTCCCAGCGTGTGTGCTTGCATGTCACCGGCATGTGTCCCTGTGCGTCACCTGCGTGTGTCCCAGCGTGTCCCTGTGTATCTCTGGCTTGTGTCCCAGCGTGTGTCCCAGCGTGTGACCCTGTGTGTGTCCCTGCGTATCACTGGTGTGTGTCCCTGCATGTGTCCCGGCATGTGTCCCTGCGTGTGTCACTGGCGTGTGTCACTGCGTATCACTGGCGTGTGTCCCTGCATGTGGCATGTGTCCCTGCGTATCACTGGCGTGTGTCCGTGTGTGTCCTTGTGTGTGTCCCTGCGTATCACTGGCGTGTGTCCCTGCATGTCACTGGCGTGTGTTACCGGCGTGT
>SJYF01000640.1:264823-276043 GCA_006410515.1 Procapra przewalskii | reverse complement strand
GAGTGAAAAAGTTGGCTTAAAGCTGAACATTCAGAAAACGAACATCATGGCATCTGGTCCCATCACTTCATCAGAAATAGATGGGGTAACAGTGGAAACAGTGTCAGACTTTATTTTGGGGGGGCTCCAAAATCACTGCAGATGGTGATTTCAGCCACGAAATTAAAAGACACTTACTCCTTAGAAGAAAAGTTATGACCAACCTAGATAGTATATTCAAAAGCGGAGACATTACTTTGCCGACTAAGGTCCGTCTAGTCAAGGCTATGATTTTTCCTGTGGTCACGTATGGATGTGAGAGTTGGACGGTGAAGAAAGCTGAGCGCCGAAGAATTGATGCTTTTGAACTGTGGTGTTGGAGAAGACTCTTGAGAGTCCCTTGGACTGCAAGGAGATCCACCCAGTCCATTCTGAAGGAGATCAGCCCTGGGATCTCTCTGGAAGGAATGATGCTAAAGCTGAAACTCCAGTACTCTGGCCACCTCATGCGAAGAGTTGACTTACTGGAAAAGACTGTGAAGCTGGGAGGGATTGGGGGCAGGAGGAGAAGGGGACGACCGAGGATGAGATGGCTGGATCGCATCACCGACTCGATGGACGAGAGTCTGAGTGAACTCCGGGAGTTGGTGATGGACAGGGAGGCCTGGCGTGCTGCGGTTCATGGGGTCGCAGTGAGTCGGACACACTGAGCGACTGACCTGACTAGGAAGATTTTAAATTACAAATCAAATTTCCTTAATGATTTTAATCCCACTCGAATCTTTTGCTTCTTTTAAGATTAGTTGGCAAGCTGTATTTTTTCTGGGACAGTTTCTGCGTGCACTCAAGCTCTCACAGAGCCTCTGTCTGTCTCTGGGCTTTGCGCGTGCCGCCTCTTTCTCCGTCGCCCTCCCTAGTGGCCACTGGCGTCTCCTGCATTTTTGGTCATTCTTGCCGGAGATGGAGCCACACTCCTTTCTGTTAATCGTTTCCTCTTTCTCCTCTGTATTCCCTTTTGTTCCTTCTCTGCTTTCTTGAGTTGAACTTCCTTTAATGTATGCACTGGAAATTTTGAACATCAGATCTTACAGACAGGGCGCAGGTGTTGAGGTAGCTTTTCTAATCATTGTGCAGCGTGGACGTGAGCCCTTAGAATCAAGGCTTCTGGTTCCAGCACAGGTGCCATGGCCCTTCCTGAGGAAAGAACAGTGTCTCGGATGGTGCTGGGACAGCTGGACACCCGGACAGAAGACTCCCCCACGCCCCGGCCTCTCGCCATGTGGAAAGTGAAAGTCACGCAGAGGATTCCCTCACACCCCCACCTCTCACAACGTGGAAAGTGAAAGTTGCGACATGGAGACATGGAAAGTGAACGTCGTGCAGAAGACTCCCCCACGCCCCCGCCTCTCACGACCTGGAAAGAAAGTGAAAGTCGTGCAGAGGACTCCCCCACACCCTCGCCTCTCGCGATGTGGAAAGTGAAGGAAAGTCGCTCAGATGTACCCAGTTCTTTGCGACCCCGTGTTCTATACAGTCTGTGGAATTCTCCAGGCCAGAATTCTGGAGTGGGTAGCCTTCTCCTTTTCCAGGGGATCTTCCCAACCCAGGGATCAAACCCAGGTCTCCTGCATCGCAGATGGGTTCTTTACCAGCTAAGCATCAGGGACGCCCAAGCTAACGCAAAATGTAAGGGCTCAAACCTGGAAACTTTGTGGTGAAACGTGAGAGAAACTCCTTAGCATCTTGGGTTAGGCTTGCAGTTCTCAAATCCAAAACCAAGATCACAACTCAGGAAAGAAACCTGATGAAAGAAAATTCATCAGATGAAGAAATGCTGCTCTTGGGACTCCCTGGCGGGCCAGTGGCTAAGATGCTGCGTTTACCCTGCGAGGCACAGCTCAGCCGCTGGTCAGGGAGCTGAGATCCCTCAAGCCATACGGCGCAGCCAAAAGGAGTTGCTGCTCTTCAAAAGACTCTACTGAGAAGAATTTTAAAAGCCACAGACTGGGAGAGAATACTAGCAAATGACATTTCTGCAAAGGACTTTTGTCTAGAATATGTGACTGTTAAGAAGATGAGCAGTTCAGTTAACCAGTTGGCAGACATTTCATCAAAAACAAAACCAAATGTTTACTAGTCACATTCCCTGGTGGCTCAGCTGGTAAAGAATCTGCCTGCGATGTGGGAGACCTAGGGTTCGATTCCTGGGTTGGGAAGATCCCCTGGAGAAGGGAAGGGCTACCCACTCCAGTATTCAGGCCTGGAGGATTCCATGGACAGAGGAGCCTGGCATGCAACCGTCTATGGGGTCTCAAAGAGTCAGATTTGACTGAGCGACTTCCCCTAATAGTCACATGAAAATGTGTTCAACATCATTACTCATTAGGAAAATACAAATTAAAACCATAATGAAATAGCATTTTACACTCACCAAGATGGCTGTAATCCAGAAAGTGGTGACAGGAGTCAGCAAGGAGGCGGAGAAGTGGGTCGGCAATGTAAGGTGCTGCCGTGCGCTTGAGGCTCCGCACTTGACTGTATGAAAGGAGTCAGACGGGAGGACTGTTGTAATATCCCGTCTGTAGACCATCCAGGAGAGGCTGGGCCACAAACACAGGCCAAGGGTGGCTGGGGCGGATTGACCACCAAAGCCGCGAGGACCTTTATGACATGATGGGTCTGACCTCAGACTGGGTGGCGTGGTGGTTGCACAACTCTTAAGTTGACTAAAAATTACTGAATTGTATACTTAAAACATATATGTAAATTATACTGCAGTGAAGCCATTAAAAAATTACAAACGTGCTTTTAACGTAGTGTATTTAAATAGGTGATAGATTCGGGGACTTCCTCGCGGTTCAGTGGCTAAGACCTCCCCTGCAGGGGGCCCGGGTTCAATCCCTGGCCTGGGAAATAAGGTCCTGCATGTGGTACAGTGTGGTCGTGCAGTCCAGAGGGCAGTGCTGCGCGAGAGGGCTATGTGTTCCTGTCCCGAGTCCCCCTCATAGGGCGCGCTTTGCGGCCCCCCCGTGTTTGCACAGCCCGGGCTTCCCAGAGTCCTGTGCAGCTCGCGCCCTCTCCCTGCCGGCCCCCCCTGCGGCCGCCTGCTCCTGCTGTCGGGGGCCTGAGCCTTCTTTCTCTGGTCGACACCTGTGTTTTTTGAAAGTCCAGAATAAATGCCCCCTCTGAGCAGCAGCAGGGCTCTCCCGCTGCCTGGGCGCCTGCTTAGCCCCTGCGCGTCCGTCTGCTTCGGCGCTTCCTTCCTGGGCTGCCCCTCTCGCTCCTCGTTCTTGCATCCTGCCTCCGCTCGTTGGCAACTTTGTGCCACTTCCACTCTGAGTGCTAGAGTAGCTGTCCTCTCCGGCGTAAGGTGGGAGGCCCCGTGGGCTCGGTGCCTGAGCACCAGCCCCTCGGGCAGGCCCGCCCAGCCCTGGGCCTCAGTCCCCTGTGCGCCGAGGGGCGCGGGTTCCCTCTGATTTCCTGAGTTTCAGGTTCTGCTTCCTGGAGTTGAGGATTTCACGTCTTGCATCATCTGAGGGGACCCTTCTGGCTTTATTTTCTCTTTTTCCCCTGGTCTCTTGTGATTTTCAGCCTCTCGTCTGTCTTCAAGTGTCTTACCTTTCCTTTGTTTTCTCATTTTAATTGATACCTTTGTGTCTATACTTCTTTTGGGTAATTTGCTCACATTGATCTTGCGTTCAGCTGAAACTAATCTGTGGTTTGACCATCCATTGAGTTTTTAATTTGAATGAATATGTTTTTTATTTTTAGAAGTTATATTTGCATGTCTTTTATATTTGCATGTCTGTTCTTCATTCATGGTGTTATATTGTTAATTCCTTCTTTAATATCTAATGATTTTAGACATGTATATTTCCATTATTAATGATTGTTTTGTTTGAGTGTGGGGGTCTGGTTTTTTGGCACACTCTAACCATTCCTGGAGGAAGCCTCAACCTGAGCGAGGCAAGGCGTCTCAGGTGGGGCCAGCTCGGCAGGGCAGCGCGGCCAGGCTGTCCCTCCACTGCGTCTGCATCTGGAGGCACCTCAGTTTGTTGTCTTGAAGTTCCTTGTCACACGCTGGGTACTCTGACCCACTGAACTCTTGATCTCCTGAAAGGTAGCCGTGAACTTGAGACTTTGTGCCTTTGCTCAGAGTCCTCCGCCCTCCGGTGAGCTGGCCGAGCTTGCTGCCTCCCGTGGCCCTCCCTGGATGTGGGGTCCGTGGCGCCGCCGTGTGTGATGTCTTTGCTGAGTGCTCTGCCCTCTGGTGAGCTGGCCGAGCGTGATGTGCCCCTTGGTGGCCCTTCTGGGTGTGGGAGCCATGGTGCCTGCCTTGTGATGTCTTTTCTCGTCGTTCCTGTGGAACACTTGGCCTCTGTGGCGACTCATGTGTGTCCTGCCAGCTAGAGCTTTTACAACAGGATTTCCACCTTTCTTAGTTTAACTCTGAGGCCAGCATGTACTGCCACAATAAATAATTCTCGGGTTTACTTTAAAGAACTGTATTAATGAAACAGAATTAATAATGTTAGTTGTCTTTCACAAAATAGCAAAAATAAACAGATTTTAAGGTAGTGTGTTTAGGTCAAAACAGCTTTATGATTTCCAAAACGTCTGCAGTCTTAGATTTAATGGGATTGGTAGATGGCTGAGAGAGCCTCCAGGGAGCAGCCCCGTGGTGACCCTCGGTGCCCCTCCCCAGCTGAGCCCTTTCTCTTGCAGGTGAGCATCTGTCTGGAATGCAATAGCAGCAAACTGCGGGGCTTAAAGCGAAAATGGATCCGCTGCTCAGCCCAGGCCACAGTCCTGCATCTGAAGAAGTTCATTGCCAAAAAACTTAACCTCTCGTCTTTCAACGAGGTAAACAGAAACTGTAGTGAGTCACTTCTTATCTGTAGAAGTGACACTTCTGAAGCTCTTTGGGTTTGTTTGCTTTTCACAGTTTTGTTTGGAGATTTTCAGTCAGAGAAAAGTCTTGCATGTTGCCTCCTCCCAGCTAGTGTGATGGTAAATGGCGGGGAAGGCAGTGGAGGGAGGCCCAGAGCCCGTGGGCACGGAGGCTGCCGCTGGGAGAAGAGGAAGCGCCTTCGGGGTGGCAGCGAGATGCATTGCAGGCTTTCACCACGGGAGATTCTGGTCTTTAATTTCACAAACAGATGGATGAGGATGGAGAGAATGGGTGGGTCGACAGAGGATACTTCCAAGTTCTGATGAATGCTGAGACTGAAATAAAGCCTGTGCTTTAGTGTGCAGAGCAGGGCGGTCCCAGAGGCAGAGTGAGCACGCTTGCTAGGGGTGTCGGATGCTCTCCTGAGGGCATCCGCTTCTGCTCAAGCATGGCTTGTCCGCAGGAGCTGGCCGTGCAGAAGCGTCAGGAGAAGGCACTGTGGGATGTAAAGCCAGGGACTCACAATGAAAACAGCCGTCAGGCTGCGAGGAAAGTGGTGTCGCGGACCAGAAAAGGAGGCAGGAGAGGCCAGCGGGGGAAGAGTCTGGCAGAAGCCCCAGAAGAGCGAGCCAGTGAGGACAGAGAGGGGAGGCCAGCTCCTGAGGTGTGTGTCAGAGAAGAGTGGGGTGGACGTGGCCCCCACGGAGCTGTGTCCACACCCAACCCCACAACCTATAATCGTGATCTACTAGGAAAAAAGATCTTTCAAGATGTAACGAAGTTAAGGGTCTTTAGATGAAATAATCCTGGATTGACACTAAATCCAATGGCATGTGCCCATACAAATGTGAGGCAGAGGGAAATATGAGACACACGAAGAGAAGATGGTGTGAAGATGGAGATAAGATTGGGGTGATGTGACCACAAGCCGTGGGAGGCCTGGAGGCCCCAGAAGCTGGTCTAGTTTCTTCTTGGTGCCTATAATAAAATGTTAGAGGTGAGGGATGAATTCAAGAGTGAGCTGCCAAACAAAGGGGAGCCTACAGCCTATCCAGACTGTAAAAAGATGGTAATATTAGGGATCTGACTGTTAGAAAACACTCCAGAGAGAAGGCCAAGTGTGTAGCTGCTCACCCTTTTGCTAAAGGGTTTAGTTGTTTGACTCACGGTGGCTCAGCTGTCTCATGGGAGGAGTAGAGAGAGGAGTTATCCGAGAGAGATCCACAAAGGATTTCCATGTCAGTGGCCTGGGTCTGGGACATAGCTGGGAGACCCATAATGTGTTTAAGAATGTGGTATTGGCAGAACCACCACCAGCTTGGGCTGAAGGGGACAGAAACAGGAAGAAATGAGAGAAGGCTATCAGACTTCCAAAATTCTACCAGCAGGAAATAGGCTGGTAAGAGCTGCTCAGCTGCCAAGGTGAGCCAGCCCAGAGGGTGAGGCCAACACGGGCCCAAGAGAGCAGAACCTTGACCCGCAGTGATGTGCTCTCAGATCTTGAGACCAAATGGAATTTCCATACTGGGTGTCAAATGTCACGGAGACCAGTGATGTCTCTATGCCTTCTAATGTATCTCCCTCTTGGACTAAGAATAGCTATCCTGTCCCACACTTGGATTTTGGAAGCAAATAATGTGTTTTCTAGTTTCACAGATCCACAGCTAGAGAGGAATTTTTCCTCAGGACGCATCATACTCAGAGTCTCCCCCGTAGCTGATTCCTGTGATGCAGAAAATAAGCCCTGAGGCTTTGGACTGACGACGTGAAGATGAGACTTTGGGATCTGGAGTTGGTGCCAGGGGGCCTTGAGTCTTTTTGAGCCAAAAAAAATGCATGTGGGGTGGGGGTGGGCTTTATGGGGTCAGAAGGCAGACTTGCAGTAGGTTAAGTGCAAAATACATACCCTGCAAAATGAATTCACTCTGTAACCCTGAGAACATCTGAATCCATCTTTATTTGAAAGAAGGTCCTTGTAGACATGCAAAGAATGTTGGCGTGAAGAGACCTCCTGGATTATCCAGGCAGGCCGTAAATCCAGGGACTGGTGTCCTTAGAAGAGCAGACACAAGTTGCCTCAGTAGATTTTAAAGGATGTTATGCAGAATATCTTCTCATACCACAGCTGCGTGAGGTTAGAAATCAAGAACCAAAGGAAAACTGGAACATTCACAAAACTGTGGAAACTAAACAACCAGTGGATCAAAGGAGAAATCAAAGAGTGATTAGAAAAAACTTAGAGACCAAAAAACACAAAAATCCAACATACCCAAACTACTAATGCGGTGAGAGCATTGCTAAGGGGGAGGCTTAGAGCTGTGGACACAGTGAGACCAAGGAAGACCTCAAATCCACAGACCCAGTTTACAGCGTGAGGGTCCAGAAGAAGACTAAGCTAAACCCAAAGCTAGCAGAAAGAAAAGAATGGCAAGGATTAGAGCAGAAATAAAATAGAGTAGAGAAATGACAGAGAAGATCAACGGCTTTCCAAAAAGATCAACAGTATTGACAGACCGAGCTAGCGGGACTGAAAAAGAGAACTTGAGTCGTTTCAGCTGAAATGGAAGCAGGGGCATCACTGCTGATTCTTCAGATACAGATTTTCAGAGAGCACTCTGAGCAGTTGTATGCCAGCAGATTGGATGACCCAGACGAGATGGACAGATGCCTAGAAACACACAGCCTACCACGACAGTCACAAAGAAATAGGAAATTTGGATAGACCTGTAACTGGTAAGGAGATTGAATCACCAATCAGAAAATCTTGCAACAACAAAAAAAGTCCTGGACTTGATGGCTTCCCTGAATTCTAGCAAGCGTTTAAAAAGCTAGTATCAGTCCTTCTCAAACTTTTCTAAAAGGCTGAGGAGGAGGACCACTTCCTAACTCATTTCATGATTTCAGCATAACCCTGAGAAAGCCAGATAAAGACACTACAAGAAAACTGCCCAATATCCCTTGTTAACATTGATGCAAAAAATCCTCAACAAAATAGTAATAAACAGAATTCAACATATTAAAAGGATTTACACACCATACCTAAGTGGGCTTCAAGGGATTAGGTTTGATAGGGTGCCTGAAGAACTATGGATGGAGGTTTGTGACACTGTATAGGAGGCAGTGATCAAGACCATCCCCAAGAAAAAGGAGTGCAAAAAGGCAAAATGGCTGTCTGAGGAGGCCTTACAAATAGCTATGAAAAGAAGAGAGGCTAAAGACAAAGAAGAAAAGGAAAGATATTCCCATCTGAATGCAGAGCTTCAAAGAATAGCAAGGAGAGATAAGAAAGCCTTCCTCAGTGATCAATGCAAAGAAAAAGAGGAAAACATAGACTGGGAAAGACTAGAGATCTCTTCAAGAAAATTAGAGATACCAAGAGAACATTTCATGTAAAGATGGGCACGATAAAGGACAGAAATGGTATGGACCAAACAGAAGCAGAAGGTATTAAGCAGAGGTGGCAAGAACACAGAAGAACTATACAAAAAAGATCTTCACGACCCAGATAACCACAAAGGTGTAATCACTCACCTAGAGCCAGACATCCTGGAACGCAAAGTCAGGTGGGCCTCAGGAAGCACAGTCAAAGCACAAACAAACCAGTGGAGGCGATGGAGTTCCAGCTGAGGTGTTTCAGGTCCTGAAAGACCTGCTGTGAACGCTGCGCTCAATATCCCAGAAATCGTGGAAACTCAGCAGTGGCCACAGGACTGGAAAAGGTCAGTTTTCATTCCAATCCCAAAGAAAGGCAATGCCAAAGAAAGTTCTAACTACCGCACAATTGTACACGTCTCAAGGCTAATAAAGTAATGCTCCAAATTCTCCAAGCCAGGCTTCAACAGTACATAATCCATGAACTTCCAAATGTTCAAGCTAGATTTAGAAAAGGCAGAGGAGCCAGACAGAGTTCAAATTGCCAACATCCCTTGGATCATCGAAAAAGCAAGAGAATCTCAGGAAAAAAAATCTGCGTTGTTGACTAGACCAAAGCCTTTGACTGTGTGGATCACAACAAAATGTGGAAAATTCTTCAAGAGATGGGGATACCAGACCACCTTACCTGCCTCCTGAGAAACCGGAATGCAGGTCAAGAAGCAACAATTAGAACCGGGCATGGAACAAAGGACTGGTTCCACACTGGGAAAGAAGTACATCAAGGCTGTATATTATCACCCGGCTTATTTAACATATATGCAGAGTATATCATGAGAAACACTGGGCTGCATGAAACACAAGCTGGCATCAGGATTGCCAGGAGACACATCAGTAACCTCAGATACGCAGATGACACCACCCTTATGCCAGAGTGAAGAACTAAAGAGCCTTTTGATGAAAGTGAAAGAGGAGAGGGGAAAAGCTGGCTTAAAACTCAACATTCAGAAAACTAAGATTATGGCATCTGGTCCCATCACTTCATGGCAAATAGAGGGGGAAAAAATGGACACAGTGAGAGACTATTTTCTTGGGCTCCAAAATCACTGCAGATGGGGTGACTGCAGCCATGAAATTAAAAGACGCTTGCTCCTTGGAAGAAAAGCTATGACGAACCTAGACAGCATATTAAAAAGCAGAGACATTACTTTGCCAACAAAGGTCCGTCTAGTCAAGGCTGTGGTTTTTCCAGTAGTCATGTATGGATGTAAGAGATGGACTGTAAAGAAAGCTGAGTGCCGAAGAATTGATTCTTTTGAACTGTGGTGTTGGAGAAGACTCTTGCCAGTCCCTTGGACTGCAAGGAGGTCCAACCAGTCCATCCTAAAGGAAATCAGTCCTGAATATTCACTGCAAGGACTAATGCTGAAGCTGAAACTCCAGTACTTTGGCCACCTGATGCGAAGAACTGACTCATTTGAAAAGACTCCGATACTGGGAGGGATTGAAGGCAGGAAGAGAAGGGGACAGCAGAGGATGAGATGGTTAGATGGCATCACTGACACAATGGACATGAGTTTGAGTAAACTCCAGGAGCTGGTTGATGGACAGGGAAGCCTGGCGTGCTACAGTCCATGGGGTCACAAAGAGTCATACACAACTGAGCGACTGAACTGAAGAGTGAGGAAGAAGAACATGTAGAAAACTCTAAAAATTCCACAGAAAGACCCTGTCAGAACTAACCGCAAGGTAGCAAAATGCAAAGTGAGCAGAGAAATCAGATGCATTTTTGTACATGAGTAGTGAATAAGTTGAAAAGCAAATTATAAAACTAAATACATTTATAATTGCATCGAAAAGAATAATATACTCAGCCATAAAAAGAAATAAAATTAGGTCATTTGTAGAGATGTGGATAGACTTAATAAAGACTGTCATACAAAGTGAAGTGTCAGAGAAAACAAATATATTAACACATATGTGTGGAATGTAGAAAAATGGTTTAGATGATGTTATTATGTGCAAAACAGAAATAGAGACACAAACAGAGAGAACAAACATGGACATCAAGAGAGGAAAGCTGGGGAATGGAATGAATTGGGAGACGGAGCTTGACACGCGTGCACTGTGGATGTTGCATATAGAATGAGCTATTGATGAGAACGCACTGTGCATCTCAGAGAACGCTGCTCCCTGCTCTGTGGCGGCATAGATGGGAAGGGAGCCCAAGAAAGAGCGTATGTGTGCGTGTACAGCTCACTCACTTTGCTGTGCCGTAGAAACTAACACACCGTCATAAAGCAACTACAGCCCAGTAAAAACAACTTTTAAAAATGAAATACTTAGGAATTAAGTTAATGAAGGAAGTGAAAGACTCGTACAGTGAAAATTATAGAAAATGCTGAAAAAAATGAAAGACAGAAGCAAGTGGAAGCGTATACCACATTCATGGACTAGAAGACTTATTGTTTAAAATGTCAGCATTACCCAAATGAACTACAGATTCAATAGAATTCCTGTCAAAATCCCAAAGATATTTCTTGCAGAAAAAAAAAAATGCATCCTAATTTTTTTTTATGGATTCTTAAAGAACCCAGATGGTGATTGCAGCCATGAAATTAAAAGATGCTTACTCCTTGGGAGAAAAGTTATGACCAGCCTAGACAGCATATTCTAAAGCAGAGACATTACTTTGCTGACTAAGGTCTGTCTAGTCAAGGCTATGGTTTTTCCTGTGGTCATGTATGGTGTGAGAGTTGGACTGTGAAGAAGGCTGAGCGCCACAGAATTGATGCTTTTGAACTGTGGTGTTGGAGACTCTTGAGAGTCCCTTGGACTGCAAGGAGATCCAACCTGTCCGTTCTGAAGGAGATCAGCCCTGGGATTTCTTTGGAAGGAATGATGCTAAAGCTGAAACTCCAGTACTGTGGCCACCTCATGCGAAGAGCTGACTCATTGGAAAAGACTCTGATGCTGGG
>SJYF01000640.1:166197-181035 GCA_006410515.1 Procapra przewalskii | reverse complement strand
GGGGGCGGGTGGGGTGGGCGCGGGCCCCGCCTCCGCGTGCAGACCTAGGAGGTCCACGCTGTCCTCCTGCGGCGGCGCAGTGGGGCCGGGCACATCCTCGTCGCCAGTGTCCCCGCTCTCTGCAGAGGGCGTTGGGGCCTCCTCGTCAGATGGCTCGCTCGCACAGCCATCCTCAGCCACGGCAGAGGGACCCTCCTCAGCTAGGTGACCCTCCGGGCCCGTGGTGGGGTCCCGGTCCTCTGCAAAGACGACAGCAGGACAGCTGTGGCTCAGCACGAGGGGGCACCAAGGGGAGCCCCACGGGGCAGCCAGGCCCATCGACCCACCCCGCCAGTCCAGCGTGTGCAGGAAGTGGTCGGCATCCACGCTGCGATGCGGCGAGTCCGACTCGGGGGGCTCAGCATCCGCGGGCCCGGCCTCGGCGTCATACTGTGCGGTGGACCCAGGCTGCCGGGGGAGCTCTGGCTTCCCTGCAGGAAGAGGGGGTGTCAGGCCCCCCACTCAGGGCTCCGGGACCGGGCCCAGGGCTGGGACAAGCCTGCATGTCCAGAACCCACAGGACAACTGATGTGGGCCCATCTGTGAATGGATACCACTGCTGCCCGAGGCTGCCCAGGGTCACACGTGTGCACACGTGTATACCCACGCACACAGAGGTGCGCACACAGAGGTGCACATGCTTTTTAGAAACACTTAGCTGGCAGCCCACTCCAGTGTTCTTGCCTAATAATCCCAGGGATGGGGGAGCCCTGGTGGGCTGCCATCTATGGGGTTGCAGAGTCGGACACAACTGAAGCGACTTAGCAGCAGCTATACCTCACATAAGAAAATGGAGAAAAAGCCAGCCAAGAACACAGGCAACTTGTACTGTGGCCAAGGGAGCCCTAGGGTCACCACCAGGGCGCTTCCAGCGCTCGCTCAGAAGTGCTCTGGAAAGAGGTGCCTTGACACCGTGGCCGGGGGTTACCAGGATGACTTCTGCGGGGGGCCCTGCAGGTGTGCCCACAACGCCAGATCTCACCAAACTTGGACAGGACGTCCTGCTGCTCCTCCCGGCTAGAGAAGAGGATCTTGGGGTTCAGCCCTCGCGTGCCTGCACCCTCCCAGGGCGGGGCCTCGCGGCCAGGCCTGTCTCTGGGCTCCACCTCCACCTCCAGGCTCACTTGGAACAGGTCGGGGTACTTCTCCTGGATGTCGCAAGCATCCAGGTCATACCTGCAGTTGGAGGCCAAACGCAGGTTAGGAAGGACTGCTGGCACTTCAGGGGTCAACGTCCGCCAGGATGCGAGCGCGGAGCAGGGCCATGTTCTCGGCTGGCACCACGCCCGCGCCTCATGCTCTGGACGTGCAAGCCACCACTGAGCAAAGGGCCAGAGGGGCCTGCGGGGTCTGTGTGCAGCAAGACCCGACCACACCCTCAGTGCAGGAGCCCGACTCCCATCACCCCTCAGGTCCTGGGCTTCCAATCGGATCAGGCTCTCAGATCGTAAAATGCAGGTTCAAATAAAAACAATGCCATCCATCCTGGCAAAACCCAACAAATGCCCACAAACCAAGACCCCTGGGAGCTGCTGCAGAGGCAATGGCCTCCCCCGCGGGGTGGGAGCAGCCCGAGGCCTGGGGCCTTCCACCTGCAGAGAGTTCCAGTCTGCTCCTCCTCCCCGGAGGGCCCCCGAGGACGGCACTGGTGCACCCCAGTTCCTCAGCCAGGCAGCAGGGGCCAGCGGCGGATCCTTTGCTGACCTCTGCTCGCGTTACTTACTGCTTGTGTGTGTAAAAACAGTAAGGCGACAAGAGGAGGAACTACAAAGGAGCGGAGGGTCCCCCGGGGCCTGCGGCGTAGCGACCCAACGACATGGGTGAGCAGGCACGCGCGACCCGAGTGACGTCCCCCGGTCAGTCCTCCCATTCCTCACAGACGTGGGCCCCACTGCACGACGAGGGAACCAGGGGCCTCTGCGGGGCGAGGCCAGGCCCAAGTGGGTGGGGCGCAGGCACAGCGGCTGCCGGGCCGTGGGGCTCTCCTTCGGGTCCCGGTGGGGCACCCTCAGCAGATGGCACAGGACAGTCGGCCGTCGGGAGGAGAAGGTGCGGGGCCACAGCAGGGAAGCCCGACAGCGACAGTGGTGGAGGGCCTGGGGAGGGGCCTGTCCACGAGGTGGGGACCAGCCTCCAGAGGGCGCGAGGCCGCTGAAGCTCAGGTCCAGGGCGGCAGGGCCCCAGGGCCCACTCCTGGTGGCACGTTAGCAGCCACCCGCCCCGCCTGCCCGCCCGGTCCAGCCCAGGGGCGGCCCCCAGGCCAGGGTCTTCACAGCCGGTGAGGACACAATGAGGTCTGTGACCAGAGGTGCAGCCCCCAGCGGGCCCCAAGGGCCGGGGTCTCACAGGGCCCAGGCCCCACCCACTGGGCGGGGAACAGACGTACTGGCCCCTGCTTGCCCACACCTGCTCCCCACCCCATCACAGGAGGCCCCCCAAGGAATCGGAGTCCTTCCCAAGGGTCCTCTTTCAACAGCCCGCCAGGCACCCATCTGCCTTTCTGCTCTTTAACCAGTGAGCTCACTCCAGAGGCCTGGCCTGCAGTGAAGCACAGCACCCCGTCCACGCAGAGCAGACCCAGTCTCTCTCCAGACACAGCAGGACCACATCCCCAGGGGTGGCCGCTCCTCGGGACGGGAGGCCCGGGCAGACACCAGGGGTCAGACACGACGCCGCGCCTCGCTCACCCCTCGGCCACCAATAGCACTGGGCCCCTCCCCAGTCTGGAGCCACTGAGCCTGAGGCTCTGGGGGCAGAGCTAGCGTGCCGCCCTGTCGTGTGGAAGTCACTGAGATCTCTCTCAGTGGTTCTCAGCGCGAAGAGTTCTCACCCTGAGGAAGACTAACCCTACAGCCATCTCAGCGGTTCTCATCACAGGACGACTCCAACTCTACAGCCATCTCAGAGGTTTTCATCGCAAGGAATTCTCATCATGAGAAGACTAACTCTGCGTGGCTCCCGATGTGTTGCTTGTCACCTTCACAGCTCTAAACTGCTTCCCGGGCAACAAGGGACGTGGCGGCCCTCCAGGAGCTCACAGGCCATGTGGACGCCATCCCTCTGAAGTGCCAGGAGCCTCCTGCCCAACTTTAGTGGGGGCTTTCTCTTCTCAACCCCCATTTCCTTACGGGTCCTGGACATGGCCCCACAGGCCCACCCGCGACACATGTGCTGCAAACGTTTCGTTGCCTGAAAACATCCCTGACCGGCTCTCACTTCTGAAGGGTGATTCCCCAGACGCGGAATTCCCAGCTGTGGATGCTCTCTCCCGTAAGTGCCCCAGCTTGGCTCCACCGCGCGGGTGCACGGCAGCTGCCGGTCTCCTCACTTTGAAGGCCACTCGGGGGCACTGGAAAGGTCATCTTCGGTTTTCGGCAGTTTGACATCCCTTCCTTCTAGGAGCTGCTTGCTGTTTCCGGTTTGCTTTTTCTTTGGCTGTACTGGACGTCAGTTGCGGCGCGTGGGCTTTAGCTCCCTGACCAGGGATGAACACAGGCCCCTGCATTAGGAGCTCTGGGTCTTAGCCACTGGGGCCACCAGAGGGGGCCCGGTCTCCGGCTCTGACTCTCTGGCCTGACGTCTCTCGGTCAGGCTCAGGAAGGTTCCGGCCAGTGGTCTTTCCAGCACTGTCTCCACCGCATCCTCTTCTCCTCGGGCTCCAAACAGGGCTGCCTGGCTTCTCCCCAGCTCTCGACATCCCCGCCTCCACCACATTCCCACGTCTACTCTGCTACCATGCGTGCGGCGGCTCTCGGTTCCGGCTGTGACGGTCCACAGCCCCCGAGTCACACCTGCCTCCTGTCTACCCACTCCAGGCCTGCAGTGAAAGCCCTGTATTCCCCGCACACGTGACCCAAGCAGGAAATGCCGCTCCCCAGCTCAGGCGCACAGCTCTTCTACGCAGTGTCTTTACCACCTGGCTTCTACTGGGAGACACGTCTCAGGCAGCAAGGCCTGTGGAAGCCCTGCAGCACCCTCCCTAAGGAGCAAGACCTGAGGCCTAAAGATGGGCCCCCCTCATCTCTGTCCTGCTGTCACATAAAGAGGAACGCAAGGAGTGAAAACGCACTGAGACGGGAACGCGCCTCGAGGCTCTTAAAGGGGCAACAACACGCAGAGCACGGGAGGCACCTCCAGCCCACACCACTGATGCTGGGCCCCGAGCCATCAGCACGCGCGGCCCCCGCGCGGCGCCTCCTGCGGGAGCCTTCCTGGGCCCCTGCCAGTTCCCCCTGCGCAGCATTCACCCGCACCCCACCCGCAGCAGGGCGTGTGCGCCCCACCCCCACGGCGCGGCACCAACATACTTGGCAAACCTCACAGTAGCTGCGTTCCGAGGCACGAACCCCGTGTGAAACTGGACCTGAAACATCTTCATGGACGCCATCTGCGGGAGGGAGCACAGGAGCAGCCGTCCTCAGGCTGGGTGGGGGCCCCGCCAGGCTTCTCACGGGCCCCAGGGTCTGAGAGCCAAAGGCAGGGCTCCAGGTGGCGGGGACACAGAGACATCAGGGGGGGCGCCTCTGCTGACGAGCAGCTCCTTGGGCCCGAGAGGAGCCCCAGGCCACAGCCCAGCAGGCCCTCAGGCCCGTGCAGAGGGCAGGTGCAGGCTGCCGACCGGCTCTGCCACACAGGCGGGACTGGGGCCCCTACTGCCCCCGAAGGGCCAAGCTCCCCTTTGAGCCCAGGGCTGCTGGCACCCCCTTACCTTGGCCTGCAGCCTTCCTCCTAGGGTGGACCTGGCATGATAGATGACGATGAGCACGTCCCCCTGGACCGTTATGCCCAGGGGAATGACCGCTTTGCCGTCCTCAATTTTAAAGTCTCTGGAGAACAGAACCAAGGTCAGCAGTTCCCTTATGTAAGCGAGAGGCACACGTGTCGACGTGGCTTTTCTTCCAAATTACGTCAAGGTCTGGGCGGAAGGATGCTCCAGGAAATGACGCCCAAGGAGCCACACAGCACAAACACCCGGAGGAACCTCAAGGGCTCCGCCAGCTCTGCCTCCAGCCCACCGCCCCGAGGCCCACCACCCAGCTGCAAGCCCAGAACACAGGCGCCTCCCACAGCTCCAGAAGCACGAGGCTGCGCAGACAGAAGGGCCTGCGCCCAAGCCCACCTCATCTTGTCGTACTCCTGGGACGTGGTGGTCACACGCTCGTCCCCCACGTAGACCTCACAGAAGGGCCTGCAGCCGCTCCTCTGCTTGCTGAAGCGCGGCACTGGCGTCATGACCACGGCCTTCAGCAGGATGGGCTTGCTGTGGGGTGTGACAGGCTCTTCGGCCACCATGTCACACACGTACTCGACGTACCTGGAGGACACGCGGCAAGCCGGGTCACGCGTGCTCCGTACTCGGCCCATGGGGATCACCACGTGCTCTACGTGCAGCCCACACGCTACGTCACATGCATGTTCCCTGTCCCTGGAGCCTGTCAGGACACCCACCTTTTTTCAATCACATGTAAGCATTTCATGTGAAATTCCCCTCAAAGCTATGCTCTACTGTCATCTCATGAGTCTGATGCAATCTTCACTCAGTTCAAAATGCCTTTACGCTTCCCTTGAGACTCCCTCTCTGACTCATGGCTACTCACAAGGAGGTTTTTTCCCTTGGAAACATCTAGGGTTTCCAAAGCAGTCTTGCTGTCCTGGTTTCTGGATTAACTCCTCAATGGCCTGGGAACGCGTCTCACGTGATTTCTGTTGTTCTCAACCTGCTGCAGTTTAAGGGCCCAGACTGGGCCTCTCCCAGGGCTCCGAGTGCACGTTTCTATCATGGGACATGCTGTGCCTCCGATCTGACCCTCCGACTTGCTCCACTAGCCACTGAGACCGTCCGCGTCCTGCTCTGTGGATCTGCAACCTGCTCCTAAGACTCCTTTCGTGTCCCATGGCTCCACCCCCTCTGAGGCACTGCCCTCTCTGTGGCCCCAGTGTAAGCGGGCCCCGTGGGGCACCACGCCTCCCTGAGGCTCCGCCCGCCTCTGCGTGGCCCCACCCTTTCTGGGAGGCTCCGCCCCCGCGGTGTGGCACCTCCCCCTCTTTGTGGCGCCACTGTCTCTGGCCCTGGTCTAACCGGTCTCCCGGGCACAAGCAGGGGCCACGACTGAATTTGACCCCACAACTGTCACACTTCACGTTACCAGAGCACTCTCGCCACTCGCGACAGCTGTGTGCCCGGAGCCCCGGGCACTTCCCACCAACAGCAAGAAGCCAGGACCTGTGACTGACCCACGTCCACAGCCTGCGTGAGCTTGGAGCAGACGCAAGACCCAAGGCTGAGCAGAGCAGGCAGCCTGGGCAGTGAGAGCGGGCGGGCGACACGGCCGGGAGTTCCGGCCTCTGGGCATGGCTGCACACGCCCCTGCCCACCTCTGTGAGGGCCGGGGCGCAGGCCCACAGCGCCACGAAGCGGCTTCCCAACAACCGCCCGCCCCCGGCCCATGCTTCCTGCCACGTGCTCCTGGGTCACCGGAGCACGCCCCAGGCCTCCCCTCGTGGCCTCAGCGTCTCTCGGCACCCACTGGCCGTGTGGAGCGCCCGTGGCGGCTCCCGGCAGCCCAGGCGCGCCTTCTGGCCTGTCCTGAGCCCTGCTGCGTGCTCCGGGCGTCCGAGGCTCGAGCTCTTCCGCTAACTTGGGGGAACCCTCAGGACCTCCTCCAGACTCCGTCTCCCACAGGGACCCGGGCGGGGGGGTGTTGGATCGTCTGACACGGCCCAGTGGCATTCACACCCCTCCAGGGCACAGAGTTTCCGACAGGCTCCCTCCCTGCTCAAGCACGGCTTCCAGCGCCACTTCATCAGAGCTTCCAACACACGGACCAGTAACCCCTCGCTGCCCAGCACGCTTCCGAGGCCTGTGTGAAGGCCGCCCCATCTGACGGTCCCTGGGGTGACCTCATGGCCCCTGAGCGGCAGCCTCCTTGGGGCGCAGACCCCGTCTGTGTCTCCTGTGGGCCCTGTCCCTCCTGGGGCTGGCGGCCAGCTGAAGGCTCCAAGACGGCTTCTCTGACAGGCGCGGAGAAGCTGTGCGCTTGGAGCTGGTGCTGCCCCTTAGCTGCTGGGGGCAGGGGGGCGGACACCCTCCACACCTGCATGTCTCCAGGGCAGCAGCCTGGAGTCTACTAGCGGGCCCAGGGCCAGGCTCTGACCACAACCCTGAGCGGGGCCCTCACTGCAGGTTCCCGCACGGGAGGCTGACAGGCTGAGAGGATCGGAAGCCTGCCTGGCAGCCCAGCCCTTGCTCTCCTGCCCCTTCTGCACAGTGGATGGGCCCCCACCCCCTGGAGCCACACAGAAGACATGAGAGTGTGGCCAGCCCTCTCGGGAGGGTGAGGGACAAGGTGCTGCCTCGGGCAGTGAGCCAGCAGGCTGGGCCGACAACCAGGAGAAGGGCGAGCTCCCCACCCCACCATCCAGGCCACGGAGCCACCCCAAGTGACGGCGATACCCACAGTGGTGCCTCACCAGCCTGGATGCTCCCCAGTGTCCCCCCAGGGCCAGGGCCCCAGCTCTCCCCACTCCAAGGCCCTCCCCACAGAGGAGGGAAGCCTCCCCGGGGACTCCAGGGACCTAATGACTCCTCAGACAGAGCACCAGGCTCCCTCTTGCCGCGAGGTGGATGGAAGCGAGGCATGCGGCCTGGTGCAGGCAGTGCCCCAGAAAGGCAGCGGGTGGGCAGGGGCCAGCTGCAGACCCCAAAAACCACCTCGTGCAGTGGTCAGCAAAGACAGCCTGATGCAGGGGACACAGCGCAGAGGGGGCGCTGCCCTCGTGTGCGGCCAGAGCCCCCAGAAGCCGCTCCCCCTGCAAGCTGGAGCCAGCAGGCCACGTGCCCCTGCCCACAGAGCAAGAGGCCACGGTGACGGGAAAGCAGGTGCCGGGAGCGGACAGAAGCGCTGCTCAAGGGCCCTGGTGGGACAGGAAGTGAAGCCACCCCACTGCATCTGCAGGCCTGTGCACCCCCGACGCCACGCCCACACCCCGCGGCAGACACCGCACCTCTTGTGGGATGGCCAGATGCCCGGTGGGCAGCGCTTCATGCTGAACATGTACACAGCGGCCTCCGCGGTGCTGAAGAGCCGGCAGAAGCACAAAAAGGAGCACACGGCCACGGCTGACGCCGCCCTCCCGTCCTAGGACAGAGCATGGGATGTGTACAGGCGGTGCTCACTCCCCCGGGACGGTCATGGCCTCTGCCTGGGGCTGGGGCTCCTCGGGAGTCTAAGGAAACCCCACCTGTGGCAGGGACGCAGGGATCCATAGCAGAGGCTCTGAGGTGGCAGACCACACACTGTACACACTCAGTCCCAGCCGACCTCTGCGCCCGGCCACCCACGGGCACCCGCATGACTCCCCATCGTCACTCCTCCCTGCCGTCACCAACACCAGGACGGCAGCGCTGACCTCCAGGGCAGATTCCGGCAGGCACCCCGCTGGACAAGATGTCCCCAAATCAGCCCCAGAAGGGGGGCAGACACAGGGTCCCAGGAGGCAGAGCAGCCTGAGGGGACCCATCGTCTTCCACCAAAGAGGCAGGAAGGCCGCCGTGAGGACGGTTTTCTGCCGGAAGCCTTGCTGCCAGGGGACCCAGGCGTGGACACAGCAGGTGCAGAGCCTGCGCCCCCCCACCCTCCCCAACGGCCGCTGCTCCCTCCAGGGTCTGCCGCCCTGGGATGACGGGACCCGCCCACGGCCGCAGGCCCAAGCAGAGCCAAGGCCAGGAGCAGTTGGTGGCTGGCGCTCGGTGTCACCCAAGGTGGGGCAGCTCAGCGAGGAGCCCCAGGAGAGCCCGCCCAGACAGCCACTCGTCTCACCCCCGGTGCCACCGCCCGGGAGCCTGGAGGCCCCTCTGCCCCGAGAGCCCAGGGAGGCCGCCCACTCACCATGCAGTGCAGTACACACACGTTGCCAGGGTCGCGGCGCAGCCAGGCGTGCATGTTCCTGCAGAGGCTGTACAGGCTGCGGAGGCTCGGGGCCCGCCGGGCCACCCAGCCGCAGTCAGAGACCTGCAGGGAGGGCGGCTCGCCAGCGGGGTGCAGACACGGGCCTCCCCACACCACCCGACACCGCCTGCCCAGGCGTGCAGAGGACTCGGGAGCCAGGCTCCGGCGCACGTGGCTGGAGCTGCAGACTGTTGCATCCGCGCGCGCTCTCTGCACCGCGAACGGCGTCCACAAGCCGAGCAGTAGCAGAGAAGACTGTGTGGCCTTGCGCTCCCTCCGGAGGCGCCACGGGCTCAGTGGCGCTCAGAGGTCCTTGAGAATCACCCCCCAACCCCCAGGCGGCGTCCGGGGTGGACCCTAAGCATCGGCACCAGCCCACTGCTCACCCGGTTGTGGAACTTGGAGGGCCGGTAGGTCCGCGGGGACAGGTTGTAGATGGCGTAGCGGCCTGGATGCTTCGAGTCCAGGAACAGCCGCACATCCTCAATGTTGTTCTTGATGGCCGACTCCACGCCCTCCGCCGGGAACGACATGACTGAAAGACAGGAGCCCCTGCAGCCTCTCCAGCCATGGTGTGAGGTCAGCCGTGTGAGGCCCCACTGATCGTGGCTGCTGGCCCGTCAGTACGGTGGTCCTGAGAAGGGGGGGATCAGAGGCCCCTAGACCCTGCCCTGCCGCTCATCAGATCCCCAGGGATCCCCAGTCGGGGCCCCCAAGACCCTCCTGAGGCTCAGCCTCTACACGGCCCGAAGCACCACAGGGTCTCCAAGCGTCTGGACTTAACGTGTGCGGCCTCGCATCACTTCCCTCAGGACCTCAGCCTTCCAGAACACTCCAGGCCAGGGAGGGGGCTTGACCAGGGTCCTGGGTTGACACAGGCCTTCCGGCTGCAGAGCCTGGAGGCACGCTGGACACACGGACAGACACCCGAGGCTGGCACCCGGCGCACGCCACCAGACAGGAAAGAACCAGAAGCCATCCTCACGGCTAACGCTGGCAAACGTACCTGCGATTCTGGACGTGATGTAAGAGATATCCAGATCTCCCTTTGCATAGCTGGGATTAAGAACAAAGGGAACTTGGTTACTACAGGAAATCTCTACAATTAACTCGTGAGAGCTGAAGCTGAAGCGAGTCCTCGAGAGGCTGCTGGGTTCAGGCTGCAGCCTGTCGGCGTGCACGCATGTGCCCAGGCAACTGCACACGCGCGCACGTGTGCACGTGTGGAGTGACATCTACCTACGAGGCGAAAGAGAACTTATAGACCACGGGGGGGCAGGGCCCGGCAGGAAAGGCCTTCATCCTCTCACTGCTGAAGGTGGGCGCCGAGGGCTCGGGAGGGAGACGACAGAAACGAAGACAGAGCTTCAGGCGCAGTGCACCGTGTCTGGCTGAACAAGCCCGAGGCGCCGAGTGCCAAGCCACAGTCTCAAGCGGCAGAACAAGCATCAGAACCAGACGTGGCAGGGACGCTGGAGGCGCCAGACTGGGAGCTGGGGCTGGGGCTTCTCTGGCGGCTCAGTGGTAAAGAACATGCCTCCCAGCGCAGGGGACAAGGGTCCAGTCCCTGGCCTGGGAGGAGCCCACGTGCCATGGAGGAGCTAAGACCATGCATCCCAAGTGCCGCAGCCCCTGGGCCTCTGCTCCAGAAACTGGGGGCCGCACCTGCCGAGCCCACACAGCCTGCAGCCCATGCTCGGAGCAGCAGGAGCACCCGCGAGAAGTCTGCATGCCACCGCGGCAGGGCAGCCCTCCCCGCCGCAAAAGCCCACGCGGCAAGAAGACCCCGCAGCCGTAAAAACCAGAAACAGCGGGGGCTGACGTGCTGAGGGCGCTGATGGATCAAGCCGGCAGTGTGCGGGTCAGAGAGAGTGAGCAGAGGTGGAAATTCTGAGGGAGAGCCAGAAGGAAGCACGAGGCGGAGGCCCTGAGCAGAAAGAAGGCTGCCTTTGATGCTGAGTGGACTGGACATGGCTGGGGAGGAACCTCTGAGCTAGATCTCAACAGAATCCCCGAAAGCCCAAAAGCCACGAGCACAGGCTGGGGAGACAGCAGAGAGCATCTAAGGCCTGTGGGGTGAGCCTGTCACATAACAGGGACCCCGAGAGCAAGAGAGAGGGAGGAACAGAAGACGCGTCACACATTCTAACTGAGAATTTATCTCAATCAGCGTCAGACACCAAGCCACAGACCCGGGAGGCCCAGAGGACACCCAGCAGGACAAATGCCAGGAAAACTACCGCGGGCACGCCAGCCTCCACTTCAGGAACAATCAGGTGAAGACGGAGTCCTGACAGAAGCGTGGGGCAGGGCGTTTCACCGACAGGGGAGCTGCGCAACAAGCACGCCTGGCCTCGCCCCAGAAACCACGCAGGCAAGGAGTGAGGCCAGGCGTGTGCAGCGCTGGGAGGGGGCCAGCAGCCAGGACTCCGACCTAAGGAGACACGCACAGCAGGGATGCGGGGGCAGGAGGGTGGCGGCAGGAGCCAGGGAGCACACCGTCCCCTGGAAGGGATAGCATGCTATCTGAAAGCGGACCTGGGTCAGCTGGTGACTCCACACACCAGGGCAACCACTGAAGTCAGCAAAGAGCCGTGTAAGTGGTGAAGTGAGCAAGGAGAGAAAATGGGATCACAGAAAAGGCTCAGCTAGAACCGCAAAAAATAGGAAAAGAATGGAAGACAAACAAAAAGCGAAGAACGAGGAAGCAGCAAGGACTAGAAAGCAGACAGCTGTTGCTCAGGTGCTCGGTCGTGCCCGAGTCTTTGCGACCCCATGGACTGCAGCACGCCAGGCTTCCCTGTCCATCACCAACTCCCAGAGCTTGCTCAAACCCATGTCCACTGAGTCAGTGATGCCATCCAACCATCTCATCGTCTGTCATCCCCTTCTCCTCCTGCCTTCACTCTTTCTTAACATCACGGTATTTTCCAAGGAGTCAGTTCTTTGCATCAGGTGGCCAAAGTATTGGCGCTTCAGCATCAGTCCTTCCAATGAATATTCAAGGTTGATTTCCTTTAGGATTGACTAGTTTGATCTCCTTGCAGTCCAAGGGACTCGTAAGAGTCTTCTCCAACACCACAGTTCAAAACCATCAATTCTTTGGCACTCAGCCTTCTTTATGGTCCAGCTCTGACGTCTGTACACGACTGCTGGAAAGATCACAGCTTTGACTAGAGGGACCTTTGTCAGCAAAGTGACGTCTCTGCTTTTTAATGTGCTGTCTGAAGGCAGCGTTTTCACTCTCCTCCTTTACTCTCATCAACAGGCCTCTCTGCTTTCTGCCATTACGGCGGTGTCATCTGCATACCTGAGCTTATTGATATTTCTTCTGGCAATCTTGATTCCAGCTTGTGCTTCATCCCTATTAATCCAACCCCAGGCGCTGTGAAAACATGGTGGGCTCGGCTCCAGTCCCCTGCAGTGAGCCAGGACACAGCAAAGCGAGCCGTGCGGGCACCCTGGTTCCCAGCACGTCTTAGTTGCGTTTATGGTACTCGGGTTTGTTAACATGCAGTGTGTTATGCCCAAAAGACAGTGCTATCCCTTCAATTAAAAATACTTTATTGCTAAAACACGCGAACTGTCATCCGAGCCCTTCAGTGGGTCTCATAGTAACACAGGAGGCCACTCACTGATCACAGATCCAACACGTACAATAATGACGAAACATCGGAAGCGTTTCAAGAACTAACAAACGGGACGTGGAGACACAAAGCGAGCAGATGCTGATGGGAAAAGGTGCTTACGGACTCGCGGACGTGGGGCTGGCACAGGCCTGTCTGTGTGAAGCGCAGGGAAGCGAGGCTGCCCTGTGTGCCAATAAGCACTTTACACAGCAGTGGCCGACGTACACCAACCAACACGTCATCAGAGTGGGTCAAAACACGCAGCCCAACCATGCTGTCTACAGCAGCGTGACGCTGAGCACCTTCTCGTGTTCACCCACTTCCTTTCGCTGTTGAGGCGCTCAGTCGTGTCCACCTCTCTGTGACCCCATGGACTGCAGCCCGCCAGGCTCCTCTGTCCGTGGGGTTCTCCAGGCAAGCGTACTGGAGTGGGTTGCCGTGCCCTCCTCCAGGGGCTCTTCCCGACCCAGGGATCGAACCCACGCCTCATCCGCCTCCTGCCCCAGCAGGTGGGCTCTTCACCACAAGCACCGCCTGGGAAGCCACGACCCTCACGCGCTAAGCCGCCCAGTCATGACCGACTCTGACCCACGGACTGCAGCCCGCCAGGCTCCTCTGTCCGTGGAATTCTCCAGGCAAGAATACTGGAGTGGGTTGCCATGTCCCTTCTCCAGGAGATCTTCCCCACCCAGGGGTCGAACCCAGGTCTCCCGCAATTGCCGATGGGTTCTTTACCAACTGAGCCTCCTGGGAAGCCCGTTATAATCCTATGGATACTAGAAGTGATTCACACAGTGTGAACGTATTTACTCCCAATCCACTGTCACATTCTCCTGTTAAAGAAATGTGCTTTTTCAACGAACAGGGAATTTTCAATTCAGTCAAATTTATTAACCACTTCTCCAAGTCTTATATACTTTTGGTCACATTTAAGATCTTTCTTACTCTGGTGTTATAAAAACATCTCTGCCTATTTTATCAACTTTTCCTCAGAAACAGCTCTTCATGATCAGATCTGTTAACAGATCAGACCTACTGTATCTTGCTGTTGTTAGATGAGGTCCATTTTTTCTTTTTTGACACATACCCATGGTCTCATCAACACACACTCACTGATCTGTCATTTTCTTTGGACTCACCGGTCGTGTTTTATAGCACCCCGCCCTAAGTGCGCGTCATGGGTGAGTCTAAACACAGCTAACAACAGATGCTTGAAAAAAATTGACAGAAAATGAGGTCTGTCTCTGTTCTTATTTTTAAAAACATTGCTGGCAATTTTGGTAACTTACATGTGAATTTTGGGATCAACATCTGTGGCAACAATGTCAGGATTTTCACCTTTAAAGCAAAGAACTTGAAGATGCACCGAGCAGCGACGCGACCTCTGAACGTAAACCCCAACTCACAGGCGGCCGGCACCCCGCTGCAGCCGGCGCCCCCACTGCAGCCAGCGCCCCCGCTGCAGCCGGCGCCCCCACTGCAGTCTGCCGCTTCCGTCTTCCTCACCTAACTCAGAGGCCACACATGCGGCAGAGCCAAGCGAGGGCTGCTGACTCCCTTGGGCGGGGAGAGGGCGGGCCCGCCTCCTGCGCGTGGGGTGCACAGGGGTTGAGCAAACTCCCCAAAGGAAGGTCCAGGTGTGTCAGAAACCCAAAGGTGCAACCACAGAGCCATCCCAACTGCATCTCCAATATCCTGAGACGCTACAGTGTGTCTTTCTTTCTCCCCCTGGCTGCACCGTGCGGCTTGAGGGGTCTGGTTCCCTGACCAGGGACAGAACCCAGGCACACAGCAGTGAGAGCGCAGTCCCAACCAGGGATGGCCAGGGCAGGCGTGCGCTACCGAGAGCCCGGGCAGGAAAGGCCTCCAGGGCAGAAGACGGAGGGCGCAGAGGGAGCGTGGGCAAACCTGTGCCCGAGCGACGCTGGCAGCAGGCGGAGGAGAGTGCCGGCCACGCTCACTGCATGCACTGCCTACAGCATGAGACACCACGTCAGCGGGAGAGACGGCACCCATCGTGAAACAGAGCTCAGGCTGGAGCAGCAGTCCACGCGGACACACGGACACGTGGCCGGAGAGCTGTGCCCCAGGCCAGAGGCCGCGGCTCTACACAGCACACTCGCTGCTGGGGCGGCTGGCGCAGCCCGGCCACTTGCCCCGCCGCCCCTGTGAGGGGCCAGGGCGCCTGGTAGAGGCGGCCGTGAGGGCCTGGCGTGCGGGAT